>JAQFVV010006372.1:1321572-1749072 GCA_028023455.1 Epiperipatus broadwayi
TATATTTCAAAGCTAAAGAAATATATGCTTTATGCTGTTAACACACTAAATGATGCTGGCTAAATTATGTCTGATATATAAAATTTGATTTAGTCAAAGTAAAAACATTATTTCTGTAAAAGTGCTCTTGCACTGTTTAAAGTAATTTTTCTACCTTTTAGGATGAATTGATAATTTTTGAACTAACTTATAAGTGAAATAATGAAAATGTTCCTCATAAAGTGTACAAAAAATTAAAAGAAAAGCAAATATAAAAATACAAAACTTAAACTTTTACATGTAATAGTCAAGATACATGATATAAATATTTATAAAAATTATTTAATAAAACTAGTTTACTGTTCAATGCATTGATTTAAATCACTACCAACTGATATAATTTTGACCTATTAATGGAGTTTTATGTATGTGCAACTTTGTTGATATTAAATAATAGCTCCTATTGTATAATACCAACATGATGACAACATGAATATAGTGAAATATTTTCTAATCAGATTTCTTTTGCAATATTTCTTATGAAAATAGGTCAAATACATTACAGATTAGGAACTGATAGAGATAATTTATACTACAAGCAGAATATATCTTTATAAGACAATGAATAAAGGATCTAAAAAAAAATCGTGGTAAGAAAATTATTCCGTATAAAATTATTTCTATTCTTAGATTCCCAGATTTTTTTTAGATTCCAGGATAGTGTGAGATTTTTTTTGTCCATTAGTTAAAACCAGCTAGATAATAGATTCTAGCTAGTTTCTCTACAATCCAACTATCTAAAAAAATCTTTATTGCTTAAACATTTTCTGATATCTGTAAAAGTAAACATTTGTAAATTTTGAAGAATATGAAAATTATTTGTAAAATGTAGCATCATTTTTAGGCAATGCTATATATACTTTATTTATAATTTAATTGGATTTTGGGGGTTTAATAATATATCAGATTAGCACAAGTGTTAACAGCTCAGGACTGTAGTAAGTGAAGATATGAGTAACATTTATATATTTTTATGTATTTTAAAACAGGCGATAACAGGAGCACATTAACAAAAATAAGTTTGAATATAGACAAATTATAGTTTATTTTTGAACTAAAGAAAAAAGCTTAGCTCCTATTGAGTCATTTGTAATATATTAGTAATTTTTTGATTGATAACTATATTTTTAATCATCAGACACTTTATTATGTGAATAAAAATGCTTTAATTTTTTTATAAGACTTTGTCTAAAATAAGTTTTAAACAAATGCTTCAGATTCACTTTCTTTGATGTTTTATTCAATAGTTCTATTTCAGAGCTGACAACTACCACCTACTTAAAATCATATGTTGGCTTCTTCAAAAAAAATTTAGAGATTTTGTTTTCCAATTTTTTATTTTTTAAAATGCATGACACACACACACATACACATATATATATATATATATGTGTGTGTGTATACATGCGTACATATGTTGTCATTTCATTTATAAATAATAAAAAATGATTAACATAAATCACTGGGTGACTACTTTTTCAAACCAGTTGATCAATTTTACAGTTCTTATGGGATAATGCTAATAGATAAATACTACCCACATATATAAACATAGGTATATAATAAGCCTGTGTATTTCAGTTATTACATAAGTAGAGATGTCTGCCCATCCCTTGTATATGTATTAAATGGATTATGTCCTGTACATGAGGGGTTAGATTGACCTTAGGTCAATATGGGTGTGACAAGAATATCGGCCTCAGGGTGGCCTTTGAATATTCCATTATCAGATTTTCCATTGGATGGACAGTTGAGTTGGAGTGTAGAATAGATTGAAGCCTGTCCATTAAAGTATGAGGATGGCTATCTTAATATATATCTGAGCACTTATAGCATATATATGTAGAGATGGTAATCTGGTCCAACTGATGATTGCTGGTTTAGCATGAAATACATATTGGTGATTATTTATCTTTTCAACATATATGTGTTCAAGTGTATCTATGTTATGAGATAGTGAGGAGAGTGGTGGGTTGTGTGAAGATCTGAGCTTATATACCCTATATTTTCCATAACATTGTAAATTCTTTTTGGGTCTTATATCTGTAATATATTGTAGATATGCAATATTTTCAAAGCCTCTACAATGATGAGAAATATATATCAAATGCTGATAGATATAATAAAAACTCAGTTAATATATTGCCTTTAGAAATGGGAATAATAAATTCTAATATCTATGCTATAAAGGGAACAATGAAGACAAATCTTAATTTGATTAATTCAGAAACTGTCTCCATTAAATCTAATAGCTTACTTTTTAGAGAAATACAACAAATGATTAAAACCATATATACAAATTACCTAAAATATAACACTGAAACAGAATTTGTCTAACAAAAAAATTGAAATATTTTAGATCAGAATATTACTGATAAAAATTTTATTCATAACATTTAAATTCTTTTTGCACTTAAACTTTTTTTCTAACTCTATCCATCAAATTTTTGATCAGCTTCTAATAGTTGTTTGGATTATTTGCAATTTTTATTTTGACTATTAACTCTTTATTCTGCATTATAGTCCCAGAATTTTTATTTTGTTTGTTAAAAAAAGAAGTTTACAAATGAAAAACATTCCAAAATTAATATTTTAATTTAGAAAAGTATGGGAAAGATAATAAATTGAAATACATAATATAGAACTATCTTTTTTTATGTGTAGCATGCTTTTGATATATTTAATATATTATATTCATGGTGTATAATGGTGTGATTATGTTTCTCATAATTACATGATTATATGTTTCTTATAATCACATGATTATATGTCATGCATATGATATATTAAATCTATTGAAAGCATGCTAGGCAATAATAATGCTGAATATTAAAAAACTACTTTTTTGGAGAGTATATTCATTAATTAACAGATATTACATTGCCTCAGGAAAGAAAATTAATAATACTTAAATAGTAATACAAATTGTGCAACAAATTCTGGCTGTTTATTTGACAAAGCAAAACATTTAAAATTAATTTAGTAGATTCTCACAATTTATTAAGGGATACATATAATGATGCCTCAATGCAGGCCAAAAAATCTCACATCTCTCATGAAAAATGTAATAACTGAAAAATGCGTGTTGCCACACATATACTGTAATTTTTAATCCACACTTTAGATTCATTGTTATTTAATTTTTTTAAATAAAGTAAAAATCCAAAATGTACCATATCAGAAATTACCATCAGACTAAATGGCATACTTAAAATATTCATCCAGGGCCTCATGCTTTTATCAAATTCTAACTTAGCTATCTTAATTGCTTTGCAATCACTACAATGTACAAACTACTTAACTCTCTATTAATAGAAATCTTCAATATTCTTAAACTCTAATTCTATTTCTTTGATTTCATACCTCATAAAAACATTTTTCCAAACTGTTAAAATATTTTTGATTCATTAACATGATTTCATTTTTATTAAAATCCAACTCTGCTAATTTTTACAATTTCAATTCACTAAGGTGTATGTATATATAAATCTAAATGTAATAAAAATGCTAGTTGGCATTCACTCATGCAATTGCAAACTTTAAGTCTCCTCCTCTTTCAACTCTATTCTTCATCATATATTTTAACCATAATAATTAAAATAACAGAAATTCATATTTTACTAATCACAAAACCATTAATCTTATCATTTATATGAACATTTTAGTAAAAATTTTCTTATTACTCAGTAGTATTCTTGATAACGAAACTAGAAAAGGTTCCTTAATCTTTAACAAAATGGTATCATCTACCTGGAATATAATTATAGGAACTTACTTCTATTTTCATCACTATTCACCATAAGCCTTGGATTTTCCAATGTACCAATCCTGTAATTTCATGAGAAGATTATTATCATTGCATCATCCAAAACACATTCAAATGTTTGCTTTCCAATATTTTAATTTTTTCCAAAATTTCTTTTCTTGTTCAGAAAAAGATCAGCCCTCTTATCAAATTAATCTGAGATAAAATATCAGCCATGCCCAGCATCAGAAAAGTTTTAATATACACAAAATTCAATGGATTTTCATAGTGTGAAACCTGACTTTTTATCATCAGAGAGCCATTAATGAAATAACCAGGCTATTCAAATACTTCCCTCAAAATAAATAACCTTATTTTTTTAAATCATCACTAACCACAGTAAATGTTTTCGTATTTTCTTCAAAAATAAATATTGGAAGAGCTGAAAAATGAAAACAGAATATTAAAAACAGTTATTACAAGAACATGATCAAAAAATTAAAAAATATTGTCAACTTGAATCCAAATAGTTGGACATCTTTAATTAAAGTCAACAAATCAAAGCTCTTTCCATAATTCCTTTTTTAGTCATTTCATAAATATAGATGCCTCATGGGTTTTATATCATAAAGGTAAAGAGATTTTAATATATATATTTTTGGAGTGCTTCGCCTTCTAAATATACTACACTCTTATTTATTGACATTACTTACATAAACAAACAATTAGTAGCATATGTAAAAGTCTTTTTTCTAATATATAGATCATTACTTGCATTATTTTTACATTTTGAATTTATAAGACGTAATTTGGATTTTTAGTCCATTAATCTCAGCTGTTATTATTGTAAAACTTTTCCTTAACAAATTAAGTAAATTCAAAATAAGAGAATAAATACTTATATGAGTAGATACTTTGGAAACTACCTGGAATGTGGGTTCCTTCTCAAAATCACAATGATTAGGCTACACTTTTTTTATTCCTTTTACTCATTAATATAAAGTTGTAAATACTAATTATTTTTACAAAGCATGAACAAAACATTATGGAGAATATTAAAAAGATATTCTGTCACATTTGTATTATAATGTTTTATTTACCAATTGTTTCTCATTTTTATCACATTATATATATGGTCAATACAAAATTATATACTTAAAACATTATGAAGTTTTTTTGTCATTACATATTGCAATGTGACTAAAAAAACTTACATAAACATTTTGCTATTTATAAAAATATGTGGGTAACAGTTTTACAGCAGTATTTGACTTCTGTTGTGTTATTTCATACACAGTAGAATTGACTACATCAGATATTATTGATGAGACAGTGAATAATATTTTAACTTATCATTCCAATATTATGGATTTTAAATTGTTTAGAAGTCAGGTAAGCATTCTTATTTGATTAGTAAGAATATTTCCACACTTCATCAGTATCTTACATATATTCTGTGTAATCAAGCTATTGATCAGCCAATCAACGAGCATTTGTTGGCTAATCAGATCATTATGGCTGGTTAAAAAATTATTGGCCATACATTTCATCATGTAATATAGGATTGCAGCCCTCATCACATGATGATAAAGCCTTGTAATAGGCTTTGTAGATAATGCCAAAATACAATAGTAATACTCATTTATAGATGAATTTAGGCTGTCTGATAGAGCCCTTACAATTGATCCTAGTAATTGTTTCACATTGGCAGAAGAAAAGGAAGTGTGCCATTGGTGGCTTAGAGGTTAGCATAGCTGCCTTCTAAGCAGCTGGCTGGGGTTTGCTCCCCAGTCAACACTTTGATATATAAAAAAAGATAAAAATTTAACCTCTAATTAGTTTTCATAATAAATGTAATCATATCCCCCCCTTTTTTATTCTAGCATAGCTTCTACAATATATATCAAAGGAAAAAAGAATCTAAAAAAATTATATATGAAGGAAAATTGTCAATAAAAAGTAAATTGATGATAGTTTTTTTTGTTGAGGCAAATAATAAGGGACTCTGCTTAATTTTAATGGAATTTGAAAAGTTTTTAAAGGCTATAATTTGAAATAACTATAATTTGAAATAACCTTATATGGAAAACCATGATACCAATTGCAATTCACATAATAATTCATAATGATTAAATAGCAGAATAAAAAAGTCTGTCTTTTCAACAAAACATTTTACAAAAAGCTATAACTTCCACAGAGTCCACTGTAAAAGCTAATTATGTGGTAGCATATTCAATAGCAAAAAAAATCAAAGCCATTTAGTGATGGTGAGCTCACTAATCATATATTGAAAGTGTGGCAAATATAATTTGCCCTGAAAAAAGGGGGATATTTCTAAAATTAGTTTGTCTCACTAGATAGTAGTCAAGTGAAATGAGAAAAACTGGAAAAAACTATCTAAAGATGTTTGGAGAATAGAACTGCTCATTTTAAATTTTATGTTTTGGTGATGGATAATAGCTCAACTTGCAACTTTTATTGTGTCACTACAGAAATGTTTTTTTTAGTGACATTAAAAAGCACACCTAAATCAATAAATATATATAAAGCAGAGAAAATATGTTAAAGCGATCTTTTGCCTGTTGCCATCATATCTTATATAATTATTTATGGTGTCCAGTGATGGTAGATAAAATGAGAGGGAATTATAAAATGGAGGATAATGCAAATTATGACCAAAATTCGTGGTTGATGAGGCTTATGTGAAAAAACTTTAAAAATAAATAATGTTGTGCAAATCATCATCAAGATTGTAAATTTTATATGGGCCAAGAGATTGAATCATTGTCAATCCCAAGAATTTTTTTAAAAATATTGATTTATAAATTTAGCATTTTATGTAGATTTAACATCTTTTTTAAATTAGTTTCACATATGTTTTTAAAATGGAAACCAATTTATTGATAGAATGTAGTTAATCATCACAGCATTTCACATGGAATGGAAATTATGGCAAGCTCATATTAAAGTAAAATAATTTAATACATTTTGACATTTTGATTAAACACAATTCTGTGAATAGGTTTTTTTTTCCCCGGGTTCTGATCACCCAACGAGGGGCTTTGTTACTTATTTACACAACCCTGAATAAACCATGAATGAATCTCGGCACTCTTGGGCGAAGGAGGGAAAATGCATATGTAAAATTTTTACCTGGGTTATGTAATGGTAAGAATTGTACCTCCACATAACAAAATCTAGAACACAGGCAAAATACACTAAAGCTGATCAAATCCAGATGCTGGGATCCAAAATCCAACCAACATACAATCCTTTCACCTCTGCTCCATGATTTAATTAATACCCTATGGATGGCATTCCTCAACATACACAGACATTCAATTTAACCTCGGTCTGACAATCACTCAGCATAAAATAAAAGACTCGTAAATTAACTAATTGAGCAGTGATTAATTAAAATATCAATGGTTGATTGTGAAATTTAATAGAACAATCTACCTATAGATATAATGATGTATGAGCAATTAAATCTAGAGTTGGATAAAATGAACTCATGGACAATAAAATATAAAAACAAATTATGATTTTAAATATTATTAATTTAATAAGACAATAACAAATAATAAATCAAAATATACAAAATTATGTAATGGGAATGTGAGATATTATGCTCGCAGGCATTCTATAACTAATGAGATTAATGTTATGTATCTCATTATAAGTGTTTAATGAAGTGCAGTGTGGTAGTGGAGTTTATGCCCATATTAATATGCCAAATTTCTAGCTCTTTTATAATCTGCTAGATCATATGGAACTTTACAGCCAAAGTTTTATAACTAACTATAATAGCGCTCCTATGGTGTCTATCTATACAAAGTTAAATTGAGCATGTAATTAGGCTCGGAAATATGCAGGTTAGTGTGTTAACCTAGATTAGGATATACACCAATACCAGATAAGCATTTAATATAAAAGGTGAGAAAACTGGTTTATGATAGGTTACTCTATGGCACATATCAAAATATTAATAAAGTTCAAAGGTGTGAATGGGTCATTATTTACGGGCTTTAGTCTCAAAGACCCGATTTGCCTTAAAACCACTCAGCTTGCTACGAATAGTAACATTAGTAGTTCAGGGAGTCGGATAAGCATTATGAATAATCTAGGTCCTTGTGCCCTAGTTCTAAAAGTGTGTGTTTTAACCCGAACTAAAGTGGATGAGAGTGACCTCCGCCAGCAACGCATCAATAATCATGCAGCAAGCAGATAAGTGTACATTGCATACTTTGTAAGGACACATCTGCTACTTATACATATATATAATGCAAATATGTAAATTTATATTAGCGTGCCTTAAAATTAGATAGTGTCTATTTGCATATCTATACAATCCAGTTCTCAAATTTAATATTTTAAATATACTATTTAGGGACTAAATTAATTAGTAACTTAGTTTAATATTATCACCTGCATCTCAACATATATAAATCTTAGGAGGACAAAGCATATTTGCAGGGTAATTATGAATAAAATACTAAAATATGCTTTGAGAATATCTCTGTGGCTAATTCCTATAATGTATGAGTTACATATATAAATAGTTATAATTCATAACTAGAATTAAGCAAACTACAATTTTAACTAGAGAATGACTGATTATCATAATATTAATACCCAAAAATTAATCAGTAAAATAATAATATAATCTTGAAACAGTGAGTGAGAAAGAAAAATAATAATTCCATTATTTAATATTTATTATAGTGAAGATTTGAAATTATCTTTGCAGAGTGATAAGCGAAAATGATATTTATAAATAATTGTGGTTTCGAATCATTTGGCATATTAAATACATATAATATTAAAAACATAAAATCATAGAATAAATTGAATAGATTTAGAAATAGGCATAAAAAGACCACAGAAAGTTGTACATTTAATTTAAAATAGATTATTAGAGTTTTACATTTTAAAAAAGAATTCTAGTTTTACATTTTAAAAGAGAATTCAAGTTTTACAATCAAACAAGATTTAGCATTTAACCATCTTCTTTGCAGACTTTAGTAAAGGTGTTTGGGAAAGGTAGATTTAATAAATAGCTAGCTTTTAAAAGAAAAAAATTGAAAGTCACAGTTTATAAACAGAGCTCTGAGAGAAAATTTACTATTCAGTTGTTTTCATTGCAGTTAGTTCTGAAGCACTTGGGAGGATATTAAGTTGACACTTTTGGCAATGATTTAAAGTTAATAGAGATTTTCTATGGGCTGCTTTTGCTTTGCTGGTGTATGGCATTATATTTTATCAGACCAAAGTTCTTTTCCATTCCCCAGATAAAAGCCAAGAGGTAAGTTATCACCATTCTATTCGATCATTTTGAAGGTAAAATGGATGTAGGTTCTGCTTACAACTCACTTATTATATATGTGATTGATTACTTGGCAATAAAACTTTAAGTATTTATACTTTTCAAACTCTAGCCACTTGTTAATTTTTATGAGCTTGTAATAGCTGAAAAGTCCATTTATTTATTTTAGCAAAACATACTTAATAGTTACAACTAGTAGAAAAACCCATTTATTTATTTTAGAAACACATTTTTAATTATAACAAGTAATTTAGATTTTGTTTTCCTGCGAATTTTGTTATTAACATTTTATATTTACCAAATCAAGTCCACACGATTTTAGGACCAATGTGTGACCTACTTTAAAATCTGTTTACCAGTAACAAATAAAAGTTGTTTGATAATTAGTATAAACTAGTTTTATAACCATATGTGCCGAATAACAGAAAATATATGTATGCGATTTCAATAATACAGCAATAAAATTGGCTAAATAATTTAACTAAAATATTTCTTAAACTAGAAATATTTATAAAATGAAGATACATATATGTAATATATACCAATAACATAACAATAATTTAAACTAAAATATTTCCTAAATTAGAAATATTTATAAAATGGATACATATCTGTAATATATATGTATACTATTAAACTACAGACTTACCGCTCCCATATATATACGTGATTCTGCATATATAGTAATTCAAGATTGTTTAAATGGGTACTCTGAGAGGGTTTAAACCTTGTATATGGATAGATGTGTGGGTAAAATAAGTGAAATGGGCAGATGGATGAAACTGACCATTTCAATATATTAAAAACCAGTCAACATTATGACAATCCCAATATCAATAACAATCGACAATTTCAAACTGGTATCAAGATTGTACTATATTAGACCATTAATAGAGGTGGGATTCCACATTTATTGTTAAAAGAAAGTTACCTAACAACAGTTTGAAATTGTTGATTGTTAGTGATATTGGGATTGTTTAAGTGTTGACTGGTTTTTAATGACTACTTGTAAATACATTTAGCTATGAATATTAGTACATTCATTATTTAAATAATATTTTGAGTGCAATTTGAAATATATAATTGCAGTTTGTATTGTTATAATTGACTGTTTATTAGTCTGCATTCCGAATAGATTATATTTACCTGTTTAAAAAAATTTATTTAAACTTCTTTGCATCAATAATTTCAATCTCTGTAGTCAAGTTGCAATCTTTAGTGTCTAAATAAGTATATTAGACCATTAATAAGATTGGGATTCCATCTTTATTGTTAAAAGAAGGTTGCCTAGGATAACAATTTAAAATTGTTGATTGTAATTGATATTGGAATTGTCTAAGCATTGACTGGTTTTTAAAGATTACTTGTAAACCCATTTAGCCTTGATCATTATTACACTATATATATATATAATTTGATGTCTGTATTTCTTCAAATCAATATATGTAATCTTATAACTGAGTATATATATATATATAAAGTAATAACAATTAAAAAATTGTATCCAACTTAGAAGTGCTTTCAACTATCATCAACTAGCAACCTTCCCACAATTCCATGATCTTAATGTTTGCTGCCTGTCTGTTAATTAAGACTTGTTTGCATTTGTATATTAGCATAGATTCCTTTATTTTCCTTTTGTTATTATTTTTTCAATTTGTAATATTTTTACATTATTATAATTGAAGTTAGAACCATAAATACATGACTTATTATGGTTGTAAAAAATGGATGCTGAAACATTATTATTTACTTTGTAATTTTGTTTCATTTTCTGAACCATTTTTAATAACAGCAAGTGCTCGGTAGTTTTTTTTTTTCCAATGTGCACTTGCTGTTTTAAAAAGGGTTCAAAAAATGAAACAAAATTGGAAAGTAAATAATAATGTTTCAGCATCTGTTTTTTACGATCATAATGTCATGTATTAATGGTTTAAATTCAATTATAATAATGTACAAATATTGCAAATTCAAAAAAAAATGACAACAAAAGGAAAATAAAGGAATCTACGCTAATAATATACAAATACAAACAAGACTTAATTAACAGCCAGGCAACAAATATTAAGATCACAGAATTGTGGGAAGGTTAGCCTTTCAAAGTGTTAGTTGACAAAGACTATGAGGATAGTCGAAAGCGCTCCAAAGTGGATAAAAAAATTTAAGTTATACTTTACATATATTTAATTACTGTATTTATAAATATTCAATTATAAGATTACATATATTGATTTGAAGAAATACAAACATAGAATTATATATATATTGAAGCTGGAAATATAGTACATATTCCTGCTTCACCTAGTGCCAATGTCATCAGCACTAGTCTGGGTTTGAACCCAATCTTTATTAACTGACACCCATCTCATAATAGGTGGTAGTATATTTTAATCAATATTATAATCTTTTATATTTCATTAATCTTATTTTATAATTAAAACTAACCTTTTTATATTAGTTTATTTATTTTATATTTGTAAAAATGTATATTGTGTTTATTTTATTAAATTGAATTGAATCCTAGATATCTATAAAATGTTACAAATATTTCAAATTCTTTACTAAAGTTCATTTTCTTCAATTAATTAGTGGGTAACATTTTATATTTATCTTTTAATCAATGTACATTTGAGAATCAATTATTTAAACAATGTAATATTTTTAAGAAATATTTTGTAAATTTCTGCTTAAGTTTATGTCAAATATGTTTGAAAGTCATTGTACCAAATTCCTAAAATTTTTCTGAATAAAATCTACATTTTTGTTAATCTAAACCTTAATTAAATAGATTTTGTTAGTACAATGACTGATAAACTTAATATGCTTGTTGTTGTTTTTTTTAATTAGCAAATCAACCCTTGGGGCATGTTCATGCAGAGTTATAGATTTTCCCTCCAAAGCAGGGACCAACCTCACAGAACTGCTTAGAGCAATTACAATTGGTGGAGGTCAGTGTAGATTTAATCCTATAGATAAGACCAGAACACATAAATAGTGGAAAATTTGATACAGATTATGATTGAGTTTTATGGGAAGAGACTGAAAAGTGTAGTTTAGATTCAGTACATCGTGATTAAAGAATGACTGGCTAAAAGATCAACCCTTGCTTTCCAGAGCTCTGTCCCACCAGCCCATCCATGCCTTTCCAGTGCTTTAAACATCTAGCCAGAGACTGTCTGTGTCAAGGAAGCCTGAAATGATCTGACTGTATTAACTGCCTGTTTCAAGCCATGAAATGCCTACTGATTGATTCTGAGGTAACATCCAATTCGCCACAAGCCATTGATTCCATTTTACTTGTTTTCCAAATCAATACTAATTTATATTTTATATATCTGTGTGATGTTTATACGGCTTGGTTGAAAATGCCTCTTTTAAATTTATTCACTTTAAAATATCAATTCTTATAAAATCTTATATTATTTTGATGCGGCAAATTAAATTTATTTTTGTTGGTTTATTTAGAATATTTGATTTACTGAAATTTCCAAGTACAAAATTCAATGAGCTATAAACTTTAAATTCTCTCCCTCTTATTTTTCCAGTCAAAAACATTACGGGAGACTTACTTCCCGTAAATTAATTAATAGATAACTCATTTAGTCTTGTGTATCATATATAAATTTATTTTGAATGATTTATTTTAAAAGTATCTTACTATTGCCTCCCTTTTAAAATAGCCCTGTAATTATTTCTGAAAGAATAAAGAATTTTAGTGAATCAATTAAGTAAAATTTATCATAGAATTTTATCAGTATATATTTCATACACATATTTTATTTGTCAGAAAATATCAAAATTATGATTTACAATTTATTATGATATATGTTTAAAATTCACCAGAAGTGAATTCGATATTTAATACTCAGTTTGTTTATGTTAATTAAAAGACTGATTTATTTTGCAATCTTCAACGATGAGCTATTTAATAGCTTATTAATAAATGAAATATTTGGAAGTGTGGAAAGCAATTTATATTTTAGTTTTAATTCTTGCTGTCCTTTTGTATTGTAAATTATGATCCATTTAGTAAAAGCCTAAGGTTTTTGGGACTTTCCATTATGGCAGGGAGATAGTTTAATTAGAAATTAAGTTATTAATTTTGTTAGTGATACACTATCTATCTATATACATCCAAGGCATTATGTACTTATAGCTAGAACTATTCATTTATTATTTTGCTTTGCTAATTACCTCTTAGGACCTTCAGAAATTTAACAGACCAGTCCAACCTTTCACATTCCCTCAAAGTAGACATATTTCATACCAAGGGATCCATTTTTGGGCATTGCCATTTAAGATGTGTATGGGAAGTGCAGCACATCAAAAATAAATTATTATTCAGAGACATGCTTTGGCTGGAGGGCCATTATTTCTCTTATCTACCTGTATATATCAGGAATTTCCTTTAGCAAAGCCACCCAGAGTTTCATAACAGACCTCATTTATATTTGTTGTAATCTATAATAGCATATTGCCTTCTTCATCATTTTATATCTTTATTTAGCAAACCTGAAATGCTCTCTGCCATGATGGCACATCCTTCACAAACAAATTTTGTAATTAATTAAATCTGACTGTATAATTGTCAATTATTTATTTAAGAACTATTGCTTCCCACACTCATTATATACAAATGATTTTAAATATATTAGTGTTTTAAATGCCCATCAAATAAATCTGTTATATATATATATATATATAAAACAGATTTATTTGTAATATCTTGAAGAGGCCTAATAATATTTTATTGCTGATTGGTTTTGGCCAACCAATTAACAAACTTTTACATTGTTTGTCAAAGCCGCATCAAAACGAATTAAAAAAATAACCAAGTTGTATAAACAAAGACTACTTATTTTGTACTAAATTCCTTAATAAATTCCTATAATATTGTTATTTTAAATAAGCTTAGTTTGTCATCACTCCCAATCTCTAAGGTTAATTACTTTATTTATTTAAATATTTCTTTGATTTAATTTCAATTCCTTGTAGTGTTGCCATACAGAATTATCATTATTACAGTTCAAACCATTAGTAATCAATCAACTCATATCTGCACCATTCTGCAATCGTCAGAATCCATTAAATCATTGATTTTTCATATAAACCCTTGATTATTTTGAGTCTCTATGTGAACCATGACCTCCAGCTGGGATGAGATAAAACCAAGCACTGCTAGTGTCATCACAAACGTTATCCATTAGTCAGAGAGGCAATAGTTTAGGCAAATAGGTTAGGATTAATCCTTGTCCTGACATATGTATCTTGTGCATGGTTGGCTCCAAGGTACTTTTTTGCTTGGATTATCGGTCTTGTTGAATGAATACACGATTTTGACTGGCACAATATATATATATATACACATATGATTTTGCATAATAATATTATTCATAAATGTAAATCATATGATAACAATCCATGCTTAGCTACATTTTAAATATTCCATCTTTCTCAAGGCAACCTCTATAAGTAAAATCAGGATTCCACTTTTCACTATAGTCTGAAATCCTAATGTAAACTAGAATGTTAATAGTTGGACTAAAACAGAGTGAGGTTTTTTAATTTCTAAAATAAATTCCATTAAACAGGCAAATATAGTCCATCTTTAAAAATCGATTAACAATAATTATTTTTAAAGTTTTTAACTCAATTGCTCTTACTTTGCACAAATCTAGATTATTCATAAATATTAATCATGATAACAGCCTAAGATTAGTTACACTATAATTTTTTAATCCAAGAGTCAATTTTCTTATCTATACTAACATGTTAAATGTTAATGAAAAATGAAGTCCATCTTTTGCTTACAGAGGTTGCTTTGACAACAGTAAAATAGGTATGATTTAAATAAGCTTGGGCTATTATCATATAGTTTACATTTATGAACCATCTATCTTTGTACAAAATCAGATTTTTTATCTAAATAATAAAAAATAGGAATGATATTTGTACTTTTTAAAAATGATTATTATTAATTTATGTTTAAAAATAGATTGTATTTTTCTGTTTTATGGGGTTTATTTAACTCTTCAAGATCTCATCTCACTTCATCCCATTTTATTTGAATAGGCTCTAGTGAGATTTTTCTTCATATTTGAACATTTTATTTTGATGATTAAGCTTTTGTCTATATCATATATTGATAATGTTTATATTATTTATTTACAAATTTTAAGATTTCAATGGATATACATTCTAAAAGTTAATATTGTAACATTATAGAATAAGAAAATAGAATACTAAATGGAGATGTAAATCTAACAGGATGGCTTTGAATTATTGGATACTTTTTATTTATTCAAAATGTTAGTAGAATGAAATATTAAATATTTGAACTTTATTTTTAAATTTAAAAAAACTTAGAATTAATAAATTATTATAAATGTAAACATTAAATTTGTTATTATTAAAATGTTTAAAAATATATATCTTTACCAGTTTTGACAAAAGGCCATTCTATTTATCTAGTAACAACTGCTTATGCTTTGCCAAAATGAACTTTTTATTACTTTTTTTTAAAATATTTTTTCCTAATAAAATTTAATAGTAGTTGTATATGTTTTCAGTTTGAATAAGTATTTACAAAAATTTTGCATGAATAACTTTTAGTATGTAAACAAATTACTGAAAATTAAAATTTTTCGTTTCAAAAATGTAAAATTGAAATGTTCACCTGAAACAAAACACTTCACTAATCAGAAAATATCATTTCTATTGAGGTAAAAAAGTGATCAGGATTAACAGCTTTGATATGTCAATTAAATATCATAATTTTCTAAAAGTCCATATTGAAACAATTAGATCTATCAATCATCCTGTTTCACCTACTATATTATATAGTAGTATTTATTTCTCTGTTTATATACCCATGTCTGCATATATCAGATTAAAATTAAAATTAAAGATTACAGTAATCATCTGTTTGCATGTATTATGGCATACATTGTTTAATGCTTATGTATATGTATAGTAAATTAGTGTATATGTGCATACATGTTATAATTTATTAAATAAATGTAAACCTTGCTGTATGTGTAATAAAAACCTACTGCAAAAGAAAGATAATCCTATAGATTTTAAAGCATTATAAATTGTTTTATTTTCAATTTTATTATAAAATTAATATAGAAATTATTATATTTTGCATATAAAGATAAATTTCGATTAAGTATGTTACATATAGAGTAAGTTGTTTATGAGTTTTAAAAATGTCTTCTTAAAAAAAAATGTAATAAAAATAATTTTTTTCAATGAATTTTGACCTAATTAAATGTTAAAGGCAAAAATAGATTTGAAAATAATTTTAAAATAATTAACCTGGCTTAACTCAGCAGGATTCCCTGGCTTTGCAAAAAAATATTGCAAAGTAGGAGAAAAAAACAAATCTAATACCAAAGGGTGGTAAACAACTTTAATAACTAATAGAGAAAGTGGAGGTCAGTATATAAGCTTTAGATCAGCCATTTTGATTTGGTAATTTTTCATTTATTTACTCTTTATTAACAAGATATGTTAAAATTTTTCATTATGAAAACTGTTGAGTGTGGGCAATAAATTTGCTATTTCCTGGTATCCTGATATACAAGATGGGAGGACATCAGCACCAGCAGCTGAGTTGCAGAAGTAATGAAAAGGTAGCCCAAGATCAAGTGACCATGCAAGTCCACTATAGAAAACACATCGGTAAACAATTTCTGCAGATCTTAATGCATTTTTTAAACTAAATCTTAAACTTTTAAAGCTAGCTAAACTAAGATATAAACAGCCACTTTTATTTAAACTATATTATTAAATTCTCCAAATATTAATTTATAAAACTAAAATTAAATGTAATTTTGTTTATCTTTCAATTTTGTAAATCTTGCCTGTGATTTAATTTTAAGTAAGCAAAACTAAAGCCAAATTATGAATTTCACTTATGTGAAATAATAACTAATAATTATTATTCTTTATTGTTTAAGTCAAGACTATGCCTATATTATTTGAATTATGTATTAATTGATTTATCTACATTTATTCAAAATGAAGTTTGCTAATATTTAATATAATTAGTGAGAAATGATTAGATGCTCTCACATTCACTTAATTTTTCATTTATTAATGCACATATTAAGCTCCTTACTGAAAATAATAAATATAAAACTTATATATGTAATTAAGCCATTACAGCTGCTTAAATATAGACTTGCTTTAAAATAAACTATTTAGTTAATATTTAGCAGATGTAATAAAATACGGCATATTATTAGTATTTAAACTTGTAATGCTCTCTAAATATGTGGTAGCCCTTCTAAATTTTATATTAATACTTATATGGATATCTTAATAAACTAGATTTATTATATTCCTTTAGTAGCATAATTATTGATACTATCTTTATGAACTCACTAATAGTGGTTTCGTGGAATGAAGCTAATGATTTGTGTATTAATTTTTAGTTATATAATGGTGTAGTTAATGGGTAGAATGTGTTCTTAGAAAGCACATATGTGCCTTTACTCCTTGCTTTTACTCTTATGTGTCAAATGGGTTTGGATTGAGGTCAACCCATTTTGTTAGTTCAGACAGCATCTTTCTTTAGAACTGGAGCACAAGGATCCTGATGATATATTTGTAAGCTGTTCCAATCATCCAGACTAAATGTCTCAATTTTACAGCAAGTAGGATGGTCCATGGGAACCGATTATGCAGTGATGAATTCCATGAATCAAGCACACATTCGAGATGCACAGACTCAGATTATGTATTTGTATAAATGCCATAGTATCTGAAATCATACTACTAACCACCAGTTTATCCCTTCATGATAATTAAATATTTCAACTTTGATCCGAACTCAAATCTAGTTTTGTATGTCTATTATTCATATAGAGCAATATTTAACTTGATAAAATAATATTAGTTATAATTCATAATAATCACCTCTGCAAACTAACTACTGCAAATGTTATAGTCCATAGCATAGCACAATTAGGGCCTAGATAATCATAGATTGAATTTTAATAAACATTCCAAAATTGTAATAATAAGTACTCCAAGTTAAACCATTTGTAACCTGTAAACATCATCTTTATCTGCATGTGAAATAACTTTATAGATCATTTTTAAATGTTTTTTATTCTATTTTCCTAAATTTTGGTTTATATTAAAATATATTAACCAACTTTTTGCTAGGTACGGCTAAAAATGTAATGGCTTCCAGTAGATCTAAATCCATCATTTTTAATACTACCATTAAGATTTTGCATTATTTTTAAAGGTTAAAAAAAGTTTCATAAGATGCTGCCCTCTCTTGAATTATTTTACAAGTAAAAAATCAATAATAGGGATGTTTTAAGTCTAACAAAAGAAGACCGCTGTCCATTCTTGATTCTGATTGGCTATTACATTTTGACAACAAAGAAAATGGTTGTCAATAACTTTTATTGTAATGATTTCTTTTGTTTCATTTCGAAAATGATAAATAAATGTTTTAGACCATTTTAAAAGTATTTTTTGACAAATTATAAATTATTTTGATAAAATATGCTAAAAATAAAATTATTTTAGAAAAATAGTTAAGACTTTAGCAAAAATTATTTACTTCTCTGCAACGTAAAATTGGGAAAGACATCACTGATGTCAGCAAAACTTTTTGGTTGGTAAGTAACATTCATTTTAAATTTGCTGCTATTGAATATTTTTATAATTATAAATAAAAATTTATTTTTGAAAAAACTTTCATTCACTTTCATAACCTGACAAATTATTAATATACTTTTTACAAACAAAACTAAAGTGAATATAATATTAAAAGATGAATATATTTTGACACTTGAGTTGGTGAATTGACCAATTAAAAGTTTAGACTTTTATCTCACTTGGCCAATAAAATGATCAGCAAAAAAGAGGTTAAATTGTAATTATACTTAGTGTGTCATTTTTTGCACATCAGTTAATCATTAATTATTCCTTATTTATTTAGAAGCACAACCAAAATTATTGATATCTGTTTATTAAGTCATATCCCCTAAATAACTATACTATGTGAATATATTAGTTAGTAAATTTTAGTCTCATGATCCACTATTGTGCTACTGCTGACATATGAATTAAAGAAATATGAGTGTAGCCTCATTTATGTCATCTATAAGATAGTAAATCTTTGAGAATTGGTAAAGAAACTGGCATGAGATTGGATTCAAGGTCTCAACAACCTCATCTCAATTAGCCTTGGGATAATTTACTAAAACTCTGGATTTTGTTGTGTGAATGTACAAATCTGACCATTACAAGATGATGCTGACATTTTCAGAATTTTTTCAATTAATAATTTTAAAAATGGTAACTTCAGTAAAATAAAACTGTGTATAATAATATAAATCTATATATAAGCTTAAAAAATGGAGAAATCTAATGATCACAATATCATTATAATGCACAATACAGGAAACACAGCATGGCATTTCCCATTGTGATACTGAGAACATTAAACTTCTAACAATTTAAAAATCTAAATCTGTTGCAGTCCAGATGTTAACTTTTTTATATACATTAAAATCTTAAGCCATAGTGAAAGATGGAATCAATATTTTACTTATAGAGTTGCATTAACAACAAATTGAAGATTTATATAGATAAGCTTGGACTGTTATGCTGAGTTTGAAGACATTACGTGTCTAAAAGATTCACACTTGCAAGCTGAATAGAAACTGTTTCATAAACGCTCAGAGTTTGTGTTTAGATCTAGTTTCTAAAATTCCTGTCTTTCACTGATGATAGCAAATAGCTTGAAATCATGATCTGAAAGTGGAATTAAAGTTAGAGATAGTGAATGCATACTCTGACGTTTATGTAAACATACGCTTGACGGTGTTTTTGGTAGAACGCCATCTGTTGAAATAAATACAAGCGTTAGCAAGTTTTTAACTTGTTTTTTGTTTTTCATATATATATAATTGCTAAATGTAAAATTTTAAATCATTGGCATATATTATTATTATCTTCAACTGTTTAAAATTATTTATTGGAATGAGTTATTAATAAAAAAGAAAAAACTTTCAGTTGCTATAGAATAATAAAATTAAGTAAAATAAAAATAAAATATGTACAGCTATCGATTTAAAGTAGCTTACATATTAAGTTTAGATTAAAATAATCACTGTTGATTTATAAATTATAAGAAGTGAGACACCATCTAATATATATATGTGTGTGTACCCATATGATGTTTTTTTCTCTCTGTAACGTGTTGAAAGGACTAGAAAATTGTTGGTAGAATTTTATTTTTGCTTGATTTTTTTGCTTTATTGTACATCTCAGTATTTATAACTACATCATAAAATTTAATTATTTTTTTATATCATTAAAATGATTATATTATTATATACACCATTATATTATTAGAATAATTTTGCTTTTTCGTCTTTTTTATTTTATAAGTTGATATAAGGTTTCTGTCATTAGTAAATTAAAAAAGAAAGTGAATTGATTTTACCGATTGACTTTTTTTATAAAACAAAATTTAGAATGGCAATAAACTTAAAAGTATTCTTGTGAAAGTTTATCACAATTTAAATTTTACAAAAATTTTATGCATTGAATGCTTTTCTTAGAAAAACTCAATGGATAAGAAAGAAAATATTGAAAAGTTCGTGTCAAACTTAACAATCTTCCCTATAAAAGCTTTATCTGAGTTTTGATAAAATAATGTATTATTAATAGCTAAAGTCAAATAAAATGTAAAATATATGTAATATTTATTTGTCTACGTACTAACAGAAATACGAGAAATGGCAATAAATTTTTTAATAACTTTTCAGTAAATTGGTTTTTAAATACCACCTTAGTTGTGAATAAATAATTAGATTCTCGAGTGCTTTAACATTACTTATTTTACAGTTATAGCAAACTATAAATGTTCAAGTTAAAACTCCAGAATTATATTAAATTGTTTCAGAAAAACTTATAGAATTTATATATGTGTGTTTTTATATATGCATTCTATCTCAATGATCACATCTAAGCATGTTTTATGGAAAAGCATATTAAGTCAAGAGCATAATGATTATAAAATAATATCAAAAGTTGTGTTTAAATATATGTATATATACAGAAAGAGTATATACAAGCAAGACTTAATCAATAGGCAGGCAGCAAACATTAAGATAACGAAATTACGAGAAAGTTGATCTTTCAAAGTATTAATCGACAAAGATTACAAGCGTTGGTGGCCGAGTAGTTAGCACAGCCGCCCTACAAGCAGTTGTCCCGGATTTCGCTTCCTGGCCTACGCTTTGACACATTAAAAAAAAAAGACTACAAAGATAATTGAAAGCGCTCCTAAATGGCGTTTATATTTTTTGTTTTTTTTTTTAACAAATTTTAATTACTGTACAGAAAGAGTTCTATTTAAATATAAAAAAATTATATTTTTTTATATGTTATATAGGAAAAAACATTTAAAACATTAAAACGATCAAATTTATTTTAGATATTTGCATTACTGGTGAACATGGTTTTTTATTTATTATTTAATTTTGATTTGATTATTATAGTTAAATTGGTGTTTAAAAATTTATCACAGCTAAAAAAATATTATTGCCTTGTGCAAGATTGACATTACAAAATATTTATTAATCAGTTCAATAATTCTTAGAAAAGAAATACTGAAAAATAGTTTAATTAAAAATGTCATTGAGTAGAATATAAAAAAAAACAGTGATGAAACAATGTCACAAAAAAGAAGAGAAGTGTTTTTTTAGCTTTTCTTATATATCTTATTTTAAAAAAAAAATAATCACCAGATGTAGTGGAATTAATTTCAGCCTGTAGAAGCTCAGTTAGTTTATCCAGTAAAATTGAGAAAATATTTTTACGAAAGACAACTAGCTGACGTAACTGCTACAAAATCTTATCTGAAGTATCACTGTCTCATTTATATTTAATATTAATGTCAGCTTTATGTTTACCCTTCTCTATATTAGCAAATTATTTCACTTCCAGAGGTAGAGTTATTATATTGCTGTGGTTATACAAACATGTGCGTTCTTATATATGATGAACAATAAAAATGATATGTACATGGGTAAACTACTGTTGATATATTAATTAAGAGTATCATATAAATAATTATAATTATAAAAGTAAACATAAGACTATCCTCCTATTCTTTCAAAATTAATTTATTAACTTTTATATATTATTTTATTAGTGTAAACAAATATTTTATCCTATACTTGAAATAATCTTTCACTTAATTATATCAGAAAACCAAGGTAAAATATTCTCTGAATAATTATCAAAAATATATATATATATATTTTTTTACTAAACTTAGATAAGACAGTTATTATGTGATCAAGATAATATATATATAATTAATGAATTTCACTTAGATTGTAATTGCTGAAACTTGACAAGAGTGTTTTAAAACTTTTTGTTACACTTGACTGAAGTTGTCTTATAAAATTAAGAATTTTAATTCCTTCTTGACAAATTCTATGTTATCTTGTAATAGCACTGCTGGTCAAATTTTTCCAGTCATGATTTTACTCAGATGAAAATTGAACACTTGGTATATAATGAATTTTTATTTTAATTTTGATTCTAGACGTCAGGAATAATCAATAAAAAAGCTCTCCGAGATGATTCTAAAGATATTTATTTGTGTTTCAATGTTGTTTTATTTGAAAATAATTTTTATTTAATAAATATGAAATATATTTCATTTTTATCCGTATATGATCTATTGAGATTGATTTAAATTTATGTCTTTAGAAACAAGAAAAAAGTTTATTTATTTTTGCTAACATAAATTAATCTTTTTAGCTCTTTATTTTTTTTTTTTAATATAATCGTAGCTTTTAAGATTTTTTTCATTATTTTAATTACATTTAAAATTAATTTTAATAATACTTATGATAAAAAGTAGTTTTATTTTGTTACAACTATACTTAAATTGAAGACTCAATTTTGTTATTTTGGACAAGTAAGATTGATTTTATTAGTGCATATGTAATCTTTTTTTAATAATATTTTATACATGTTAACAGTATGTAGTCTATGTTTTCCCCTTTCTTATCATTTATATTTAACTGACAGTGACTACAATATGTTTTAGATACATAAGTGCTACAAGCAGTATTTTATATAACATTCCTAAGAAGTGTATTTGTTTTATATATAATTTTAAAATTATTTTTTATTATAAGCATTGTTTATAGTACACATTAAAATAGTTATATAAAAGAATTTTTAAAATGTAGCTATAAAATTGCAATAATGAAGAAATCAAATTACATTTTCTTAACTAGATTGATTGATTTATTGCATTAAACCATGAAACATCACATGATTACCATTTCTTATGCTTGGTCTAACTGTTAAAACAGGCAAAACTCTCCATGCAGTAGTGCCACTCAGTACAATCCAGAGTAATCAATGGAGCAAGAAGGATTGTGCATAAAATTCCTATCTAATATCTAGTCATTTAATATCCCCAGGCTAGTTTCTAGATTGTGGCTTTCATCAGTGAAGAGCCTTGGATCTGAGAGTACTGCAGCTATACCTTAGGACCTAATGCAACCCCCCATCAATCACCTTTTATCTTTACTTAACTACAAAACTATGAGTCTAAAATCGAAAACATATTTTCAAACCAAGCTCATTTAGCTTATATAATCATATAAGTCTGAACTTAGTTCAGTACCCATACATTTTGTTGTATGGTTCCTTAATAACCATAGCCACTACTATCCTATTAGGCAGGATTAAACCAATAAGAAATGATAATCATATGATGTTTAGTGGTTTAATACCAATCCTGCCTAATAGGATAGTGGTGGCTATGGTTATTAAAGAACCAAAGACACCAAAATGTATGGGTACTGAACTAAGTTCAGGCCTATATGACTATATAATCTAGTGAGCTTGGATTGAAAATATTATTATGTTTTTAATTTTAGCCTCTTAGTTTTGTAGTTATGTAGAGATAAGAGGTGACTACTGGAGGGTTGCATTAGATCTTAAGATCTAGGTGCATTGCTCTCAGATCCAAGGCTCCTCACTGATGAAAACCACAAGCTAGAAACTAGCCTGGGGATATTAGATAAATAGGCACTAGATAGATATTCTATGCACAAACCTGATTGCATCCATTGATTATGCAGGCTTGCACTGAGGGGCATTACTATGTGGAGAGTTTTGCCTGATTTAATGTAATAAAATTAATTTGTTTTTGATTATAGTTGCCATTAGTTGCAATTCTTTTTAAAATATTTGCTTAAAAACGTAGACTACAAGTAGTGTGAAGCATTACTAAATCAGAAAAGGGGGACAAAAAATTTAAATTACAGGAGCTAAATTAAAACTTGTTTTATTTTGGCAAAATAGATACATACTTTAAAAGGTATTAAGAGGAATACCTAATTAATTTTTAAAAAACATTTGAAAATTGTACTACTATAATATACTGCTTGTAACTGTTGAGAATTAATAATGATATTTTATCTATATATTAAATATTATTAATATTTGTATAAAATAATCTAATGTCCACCTGTATATATTTGATATATCATGAATCATGATCCTTATCTTTTACTGAATCAGATTCTTAAAATGTTTAATGTATACAGATATATATGTGCATAATTATAGCTTTTTTTTTCAATTTCTTATACATATATTATGACAACTATGTAAAACAAATAAATATGTTGATTGTGAAAAGAATATCTCATGAATGTTGTTTTCTTTAACAATCTTTGAGTGCTTACTATCATTAATATATTTTCAGGAAGTATTTAGTATGATTGTCATACTACTGAAAGATAAAATGTCAAACCTTTTCATTTTCTATCCCCTACAAAAATTGTCATTACATAAAAATAGTGACCTACATGTAGGACCTGTTGAATTTTAGGACTGATAATATATATATGTGTGTGTGTGTGTGAGTGTGTGCATAATTATATAATTGAATATTTTTAAATACTGTAATTAAATAATTAAAAATATTATTCATCTAGGAGCACTTTTGATTATTCTAGTTATCTTCGTCGACTAAAACTTTGAATGGCTAACCTTCCCACAATTCTGTGATCTTAACATTTGCTGTCTGCCTCTTCATTAAGTCATGTTTATATTTGTATATTAGCATAGCTTCCTTTATTTTTTTAATTGTTATTTTTTTTCAATTTGCAATATTTTTACATTATTAAAATTGAAGTCAAAATGATAAATACATGACTTATTATGGTCGTAAAAAACAGATGCCACGTCTACATGTCCATTTATAAGTGGCACAATTGTTATTTATAAATGAGGTTTTATCTTTGGAGTTATTTATTAATTTGTTTAATGTAGGAAGTGTGTAAAATGCAATATCACATATATCTTTATAAATTTTCCTTATAAAATTTACTTGATCATTTAAAATATATGGTATTGACATCCATATTTGTTATTAGCAGGAAAATCAATATTATTATTAACATTTTTATTCTTATATTTTGTATTAAAATCTCTAATAACATTATATCTATGATTATAATTGTAGCCAATATTTAACAATTTATTTTAATATATTTCAATATTTTTCCTTTATCCAATGAACATTTGCAAAGACTATTATTTTTAAATGAGAAGGACTTCAAAGCTGACATTTTGTGAGACATTGGCACTTTTGATTTATATGGAATATAATATCTTTTTACTATTGGTTTAATAGTCTACAGTAATTTAGCTTACATTGATTTCTAGTTATTTTAAAATCAAGAAATTGAATGCACATTAAATTTTCATCTCTTTTATCCATTTTAGGTTTTGCAAATCATTTAATTCTTTAAACAACTCATTAATTGTATTTGGTTTGTCACATACAAAAACATCATCAACTTATCGATAATATACAGTAATATTTTTTGATAATATTTCTTTTTCAAAATATTTTCTTCATATGTAGAAATTATAAAAATACATATTTGAGCATCAGTAGGTAAACCCATTGGCCAACCATTGTACATTTTATAAAAATCCTTCTTAAAAACTGCATAAATATTTTAATGGATAAATCTTAATGTTTCAGTTATAAATTTATTATTTTCATGTTAACATTTTTTAACTTAATGCATTGGAAATAATTTCAATAGATACTAATCGATCAATTGATTCTTGCATTTCACTTACATCTAGAGTATATATATTACATCATTAACATCAATCTTAACATTACAGATTTTATTAACAAAATCAAAAATAAAGGAAGCTATGCTAATATACAAATATAAACATGATTTAATTAACAGGCAGGCAACAAATGTTAAGATTACAGAATTGTGGGATGGTTAGCTTTTCAAAGTTTTAATTGACTAGGATAATCAAAAGTGTTCCTAAGTGGATAAAATTTTTAATTATTAAAATACAGACATTGAATAATAATATTATTTCATATATATATATATATATATATATATATAAGTTAAAACAAATCATATATCATATGACCTATGTAGTTGAATACCAGTATGTAATAAATAAAGAGTGCTAATAGTTCTAAACAAGATTTTTTATGACAAATGCCACAAGAGAAAGAATTCTGAAATCTATTTTTAGGATTGACCCATTCCCAGACTGGTTTTGAGCTATGGCTCTTTTCATTGAGCAGCTAGGTCATTAAATTTAGAATACTAACTCAAGCCAATCATTTATCTAATATTTAACTATTAATAAGATCAGAAATATTAGTCATCTGTATGTCTTCAAATTTAGCTCTTGAACTGAAGAAGCTATATAGGCCTGAACTAAACCCAGTGATTTAATACATTAGTAAGTTTAGCAATTTAATATAACCAAAGCCTTAACAGCCAAATTATAATATTAATAAAAACAAGTCATATATCATATGACCTATATAGCTTGCATTACTAAATATAATAAAGAGTGTGCTAATAGTTCTAAACAAGCTTATTTTTATGACAAATGGGGTCACTGGTGTTACTTCAGGCCCATATAGCTGCTTCAGTTGAAGAGTTGAGTTTGAAGATATCCAGATATTTGAAAATTTCAGTTCATTTTATTACTAGTTAAGTATTAGATAATTTTTTTGCTTGAGTTAATATTCTGAATCTAATGTCCTAGCTCCTCACTGAAGAGAACCATAACTCACAACTGGCCTGGGGATGGGTATAATCTTAGATAAAGATTTCAAATGCTTTCGCTTGTGGCATTTACTATAAAAAATAAGCTTGTTTAGATAAATTAGCATGCACTTTATATATATATATATATATTATAGTGCGATGTTTAATAAACTAATAATCAGCTTTTTAAGCAAATGCACATGCGCTTTGTTGATCTTAACAATAAATGAAAACTCATTTTTCCAATACAAGACTTTTTTCACAAAGACTTTATCTTGTATTGGAAAAATGAGAGTATTCATTTATTGTTAAGATCCACAAAGTGCATGTGCATTAGCTTGAAAAGCTGATTATTAGTTTATTTTATATATATTGTGCCCTTTTCTATAGGTCAGTAATAGTTCATAACAGTCAATTACTAAAAATTTTAAATTTTAGAATATGTTCTTTTAATATGGTAATTATATTAAGTTAATTATCTTTAAAGTACAATTTGAAGCTAAAGAGAATATGTAGTATATAAAATTATGGCGAATTATTTAAAAAATAGTTATGTAAAGCTTAAAATATTGTTTCATATGGTTGTAAAAGCTGGCCATATTAAATAACACAGCTATAAATATTAAAAGTATATTTAATAAATTCGATTTTAATAGTTTAAAACTGATAATTTAATAAATGCTATGTTTAAATTTATAATCATATTTAATAGTCAAAATTAATATAGTATATTTTATAAATAAACTTTATGATGGTGAGAATTGTATTTAATTCTATATTTTCTAAATTGTTCTTCCAAATTTTATAATTATATTATATAATATAATAAGTGTATCAATTTTATAAATCTAGGCAGAGAAATAGATTAAAAATTGTCTGTCAAAGTTATTAATCATGTGACTTGTATATTAAACCACTAAACATCACATGATCACTATCTCATACTAGCACAATAATTGTTATTAAACAATTCAAAACAAAACAACACTCTCCATATAGTAGTGCCATCTTGTGCTAACAAGAGCAATCAATGGATGCCAGAAGGCTTGTGCATAAAATCCCTATCTAATGCCTACTCATCCAAAATCCCCAGACTAGTTTCTGGCTTGTGGCCTTCATCAGTGAGGAGCCTTGGATCTGAGAGCACTGCACCTAGATCTTAGGATCTAATGCAATCCTGCCTAATAGGATAGTGGTGGCTATGGTTGTTAAAGAGCCAAAGACACCAAAATGTATGGGTACTGAATTGAGTTCAGACCCATATGACTATATAAGCTATTGAGCTTGGATTGAATATATTAATAGTGTTTTCAATTTCATTCTCATAGTTTTGTAGTTAAATAGAGTTAAAAGGTGGGTGCTGGAGGGTTGCATTAGATCCTAAGATCTAGGTGCAGTGCTCTCAGATCCAAGGCTCCTCACTGATGAAGGCCACAAGCCAGAAACTAGTCTGGGGATTTTGGATGAGTAGGCATTAGATAGGGATTTTATGCACAAGCCTTCTGGCATCCATTGATTGCTCTTGTTAGCACAAGATGGCACTACTATATGGAGAGTGTTGTTTTGTTTGACTTGTATATTACATACTTTCTCACACACGCTTGTTTGAATTAATAATAAAGTTTAAAATATTTTAAAAGTTATATTATAGAATTAGATAGAATTATTGCCTATCATAAAAGTAAATAGTATTAAACATTAAGTTAACTATCGTATAACATGCTTAAATGATGTAATAAAGATGAATACAGTTAATAAAAAAATTAAATTTTTTTTTAAATAAAAATAGATAAATGGAATAAGTTATTAAAATTGTTTTAAAAGTTATTTTAAATGTTTAAATAGTTTTAATAAAATAATAAATTATTCAAAAGTAATATTTTAAATAATATTTTAAGTTCATTACATCATAATTTCTAATTTTGAAATTTAATTCTACTATAAACTAAAAATATGTAAATTTGTTCTCAAGCTAAAGTAAGAATTAACCAATAGGAATAGGTATTCTTACAGACTATAAATATGAATTGCACAGGGGGTATCAGGGGAGATTAATAATGTATTGAAACCAAAGAAAGGTATATTAGCAGCTCTCAAAGAGATAGTATTTTTTTTTTATTTTTTATTTTAGTCAATTTTTTTTAGTACTTTCTTATCGTTTATTTTGAAAAAAAAAAACTAATTAATAATTTTTAAAAGTATTTTTTTTTGCAAAAGAGAGTTTTAAAATATAATAATTTAGAAACTTTGTGGAAATGATTTTCTAATTTTTTAAAGTACTTACCAGTCGTATTTTATCTAAAAGTTTAACCTAAACTTCGCAATAAAGGATGGATATACTACGAAATAAAATGGATATAAATTGTAATACTGTAAAAATGTTTGGAATATTTGTTGATACAGCTTTATTAATGCATAACCGAAGAACTGTTTTGGTACATAAAAACCACAGCTCGGACATTATACAGAGTCTAAAAAAAATGTATTGAAACGTATTATAGATAAGTTTATCCAAGATTTATTTTTTAAATAGTAATAAGACAATTATATTTCATGAATTATTTTATATAATATTATATCAAAAGGAGTAAAATGTTGTATCCTTTCTGAAGGTAACATTTTTAAAAAATATTTTCAAGAATTAAAGAAAGAACCCAGGAGAATATGTTACAGAAGCGTTTTTGATATTAAAATATCCGGTCTTAGAATTATTTAAAATGTATTTAGAAAAGATTTGTTTAAAAGTACTTGAAGTTTTTTTTTTATTTTTAAAAGAGATTTATAAAAAATACCAAATGAAAGTTTAAATGTATCAAGAAGGAAACATATATAAAAAAGTGAACACATAGTTGAATAAAAGATGGATCCATGGAAATACAAATAGTACTTAAAAGTTTATCGAATATTTTTAAAGTTAAATTAGATGGATTGATGCATCGGATACGCAGAGAATATTGGTAGAGAAGATTAAGAAGCTTCATGGGATTAATTAATATTATGATTTAATAATTATCATCCTAAATACTAAAACCAAGGATTATTTTTTATAAATTTTACTAAATGGATTAATAATTATTTTTATTTTAAACTTTAACGCGCTTGGAGGAGAACATTTTTAAAAACTCTAGAGAAAATAATAAACATTTTGGACTTATCAGGAACTATCATCAAGAAAATATGTAATTATAGTTTTGATTCCTTTTATTTTGTTAACCTAGTTTAAATCTAAATTTTTATATAAGATTAGGAAAAACATAAAAACATTAATTTATTAATATTAAAATTTTATAATATAACAATCTAATAATTTAGCTAAAAATATTTTAATATAAAGTGTATGGGTGTGAATTTTTTTATATCTGCAATGCTCAAGTGGATAAAGGAAGCCTACTGAACACGATGACTAGATAAAGGTTATTGGTAATAATAATAACTATTGATAATTTATAATGTATATTTTTTTTGTTTTCTTTAGATCATCCATAAATTGGAAGAATGAAGTGTAAAAGTTTTTTTACTTATATGTACCGCATTTCATACAACATTTTAAAAAACATTATGAGATAGGATTGATTTGAAAATATGCATACGACGATTTTTTTTTATTAGTGATATAATCCAACATAACAAATAATTATGTGATTCTTTTAAAATTTTCATGTTATTGGATATTCAAATATTGTCTAAGTAGATTGTATATGATTAGACATATAGAATAATGAAGTAAGCAGACTTTTCTTATGGAATCGTAAGATTGTTTAACTATTAATGAATTTTATTTATTGTTTTGTAAATGCAGATAGTTATTTATCGATGTAAGATGTGGAAAATCTTGAGAAATAATGTTGAGATAGTGGCTTGGAAGTACTTAGTGAACAGGAAACCAAGATGATGTTTTAAGAAATAGGATGTTATAAGGAATGGAAATAATATTTAGTCTTTATGTGAATATCAGCATAGTTAACAAAGCCCTATGACTGATACACATTTTATTTGGACAGTGTTTATATTTCTTTAAATATTTGATGTTCTAATAAAGCTGAAGAAATAGCTTTAACATCATCCCTGTACTAGAGGATATTATGCAGGTAAATGTCATACCTCTTCACACTGTGCCATGATTTTGAGATATGTTAAGAGTAATACTCTAGCTTTCTTCCTTAATCCTATGCATCTGTTTTTGCTATCTTTATTTCATGTAACTGCATCGTTCAGTAAGATATTTTAAAAGAAATGATAAATAGTTTAGAACTTACGTTATGCTATCGTTTTGTATAAGATTGGTTTATTTGCTTAGAAGGAATAGGACGTTATAACTTAAAATTGAAGATTCAAAGTATCATAAGGAAAGAAAAGAATCATACAATATATTTTAAATTTTATTTCGGAAATGAAATATAAACTTTCTTAAAATAAAGTATCTAAACAAAGATATTTTCTTTAAAGTGATAATAATTTTAAATGCTTTAGTATTATTTTTTTTAAGAGAAAATAAGTATTGCATATTTTTAAAATACAATAGTACAAAGTAAATTATGTAAACAATGTGCATAGTATATTTTTTGTTTATTGATTAACAGAAATATATTGATGATTACACTTATATCATACTAAAGTAAGGCTTAAAGAAGAATATATTATGATTAGTAAACATCGTGTGATAAACACTAAAATCTAGTACTGAATTTTGGATAATATTTTGTGTAACATCTTTGACTTTGCAAGATGAAATTTTTTTTAATATTTTGAGAAGTCCATACTCATTATAAAATTTTGTTTTCTATAGAATGTTTTCTAAGTATGAATTTTTTAAAATAAGATAGTTTAATAATATTAAGGATAAAATGCTGTTGCTAATAAAGTAGATAAATATATTTGTAATAAGTTAACCATAATGAGAAACCAAATAGTAACATTTTTTTAAAAATTTTGTCCTAAATCTAAATAAAGATATAATTGAAATATAAATTATTTTTTTATAACCTGGTAGATCAAACTGTAAAGTAAAAAAGTTAAGGATATCCACTGTAAATAGTGTAAATAAATTGTTTATTTATTTGTTGTTAGTAATAAACTTTGTTAAATTTTGTTATTTCAAAAATTTTGTGTCTGAGTTATTTATTTCTCCACATCACTGCATGAAATCATGATATATGCATAATAATTGAAACAAATATATAATTTTGCACAAAAAGATAAGTAGAGAATTATTTAAGAATTTAAATATTTTATTGGTATTCATTATAATTAAATAATCATAATCTTACATTATTTTATTGGTCATAAATCAGTTATCACAATATTATATTAAATTATATGCTATCAGTTGCCACACTTATTTTGTTTGTCAGATTATTAAAATGCTACCATGTATTTATTATATCATTATATGAAGATATAAGATCATATTATATTATTTCATTATTTTATTATGGTAATAAAATTATAATAAAAGAAAAGATATCCAGTAGTAGTTAAACAATGAAGAATATTATTATCATTATTTATTAGTTTAAGTGTAGTAGATTATGACATAATATTCCTTCTCATATTTTACTACCGTATTTTAAAATTAACTTAGAATAAACTTTATGAACCTGAGATTATTTTATTTGAGCTAGATTATTAAATAGAAGATTAAGATTTAATTATTAGTTTAATCTTAGTTTGTAGAAGTTATTAAAGTCGTAAGAATACTATGAGTTTGTTATTTGAAATAGTAATAAGGGGGGATAGTGTTCTTATGCCATTGAGGTAGTATCCTGTGGGATATTGGCTCAATGTAATCTATCTTGTCACCTGTATTTTCACTTCAAGTCTCATGAAAATATTAAATATTTATTTAATTTATTTTTATAAACTGAACCTTATTCGTATTTTAAATTTGAGCTAGTGAAATATTTTAATTTTAATGCTGAATATTTTATTTATTAATTATTAACTGAGCTAGAACCCGTTTTATTTCATATCATATATTATCTGGAAGTGATGATGCACGAGATGAAGGTTAGAATATATAAAAACAAAAAACAAGTTAAAAACTTGCTAACGCTTGTATTTATGTCAACAGATGGCGTTCTACCAAAAACACCAACAAGCATATGTTTACATAAACGTCAGAGCAAGCATTCACTATCTTTAATCTTAATTCCACTTTCAGATCATGATTTCAAGCTATTTGCTATCATCAGTGAAAGACAGGAATAAGAAACTAGATCTAAACACCAACTCTGAGCATTTATGAAACAGTTTCTATTCAGCTTGCAAGTATGAATCTTTTAGACACGTAATGTCTTCAAACTCAGCATAGCAAGCCAGATAGCTATATGGGTCTGATATCAGTTCAGCATCACCACATAGTAGAAGCCTCTGCAATATATGTCATTGCTAGAAAGACCCCAAAGGTACATTTATGAAAAACAAAAAACAAGTTAAAAACTTGCTAATGCTTGTATTTATGTCAACAGATGGCGTTCTACCAAAAACACCATCAAGCATTTTTTGTTTTTCATAAATCTACCTTTGGGGTCTTTCTAGCAATGATATATATTGCAGAGGCTTCTACTATGTGGTGATGCTGAACTGATATCAGACCCATATAGCTATCTGGCTTGCTATGCTGAGTTTGAAGACATTACGTGTCTAAAAGATTCACGCTTGCAAGCTGAATAGAAACTGTTTCATAAATGCTCAGAGTTGGTGTTTAGATCTAGTTTCTTATTCCTGTCTTTCACTGATGATAGCAAATAGCTTGAAATCATGATCTGAAAGTGGAATTAAGATTAGAGATAGTGAATGCTTGCTCTGATGTATATGTAAACAGATGCTTGATAGTGTTTTTGGTAGAACACCATCTGTTGACATAAATACAAGCGTTAGCAAGTTTTTAACTTGTTTTTTTGTTTTTCATAAATGTACCTTTGGGGTCTTTCTAGCAAAGATATATATTGCAGAGGCTTCTACTATGTGGTGATGCTGAACTGATACCAGACCCATATAGCTATCTGGCTTGCTATGCTGAGTTTGAAGACATTACGTGTCAAAAAGATTCACACTTGCAAGCTGAATAGAAACTGTTTCATAAACGCTCAGAGTTGGTGTTTAGATCTAGTTTCTTATTCCTGTCTTTCACTGATGATAGCAAATAGCTTGAAATCATGATCTGAAAGTGGAATTAAGATTAGAGATAGTGAATGCTTGCTCTGATGTTTATGTAAACATACGCTTAACGGTGTTTTTGATAGAACACCATCTGTTGACATATATATATACACACACATATATATATTTTTTTTTTGAAAACAGATTGAGCAACTCTGCAAAAGTGCAATCTGGTTTTGTCACTCTTTATACTTTATAACAATAATGAAATAGTATAACAAGAATGATAATGATACAATAATAAAATATTAACAAATAATGGTAACTGATGGTAGCCTGACTCATATTGATCCTTTATTTTTCAGTGAATTAAAATATGACATTAGCAGGCTAGTACCACATACATATGACAGATATGCCTATATATTCATGTACTATTTGTAATTGAATGCAATAAGATTCAGTGATTATTTGTACAAAAATATAAGAGCATAAAACTATAATGCTAATTTCAAGTATTAGTTATATGAAGTGCTATATAAATGAGTCAATAATTAAGCATATATAAAATGCTATACAAAAGTGGTGAGATTGTGACGAATGCACTAGACATAAATAAACAAGTCATTTGGTGCTTGTTACCTGTATTGCAAAAAAATGCTGTATATATATATGTACTAGAATAAATTGATTAAAATATATAACCTAGTATTTAAATACACTGCAATGATTCAAAATAATGACTAATAATATTATAAATTAATTAATAATAAAATAAGAAATATGACATAGCATTATTCAATAACACAGATTATATCTAATTCTGATTTATTTACAAATATAATAGAAATATTAATTATTTAAATAATTGAAAACCAAACAAATTTAATAATAGTGTTTAAAATGTAAATTACTATTTCATATATGTAAAGGATAAGTACTCATTAATAGTGCACACTTATGAACATGCATATTCATGAGTATCTAAATACATATTATTTCAATTATCAATTTCAATATGTCTTTAATATTAAATAGATGTGGGGAATTATAATTATAGTTATATTATTTAAATATAAGTTGTGAGCATAAATATGATACATTCATATATATATATTTAATCACGTATCAGGTTATATGAAAAATGTTTCAATTATTTGATTATTACTTATATCTATTAGTCATAAAATTTTAATAATATATAATGCCATTTGTTTTACATGTAAAGTTGAAACTAAGCAGAATATGAATAAATAAATATGTGTGCACCTACATGTATGTTTAAATACATGTAATATTTCAATTATTAAAATTTAATTAGTTAATTTAACATTTTCTATTGGCTCCTAAAAACCCTTCTTTGACAGTTCCAGAGTGTATTAGCCAGTTATAGCTTTATGGTTTATGATATCAGAAGTATTTTGACTTGTCTTCTTTCAAATATAACTTGAGATTATCATAAATGGTTTTGTGGTGTAATAAATATTTGTAAAATATTTTGTGAAAAGAATCATAAATAATGTACAACAAATATATATTTTTGAATGAAACAAGGAAATGACATTCTCATTAGCTCTCATGGCCTGACAATAAAAAATCTACTGAGTAATGCCACTGTTGACTCATTTGCAATAGCTTCTTTGTATATTATTTACATCTTCAATTTTTTTAAGCTAGTAAAGCAGTATATATTTTAGTTTTAGCTTCTGCCATCAAATGACTGTAAAACTGAAAAATGACTACTACAGATGGCAATTAGGCAGAAATAACTCGAGATGACCACAATACCACTGGTCTATACTGCGGAAACACAGATAGTAGTGAAACTATTTATCTAAGGATTAATTTACTTCTATAATATATAAACAATTCTTAATGTGATTATTTTTAGAAAATATAAGAGCCTATTGAGTATTATTTTAAATTTTAAAAATTACATTTATTTTTCAATATAAAAGATTATGTAGTAAAATAAATTTGGATCATGTTTTTTGTATAATAAAATTTTAATAACTTAGATCATAACTTATCGTTTTTAAAAATAAAATATTTTTTCGTGATTTCAAATTGTTTGGTTGATTTGTTTTATCTCTGCTTGTCGAATAGTAATTTATTCAAATATATTTATCTGTTCTTTTGACACAAGTTAATATAAATGAAATCCTTTTTTTTTTAAATTCATAAACTGATTTTTCTCGCATTTTCTTTAGTAGTAGAGTTAATGCTTAAATCACATGCTTATTATAAATGTATATTGTTGGATTTTTTAAGCATCAATAGATTTTTTATACATGTTTCTATATGTATATAAATTGGCTTTATTTATAAATAAACAATTACTGTACTTATCTATTAACAAACAATATGCTTCTTTTATTTGTGCTTGGATTCTTAAGTAGATTTGTCTTCTATATAGATTGGCTTATAGAAATATATTGGTTAACTTGAGCAGTTAAAAAAATTCTCATAGTTCATAATTAATATTTAATTTCTATAATATCTGAACTTCAAGAACAACAATTAGCGACTTCACATGTAATAGAATATGGGTCAACACATATTAATGTCTATGATACCATACTTTTTTCTTTTAGTGGAATGAGTATTTGTATTTATAATATATATTAAGAAGTATACTTATTAATAAGCAGTAGAATTAAAGTTAAAAATATTTTTTCTTAACTGATAAAAAGAATTTCAAAAAATTGTAAAAGACCCAGAAAGATGTCACATGTGAGATGGATGGATGTAATAAGGAAGTGTGCAGGCTGTGATATGGAGAAGAGGGACTAGAGATCAGAGAAGGTGGATTGAAATTGGAGAGACCTTCATCTTGCAGCGAATTTATAAAGTTTGACAATTATGATAATGGTAATAAATATACTATGTATTATCTTACATTCATCAAAATATCATAGGTTCAAAATATTGAAATTAACATTTATAATTCTATGTACTCTTTAAAGCAATATTTTTATTTTAAGAAAAGTGATTTTATTTCATTACAAATTTAGTTGTATAGTATGTTTTCATAATCAGAAATAAATTAAATAATTCATTTGTACTAAAAAGAAGAATTAAATTTAAATAATAAAAGCATTATTACTTACTTAATTATTATTGAAACTATTGTAGATTTTATTTTAATATTTATAGAAACAACTTTTGTATGTGATTATTTATTCTTTGTCTTTACAAACTATAAATAGGTATGAGCACAACCACACAATTGAATTTATTTATTCAATATGTTGTGGCGGTGATGAGATAGTCTGTTTTATTATCTCTCCTTTTGGAGTAAATAAATTGCAAAACAAAATGCAACCATCACAATTAATATTTTTATATACATATTTGAATTAATATGAACTTAATTATTAAACCTTGTATTCAAACGTTTTTAATAATCTTACTGGCAATCCAATAAATTGAACAGAATAAATAGTTGTCATAAAGTCGTAAAATGTAAATTCATTCAACCATCAGTCAATAAAATATTCCGTGCAGCATAAGTATTTTACTGTTTCCTTAGTTTAAAAACTATAGGTTACTTGAATACAAAATGTGAATAACTAGCAAACATCTTTAGAATTTTAAACCTGGCTCATGAAAATTATTTAGGATTTAGATGCTGGTTGTAACAAAATATATACAAATTTGGAATCATAAAAATTAAACCTTTCTCTTTTGAGACTTAGATGCTGGTGTATATGTAACTGTTGAAATTCATTGAAAACTTTTTTTGTCTTCTTTAAAAACTTACTGGATAGTTTATATACAAAAGCCTATCTCCTTTCAAATTTATAAACTGTAAACCAGTTGGTGTCATGCTGACATAGAAATACTTTATGGAGTGATATGTCAGCATGCATTTATAAGCAATGACAAAATTCTTCATTCCTCACTAGTAATTAAAATTGGACTAAAAAATATTCTAATTGACAAAGTAAAAGTAAGTCTTCATAAATCATGTTTTATTTTCTGTTCTTTCTTAATTATAAACTTTGCCCACATAATATATATATACCCAGTGGATGACTTGTGTGACCAAGTCGAAACGTCCGCCATATCAATATTTAAATTTTTTAACACGGATGAGCCTGCAAAATATGTCTTTTATATATGCAACCCGTGAAAATCTTCGTTTCAACATATATTTATATATATGTTGAAACAATAAGTTTTAAATAATAGACCCTAAAAGGGCAAAAATAATAATATAATAGAAAAAAAAGAAAAAAAAATAAGTGTTATATTATTTAGATAGTTTTCTTGTAGGTAGTTAATTCTTATAATTTTCTTATGATGAGTAAAAAGTGGTTACTAAAAAAAATGAGTATATTTTTTATTTTGATATAGATGGATAGTTTAGTCAAATGAAAAGTGAGAGTATATGTCTACAAGTAAAATATAATAGAAACAAACACATGCACAATCCAATATATTTATTTGTTTTATTGTAATATATATATATTTAATATCACAGATAATTAATTTTGCTATTAGATACTAAAATAAAAATCAAATAATACTAATTAATATTATTTTAAAAGAAAGTATTAATGTGTAAAATGTTATTATTTTTGTTTTTTTTTTGTTTATTATGAATGTTTTTGTTTAAAGAACAATATGTTGAATATAGGAATATAAAAAAATATTGAATTGAAGTGTTTGTTAGATATAGAAGAAATATAGGGGATTTGAAGCCTCTTCACTATTCAAACTATCTCATACTACTGATACACATGCAGAAAAGATAAATAATCACCAATATACTATTTTGTGATAAACCAGCATTCATCATTTGGTCCAGATTACCATCTCCCATATCTATAGATAATCAGTGCTCAGTTTATATTAAGATAGTAAATCCTTACACATGAATGGACAGGCCTCAACCTATTCCAACCTCAACTCTTCAGACATGCATATCATTGAAAATCCAATGACAGAATTCCCAAATCCCATGCTGATGTTAATGTTGTTGTCATGCCCATGTTGACTCAAATCACTCTGACCCTTTACAAATATTGGTGATTATTTATCTTTTTTACATGTGTGTGATCATGTGTATTAGTAGTATGAGATAGTGTGGATATTGAAAAGGCTTGAAAATCTGAGTTCAAATTCCCTATATTTACAATTGGGCTCCAAGTGTAAGAGTGCCTTATATTTCAGGTCTTATGTAGAAGAAAGAAAAGAGAAAAGAAGCAATATGAGCTCTTGAACTTAATGATAGCAAAAAAGTTTATCTCCAGATGGCAGATCTGATTATTTATTTTGTAACTTCTAAACAAAAATAGACTTCTAAACAAAAAGAAAAGAGAGATTTATTTTTTCCATTGGCCATATTTCCACAGAACTGAATTAATGGAGTAATTGATTAGTTTATGTTTGTCTTTCTCTCTCTTTTATCTTACAGTCCATTTAATGATGATTCTACTGCAGAAACAAAGTATGAACTATTCAGATACACTCATCCAAATAAGTAATATACTTAATAATCAAATATTACCATTATGAGTTTTGCTACCAGATTCAACTTAGACTCCAGAGAAAACATCACACTTAATAAAACAGACTGAACTATTATTTTTAGTACACTTTCTAACAAACTAATGTGATTCAAATAGTAACAATATTTCATTATTAATTCCTTTGTTTTATTTCAAAGTATTAATGATGGAAAAATTAAAGTATTCAAAAAATAAGAATTCACATATTTTGTTTCATAGTTTTTAATCTTTAAAAAAATGTATTCAATTTAAATAATATTTGTTCCAAAATAGTATTGATTTTTTTTTAATACAATCACATTTGAATATCTGTAAGTTTTCAAAACAAATAGTCAAAAAAATAAGTAAACATCTTCATAATTTTATAATTGGATATTGTTTATAATCTTTTAAAATAAGTGTAGATAAATGGACGATAAATATTTTTATAAATATCCAATTTTTGAACTACAGAAAATAGATTTTATTTTGTAAAATTGAACAGATATTTTTACTTTACTGTATAAAATAAATTGGTAAAGAGATTTTCCTTGTTATTATTTTGCAGTTGAAGTATAAATTTGTATTAAAGGGACAAGATTTCAGCTTTTATGTGTTAAGAAAATGTATTATTGTATATGCAATGTAAGCTTAAAGAAATTGGTGTTTTACTTATGATAATGATGTAGTAAGCACAATTAAAACATTTAACAATTCAATATAAATCATAAATGTTAAACAAACACATAGAATAACAGTAATTGGTATGTATGGCCAAAATAATGTACATTATTGTCTTGCAAACATTTAAAGTACTTTAGACATGTGTATAAACATTTAGTCTTCATACTATAAATTTATTTTTATCTTATTTAAATAATTTTAATATATTTATTTATTTATTTGTTTATTTATTTATTTATTTATTTTTTCAAAATATTATAGAAATACAATTCTAAGGAAAAAACTATGGGTAATTAATTTTAGAATAAGTTAAATGAGAGTGGAGAATTTTGTACACATCAGTTATTTACTTATTTATTTTATTATTGATTATTTATTTATTTGTTTCATTGTTAATTTAATGTTGAATTATATCTTATTCATTAATATCTGCAATAAAAATCTTTATTGTTGTTATCAATTGCTTTTTGAACTCAATTTTATTTATAGATTTATTTCATTTTTAATTTGATGCATACTGGTGAAAGATAGACATTATGAGGAGTTCATTTCATTAGCTGTTTTCTGTAAGGTTAATAATCTAATGAGGTAAAGGAATGCTGCATGAATACATAGTGCATAAGCAACCTGACTTAAAACACACTAGTAATTTAAAAATATTTGCAAATTGGAATAGATTATGATCAATTTCAATTAATATGTTTTTTCATATCATATGTATTAGGCATCATATTTTAGAGTTTATCATTTTTATTTAGCAACCAAATCTTTATATACTTTTGTCAAATATTTTATTATTAAAATAATTTTTTGCTATTCTTTCTAATTTTGAATAGTATATATTGAACCGGGTTCGAATATGTGCATTCGAAACACCGATCTCTTAGGCAGAGAAGAACATACTCAGAGAGTATGTATGCCCAAATGATAGCTATAAAGTACATAACTAGCATTACATTTCCAGGACATAGCTTCTTCTCGGCTGTTGAGTTCAACACCAAATCCAAAGCACTTTTTTGTTTGTGTATAAACACGGGCGCCAGCTGTTTATTCTAAAAGAATACTAAAAGAATAGACAACGCACTTTGAACAGTGGCCACTAACTCAACGCCTAAATCCACAACTAGCTCAGCTGTTTGTAATCACTAATAGATTATACTTAATTAGTGGTTAAAAGACTTGATAAAAGGGAATTGATAAAAAGAATTGACTGACAAATAAAGTTTAATTTGAAAGATAATTTATTAACTAACATTTATTTACTAAATTTAAACATTTTATACTTCTAATAAAATACACGCATATTTTAAATTAACATTCTAAATAGTTTAAATATTCTTGAATATTTTCATAACAGAACACTGGGAATTTATCTACTTTGACTAATAATATTGATATAAGGATCACGCACATATTAACCCATGCACACACATAATAATGATAATAAAGGACTACATAGCATTTGAAATTTAATCACACACATCAATAGTTCATTTATGTATGATATAGAGTTCATATAATTAGACTCTTGAAAGATTCATCCGAATTAATGCAAAGCAATGGCTATTACAGTATAAATGAAATAAGCAAATGTTTTTACCTAGGCTTTTGAATGTTGACATAGAATTTTGTTCTTTGGAGGCTGCTTTCGGTGAAAATGTTTCCATTATGAATGCTTACCAGCCGGCTGGGACATTTTCTTGCTGAGTTTCCTGATTTTCATGATTATTACTATCAGAGACAAATAGATACTGATGGAGATTTTCTAAGATGTTAAGCTGACATTATTTCACGAGCAGATCTGCTGTTTTCTCGGACATCTGGGCTGGAGATAAACGTGCATTCCCAAGATCTTCTCAACACTGCATTTTGTTTGTTAACTGCTCAATTAATTTCTGAACTGCACTACTCAATTACTTTGTGAACTGATTGTCTCAACTGATTGTCCGATAAAATATTCAGTATTTATACCAATGAAGTGTTTTCTTTTCAATATCCTACGGCAAATATCTGTTGTCAAATTCCAGTGTTAATCATTTGATAAATGTGTTTTGAAAGATTGCTTAATTAGTAATAGCCATGCAAAAATGTTGTTTGATATTAATTAATAACCATTGCCGTGTTTTTTAATGATAATCTCCTTTTATTTCGCATACATTTTATTTATTTACAAATCACACATATATGCGCACATATATTTTTAATACAATTTACTATTTATTTTTAACATTATTTTTTCTTTAATTAAACTTGAATGAAAAGAGATTTGTATGTTTTAACTTTTTAAATTATATTTTTACGAATACTAATAAAAACTCTTTACTTCCTTTTATAACCCTTAGTTTAATTTCTCTAACGAAACACCCCTCTCCCCTTCTGATTAATTAATTGTAGCTTTTTTATCTCAAAACTAATGCTAGAAAACTATTTGATTCTTATCCTTTTCTAAAACAAACTGCAATAAACTCTTCAACGTTTAATTTTATGTTTTTCTTTTATGAATGATTATTTTAATAATATAATTTTAGATAAAATTATATGTGCCTATATCAATATAGGTACAATATATATATATATATATATATATATATATAATAGACAGGGTATGAGCACAGACTTTCACATGACCCACCACTCTTCACACTATCTCATAACACTGATACACCTGAACACACATATGTCGAAAAGATAAATAATCACCAATATACATATTTCATGCTAAACCAGCAATTATTAGTTGGTCCAGATTACCATCTCTACACATATATGCTACAAGTGCTCAGATATATATTAAGATAGCAAATCCTCCTACTTTAATGGACAGGTTTCAATGTACTCCACACTCCAACCCTTCAACTGTCCATCCAATTAAAAATCTGATGATGGAATGCTCAAAGGCCACCCTTAGGCCGAGATTGTTGTCACACCCATGTTGACCTAAAGGTCAATCTGATCCCTCATGTACAGGACATAATCCATTAAATACATATACAAGGGTGTGACAACAATCTCAGCCTAAGGATGGCCTTTGAGCATTCCATCATCAGATTTTCAATTGGATGGACAGTTGAAGAGTTGGAGTGTGGAGTACATTGAAACCTGTCCATTAAAGTAGAAGAATTTGCTATCTTAATATATATCTGAGCACTTGTAGCATATATGTATAGATATGGTAATCTGGACCAACTGATGATTGCTGGTTTAGCATGAAATACTGGTGATTATTTATCTTTTTGACATATGTGTGTTCAAGTGTAGCAGTGTTATGAGATAGTGTGGAGAGTGGTGGGTCATGTGAAAATCTGTGCTCATACCCTGTCTATTACATATATAGACACAGGTATATATAAGCCTGTGCATTTCATATATATATATATGTTCAAAAGATGGCGCTTTACCAAAACCACCGAACAAGTGTAAAATTTGTTTACATAAACGAAAAAAGAGTCAGAATTAACTACCTCTTTCATTTGCTCACCTCCAGATCAGCTGATTTCAAGCTGGTTTGCTCTCCTCAGTGAGGGATAGAGTATAGAAACTAGATCTAAACACTGACTCTCAAGTGTTTATGCAAAACGTTTCTATCAGATTGCAAGCGTGAATTTTTCAGACCGGTAAAGTCTTCAAACTCAGCCTAGCAAGCCAGATATTTATATGGGTCTGATCTCAGTTCAGTATCACCATATAATCAAAGTCTCTGCAATATATATTATTGCAAGAAAACTTTAAAGGTACATTTATGAAAAACAAAAACAAGTTATTCACGTAACCTGCTATCACTTGTTATTTATGTTCAAAAGATGGCGCTTTACCAAAACCACCGAACAAGTGTAAAATTTGTTTACATAAACGAAAAAAGAGTCAGAATTAACTACCTCTTTCATTTTCTCACCCCCAGATCAGCTGATTTCAAGCTGGTTTGCTCTCCTCAGTGAGGGATAGAGTATAGAAACTAGATCTAAACACTGACTCTCAAGTGTTTATGCAAAACGTTTTTATCAGATTGCAAGCGTGAATTTTTCAGACTGGTAAAGTCTTCAAACTCAGCCTAGCAAGCCAGATATTTATATGGGTCTGATCTCAGTTCAGTATCACCATATAATCAAAGTCTCTGCAATATATATCATTGCAAGAAAACTTTAAAGGTACATTTATGAAAAACAAAAACAAGTTATTCACGTAACCTGCTATCACTTCTTATATATATTGCAGAGACTTTGATTGTATGGTGATACTGAACTGAGATCAGACCCATATAAATATCTGGCTTGCTAGGCTGACTTTGAAGACTTTACCGGTCTGAAAAATTCACGCTTGCAATCTGATAGAAACGTTTTGCATAAACACTTGAGAGTCAGTGTTTAGATCTAGTTTCTATACTCTATCCCTCACTGAAGAGAGCAAACCAGCTTGAAATCAGCTGATCTGGGGGTGAGCAAATGAAAGAGGTAGTTAATTCTGACTCTTTTTTCGTTTTATGTAAATAAATTTTAGACTTGTTCGGTGGTTTTGGTAAAGCGCCATCTTTTGAACATAAATAACAAGTGATAGCAGGTTACGTGAATAACTTGTTTTTCATAAATGTACCTTTAAAGTTTTCTTGCAATGATATATATTGCAGAGACTTTGATTATATGGTGATACTGAACTGAGATCAGACCTATATAAATATCTGGCTTGCTAGGCTGAGTTTGAAGACTTTACCGGTCTGAAAAATTCACGCTTGCAATCTGATAGAAACGTTTTGCATAAACACTTGAGAGTCAGTGTTTAGATCTAGTTTCTATACTCTATCCCTCACTGAGGAGAGCAAACCAGCTTGAAATCAGCTGATCTGGGGGTGAGCAAATGAAAGAGGTAGTTAATTCTGACTCTTTTTTCGTTTATGTAAACAAATTTTACACTTGTTCGGTGGTTTTGGTAAAGCGCCATCTTTTGAACATAAATAACAAGTGATAGCAAGTTACGTGAATAACTTGTTTTTGTTTTTCATAAATGTACCTTTAAAGTTTTCTTGCAATGATATATATTGCAGAGACTTTGATTATATGGTGATACTGAACTGAGATCAGACCCATATAAATATCTGGCTTGCTAGGCTGAGTTTGAAGACTTTACCGGTCTGAAAAATTCATGCTTGCAATCTGATAGAAACGTTTTGCATAAACACTTGAGAGTCAGTGTTTAGATCTAGTTTCTATACTCTATCCCTCACTGAGGAGAGCAAACCAGCTTGAAATCAGCTGATCTGGGGGTGAGCAAATGAAAGAGGTAGTTAATTCTGACTCTTTTTTCGTTTATGTAAACAAATTTTACACTTGTTCAGTGGTTTTAGTAAAGCGCCATCTTTTGAACATAAATAACAAGTGATAGCAGGTTACGTGAATAACTTGTTTTTGTTTTTCATAAATGTACCTTTAAAGTTTTCTTGCAATGATATATATTGCAGAGACTTTGATTATATGGTGATACTGAACTGAGATCAGACCCATATAAATATCTGGCTTGCTAGGCTGAGTTTGAAGACTTTACCGGTCTGAAAAATTCACGCTTGCAATCTGATAGAAACGTTTTGCATAAACACTTGAGAGTCAGTGTTTAGATCTAGTTTCTATACTCTATCCCTCACTGAGGAGAGCAAACCAGCTTGAAATCAGCTGATCTGGGGGTGAGCAAATGAAAGAGGTAGTTAATTCTGACTCTTTTTTCGTTTATGTAAACAAATTTTACACTTGTTCGGTGGTTTTGGTAAAGCGCCATCTTTTGAACATAAATAACAAGTGATAGCAGGTTACGTGAATAACTTGTTTTTGTTTTTCATAAATGTACCTTTAAAGTTTTCTTGCAATGATATATATTGCAGAGACTTTGATTATATGGTGATACTGAACTGAGATCAGACCCATATAAATATCTGGCTTGCTAGGCTGAGTTTGAAGACTTTACCGGTCTGAAAAATTCACGCTTGCAATCTGATAGAAACGTTTTGCATAAACACTTGAGAGTCAGTGTTTAGATCTAGTTTCTATACTCTATCCCTCACTGAGGAGAGCAAACCAGCTTGAAATCAGCTGATCTGGGGGTGAGCAAATGAAAGAGGTAGTTAATTCTGACTCTTTTTTCGTTTATGTAAACAAATTTTACACTTGTTCGGTGGTTTTGGTAAAGCGCCATCTTTTGAACATAAATAACAAGTGATAGCAGGTTACGTGAATAACTTGTTTTTGTTTTTCATAAATGTACCTTTAAAGTTTTTTTCCAATGATATATATTGCAGAGACTTTGATTATATGGTGATACTGAACTGAGATCAGACCCATATAAATATCTGGCTTGCTAGGCTGAGTTTGAAGACTTTACCGGTCTGAAAAATTCACGCTTGCAATCTGATAGAAACGTTTTGCATAAACACTTGAGAGTCAGTGTTTAGATCTAGTTTCTATACTCTATCCCTCACTGAGGAGAGCAAACCAGCTTGAAATCAGCTGATCTGGTGGTGAGCAAATGAAAGAGGTAGTTAATTCTGACTCTTTTTTCGTTTATGTAAACAAATTTTACACTTGTTCGGTGGTTTTGGTAAAGCGCCATCTTTTGAACATAAATAACAAGTGATAGCAGGTTACGTGAATAACTTGTTTTTGTTTTTCATAAATGTACCTTTAAAGTTTTCTTGCAATGATATATATTGCAGAGACTTTGATTATATGGTGATACTGAACTGAGATCAGACCCATATAAATATCTGGCTTGCTAGGCTGAGTTTGAAGACTTTACCGGTCTGAAAAATTCATGCTTGCAATCTGATAGAAACGTTTTGCATAAACACTTGAGAGTCAGTGTTTAGATCTAGTTTCTATACTCTATCCCTCACTGAGGAGAGCAAACCAGCTTGAAATCAGCTGATCTGGGGGTGAGCAAATGAAAGAGGTAGTTAATTCTGACTCTTTTTTCGTTTATGTAAACAAATTTTACACTTGTTCAGTGGTTTTGGTAAAGCGCCATCTTTTGAACATAAATAACAAGTGATAGCAGGTTACGTGAATAACTTGTTTTTGTTTTTCATATATATATATTCTAACCTGGTCCGTTTGCATCTTCACTTCCGGGCGGTATATTTATTATATTAAATAAAACGGTTTCTAGCTCAGTTAATAATTAATAAGTAAAATATTCTACCTTAATACTAAATGTTCCACTAGCTCAAATTTAAAATACGAATAAGGTTTAGTTTATAAAAAAAAAAAATTAAATAAATATTTAATATTTTCATGAGACTTGGAAGTGAAAATACAGGTGACAAGATAGATTACATTGAGCAAATATCCTACAGGATACTACCTCAATGGCATAAGAACACTATCCCCTCTTATTACTATTTCAAATAAATAAACTTTTGGTATTCTTACGATTTTAATAAATCCTACTCACTAAGATTAAGCTAATAATTAAATCTTCTATTCATAATAATTTAGGTCTATAAAATCTCAGGTTCATAAAATTTATTCTAAGTTAATTAAAACTACAGTAGTAAAATATGAGAAGGGATTTTTATGTCATAATCTACTACACTTAAACTAATAATAATAAATAATAATAATATTCTTCATTGTATAACTAATTCTGTATATCTTTTCTTTTCACTATATTTTTATTACCATAATAAATAATAAATTAATATAATATAATATTTTATCTTCATGTAATAATATAATAAATATGTGATAGCATTTGATAATCTCAGAAACAAAGGTGTGTGGCAACGGATAGCATATGATTCAATGTATTATTATGATAACTAATTTATGACCATAAAATAATGTAAAATTATGATTACTTAATTAAATGAATACCAATAAAATATTCGAATTCTTAAAAAATAATTCTTTATTTATTTCTGTGCACAAAATATTGTGTTTAATTTTATTAACTCTGTGTTCAAATTCAAGAAGATGGAAAATTAATAAACCAAACACACAAATTTTGAGAAAATAAATTTTAACAAAGTTTATTATAACATTAACAACATAACAATTTATTTACAATATGTACATTTAAAACATCTTAAAGATTGGTACCATTATACATTCTTTATATTCGAACCTTGTTAAGTCTTTACTCTGACTTAAATCAACAAAAAAAATAATAATACAATATTATTAATCCCTGTTTGATCAATCTTATATAAAAAATTACATTTATTTAATGCTTACTCGAAATATATTTTACATCCTTTAGCTATTATTCAAGTATGCTTCTTTTTTTTATTCAACATCCATAGAAAATATAATGCAGATAAACATAAAATAATACTAATCGAGAACATGGACATCTTTTTTTTTTACTAGACAATTTCACTTTAGTAATATTAATGGTATCATGTAGAATATCTATTGATAATTTATTTCTAAATTATGGATACTATTGTTCACTACACTGTATTTATTAACTATAATACATTCCATTATAACAATATTATAGTACTATATAATTATAACTACTAATACATTCTCTATTATTGAATAAATATAAATTGGACCTAAACTTAGTTTTTTGCTTTGTAGAATTATATTAAAAATATGCAGTACTCATTTTAAAAATTGAAATAAATATTTTAATATTATTTAATATTTCAAAAGCAACTTTACTTTACATATTTTATTCTTAAGATCTTATATTTATTTCCAAAATAAAATAAACCTATAACATATTTTATGATTCTTTCATTTGAAGTCCATTGGATTTTCAATTCCAATTCATACAAATTCTATTTCTTCATACAAGTAAATGAACTCATCTCATTCCAAACAATAGCATATCTTTAACTCTAAATCATCTATTATTTTCTTTTAAATATACCATACTGTACAATGTAGCTACTTTTTGGAAAACTAGATAGCAAATAGATTTGTAGGATAGGAAAGAAAAACTAGAGTATAACTCATAACTCATATTGAATAAACATATTCCATGGCACAGTGTATTTATAAATCTAGAGGCAAGACCTATTCTGTCTAATGTCCTCAAATACTATAAATGATGTCAAGCTATTCCTTCAGCTTTATTGAACATTAATACTTCAAGAAAAATAAACACTGTCCAAAATAAATATACAATTACAGGCTTTGTTAACTGCAGTGCACATCCACAAATATAAAATACTGTTCATATTCCCAAATATTCTAACTTAATAATCTCCTGGATTCATGCTCACCATATTACTAATACCAGGTCTCTATCCTATTCTTACTTCCTAAAGACTTACCAGGTCTTACATCGACAAATTACTAGCTTGCATATTCAAATAATAATAAAATTCAACTATAATTAGAGCAATCTTACTAATCCATAAGAAAAGTTTGCTTACTTCTTTATTTTATATTCTAAACCATATACAAAGTAATCAGATAATATTTGAACATCCAATAATATGAAAGTTTTTTAAAAAGAATCACATAAATATTTATTATCATGTTACATTATATTACCAGTATAAAATCATAGTATGCACATTCCCAAATAAATCCTGATCTCATAATTTGTTAAAAGTGTTGTATAATGCATCTATTTTAACATTTATACTTCATGCATTATTTCATAGGCAATCTGTAAAAAAAAGAAAACAATAAAATACATCATAATAAATATCAATAATTCATTAATTATTACCAAGTGACATTAGCTCATCATTATCACTTTTGCAGTCTTCTTTTCTCCTACTAGATATAACATCGCATACATAAAAAATATACATCCATGCTTCTATTTAAAATGTTCTAATTTAAAATATTAAATATTATACTATAGAATTCTAATGTTATCAATAGATTAATGTTCATGTTCCTAATCTTTTAAGACAGAAAATTTACACTTTAACTAAGTTAATAAATAAAATAAAAAATCAAGACTATAATTATGTATATCTTCAATTGATGAAGGTTCTTGATAAAGTTTTTAAAAAATGTTTATTATTTTCTCGAGTTTTTTTTTAAAAAAATGTTCACTTCAAGAAAATTTTAAATCTCCCCCATTGCTATGCTTCTCTTGCTTGACAACAAACAATTGTCTCCAACTTTTCACATGCATTGTACTCTTTCCTGTACTAAGAGCATAGATTTAAAATGAATAATAAAAAAAATACGTCTTTAAAAATCTTGAAAATTAAATAAAAAATAATAATCAATCCATCCTGGATAAGTTCATAGAAAATAATAGTTTATGACTTCTATAGTCCAAAATGATTATTTTTGAAATCATAATAAAATTATATTATTAAAAATAATAACTTGAAGCTTCTATCCATAACATTCTATATTGGCATACTGATGCATTGGGTTTCTTTTAGTTTAGTTTAAACTATCCAGATAAACTTTTATGCAATATTTATTTCCATAATTCCATATTTTATTCAGTCATATTTTTACTTTCTTTATAGGTTTCTTCCTTAGTAAATTTATTTCCATTTAGTACTTATTTTAGCATTTCATTGTTATCTTAATTTTTAGGTTTTCCAAACAAACTTTTATAAGTGTGTATTAACCCTTTTAGACTTTAGGTTTTTTTATAATATATACGCTTTAGTAAATATTCTCCATGAGTCTTTTCCGAAATAATTTCTTGTAAAATATTTTTAAAAAAATGTTTCCTTCAAAAGGATATAACATTTGATCTTTTAATATATTTCTATAAAATTATCTGTCTTATTGATACTTAATCTTAGACAAGCTTATCTTACTATATAAAAATAACACGTCTTTACTTTTAGATGGCAAACAGTTTTTTCATTTAAGTTTCTTGTACAATGTCCATACTGCTATTTTATTCATTAGAACAGTCCTCTTGTTCAGCATTAATGAAATTGTATCAACAAATATTATATATATTTTTAAACTATTATAAATTGAATATATTTTACTTCTTGGTATATCCATTTTATTATCACGAAGTTCTAAATTAGATTTTGATAAAATACTTCTGGTAAGAAAACTTTTAAAAGAACTTGCAACACATCTTAAACGAAGTTATTTAAAATATTTTTAGTTTACACTCTCCTTTTTCCAAAATACTTTTTAAAATAATACCTATTAGCTTTTGCAAATAAAATTTTAAGAGAGCACTAAAATTGACTAAAATAATAAAAATTAAAATTACAATCACCTTGATAGCTTCTGATATGATTCAGCTAACTTTAATACATTATTAATCACCCCTGATAAATCAACTGCAACAGTATTTATACTCTGTAAGAATACCTTATCCTATTGGTTAATTCTTACTTTTAGTTTGATATCAATTTTGCATAATGTTGCAAACTTACACAATTAAATTTCAAAATAAAAAATATGATATATTAAAACTTTAAAACTATTATCTAAAATATAACTTTTAAATGAATTATTACTTTACTAAATTACTTTGAATATTTAAAAACAATTTTTAAAACAATATTTAATAATCTTATCCCACTTTTAATATTTAATTTATCTATTTTTATTTTAACAAAATATTTAACTTCTTTTTATTAACTGTATTCGCCTTTATTAAATTTTTTTAAACATGTTATATGATAGTTAACTTAATATTTATTATTTGCTTTATGATAGGTAATAATTCTATTCAACTCTATAATGCAATTTTACAATATTTTGAACTTTACTAATAAATACTAGCAAGCAATTGTGTGTAACCATATTATGCAGGTCACATGATTAATATAACTTAAGACAGACTGTATGATTTTTCTCTGTCTGGGAATAAATAAATTGCTACACTTATTGTATTAAATAAAATACAATTATATAATTTGGAAGAATAATTTGGAAAATATAGAATTAAATACAACTTTCACTACCATAAAACTTACTTTTTAAAATATATGATATTAATTATGATTATTAAACATGATTTAAATTTAAATATAACATTTACTTAAATATAATTTTAAAACTATTAAAACTGAACTTTTTAAACATACTTTTAAATATTTATAGCTGAGTTATTTATTATGGCCAGCTTTTGCAACCATATGAAATAATATTTTTAACTTTATTTAACTGTTCTTAAGTGATTTATTATAATATTATGTGCTACATAAATTCATTAGCTTCAAATCATACTTTTAAGATAATATTAATAAAATATAATCAACATATCAAGAGAACACATTCTAACATTTAAAGCTTTTAGTAATTGACTGTGATAAACCATTTCTGACCTATAGAAAGGGCACTATATATATATATATATATATATATATATATATAATATTTTAAATATGTCATATATATATATATATATATATATTGTGCCCTTTTGTATGGGTCTCCATAAATTGTTGTATCAATCTATTTAAAAAATTTTAAATTTAAGATATATTTAGCTATATGATGTTAATTTTGTTTATAACAATCTTTTAAAAAGTGTAATTAAAGTAATTCATGATTGTTTGATATGTAAAAATTCTGCTGATGTTTGAGAGAGACGTTTCAATAGGGATGATAATAATATATGGTTGGGAAAACTGGCCATGATCAATACTGCATTAATAAATTTAATAAATGAATGTTTAAAGTTAAAAGTTTTAAAAAAACAAGTTAAAATTAAATGCCTATATTTATTGTTGATAAAAATTAATATTTAATAAATGAATAAAAATATTTTAATTATTAGTAGTACATAATAGAAGATTAATATTTGATTTTAATAATATCGAATTATTATTTTAAAAACTGTTATAATATATTATTTATTTTAAAAATATTTATTTTTAAAAAATGAATTGTTAGTTTATTTTTAGATTATTACAAGCGTCTGTAGCTTTGTTGTAAAAAACAGATGTTAATTAGACACATACACACATGCTTGGGAGTTTTTTTAGTAAAGTTGCAAAACTATTTTAAAATTCTGTTATAAAATTTATAAATATTATATTGGTTATCACGAGATAAAAATAAAAATAATTAATGTGAAATATTAAATCTGATTTTTAAAATACTGCTTAAAAACATAACGAATAAAAATAGACTTAGTTTGTTTATAAAAATAATCTTATAAAAGTTAAAAGTGAAATAAAGTAAGAAAGAATATTTTAAAAAAATGTTTAGTGGATTTAAATAAATGATAAAGATTAATTTAAGAATTTAATAATGTGATAAATAATAAATATTAAAAAAGTCATTATTTATTTTTAATTCTGTCTTGTTGGTAAAATATGTAAATAAGCTAGCAAGTTGATTGTTTAATTCACCAATCAAGTGGGAGTTTCTTCCGGTATAAAACCAAGGTTCAATTGTTCGGAGGGGAATTGTGATTGAAATTCTTAAAGTAAAGGGTGCTATTAGAAATAGCTAAGTAATTATAGACGCTCTCAAAATCGTTTTAAAATTATAAGAGAGTAATTTTTAAAAATAATTTATAAAAGTTTATCGATAAATATGCAGTGTTAATTTTAACTATAATTTCCTATTGATCATTTCTTGAAGCTCAATTTACTATCAAATAGTCATGAAGACATCGTATAAGGATAAAATGGATTGGAGACTTTATACTAAAAATTTAACAAACGCTGGATTAACTAGGAGAGTTACTAGATGCATAAAAGTAATACGCTGGACCTTATATAAATTTAAAAGCTGATCGTAATTAATTTGTATAAAACAGATATTTAAAAGAATGAGAAATACTTCTTTATGAAGAAAGTATTTGTAAATCATAAATCTAAGTATATAACTTAGTAAAGATGGTAAATAATAATGATTACATAAATACTTGCCTTGTGAAGTCTTTGTGGTTTAAAAGACTAAATTTTGACAATTTTAAAAGGCAAATAAATTGGAAATTTAATAAGTAAAGAAATACTTATAAGTAAAATTATGATATTATTAAAGTCTGAATGCTGGTCGTACAGAAGAATCTAAAATTAATCTTACCTAAATATTCGTTAAGGAATGCGCAAATCAAATATACGTGGATATCCAAATCAATTAGATTAATTCTAAAATAATAACTTTTAAAAAATTTTTCCTTAAAGAAATGAATATGGATTCCATAAACTATTTTAATTATTATTTTATTTTATGGTGGAATTGATTTTGACTTTTATTTTATTTTCTTTAAAAAAGAACATTTTCATTTTTTCATAAAAAAACTTTTAAAACACGTGATGTACCGGAAAAAGAAGTAATGTTTGGTGAAACTTTGTGCCTAGGAAAAAGAACAATTATAGTGAAAGAAGACACCGTTGGATTTTATGTAATATGTTTTATTTTATTAACTAACATAAATATTTAATTAATTATTAATTTATTAAAAGATAGGAAAGGTACATTTACATTTTTTTTAAAATAATAACTAAATATTAATATAACTTTTCATTGCATAAAGTTTATTTTATAATTATACAACACGTAATATTTTAAAGAATAATTGTGAGTGTAAATGTGAAATTATTTTGAAACTGGATTTCTGGAGAACATCGTGTGACGGACTGTACATTAAAGTATCATTTATGGTAAAAAATTATGTAATAATAATAATTTGATGTATTTACTATGTTTTCTTTAGATCAACCAAATGTTATTTGATTGTTGAATGAATGTATTAATATTTAAATAATATACACGCATAAGATTAATAATAGCAGTTTTATTTTAATATGCATACTTTAGATTGATGATGTAAATTTATTACAACGTAATATGAGAACCTAGAAATAATTATATGATTCTTTCGTGAATAAATTTTAATGTTTCTGCTACAATATTATGAATTAGATTTATTATATTATTATAAGTTATTTATTTTTTCTTTTCAAGTTAGTAAGAGATATAAAAAATCTATATTTTATTTATTTTATTAGATAAGTTAAGTTAATTTTACATAGAAATTTATATTTTGATTGAAGGCTTATTGTATATAGAGGATGAGGTATAAGAGAGTTTGGATCGTTATTATTTTTGTTTTAAAATTGGTCATTTGTTTTTCTGAAATTAAATAAGGTTAAAATGACTTTTGTAGATAGAAGTTTATTAGGAAGGAATATGAATAACAAGTAAAAAAGAGTAATGATTTAAATAAAAAAGAATCATAGAATTTTATTTGATATAATACTTTATAAAAATTTGAAATTGTTGAATAATTTTAAATATTATTTTAAAAGAACATATACGTATTGCATATTTTGATAAGACATGTAGTATGACATTATATCGGAATGAAATAAATAATTATCAACAATAATTGTTATTATATTACAAAGTTATATCAAGTTATACATTAATTAATATTTGAGTAATACTGATAATAAATGTAGTACATCCTTGTACATTATAATATAAATAACAGTAAGACTTAAGTTAAGTAGCATTTTAATTATTAAAGTTTGTTTATTTACATATATGCTACATGAATGATATCTCACATAAAACCTTTTCTTGTATTAATTGATGACAAATAATGTTTATTAAAATTAAAGTCATAAACTTAATTAAATGTTATTGATAGAACATTTTAAAAATGTATAAATTATCTATTTATGATTATGGAAATAGTAACAGTGTAAAATCTTGTATTATTATTTTTCTTATTTTTTGTTTATTTTCTTTAGTTCCATTTGTAAATGTAAATAATGTAAATAAGTTATATGTTAAAGTTGATGTAAATAAATTTGTTAAGTTGTTTAAAAGATGTGTCGAATTCATTATTTTACACCACAGCATTTGACAACAGATAATTTGAATATACATAATATTTGCACAATATGAATTTATTATTTTATTATTTGAGAAAGAAACACAATATTTTATTAATATAATTTATAGAAATTGATTGACATTAACATATAATATTACAATGGTCACAAAGTAATTATAATGCACAATATAAGAGTATAATATTATTTATTGCCACAAATTGTTAAATTATAAGACTTTAGTATATTTTAAAATCAAGATACTATATGGAAATGAAAGACCTGTATATGATTTACTTATTTTCTTAGTGATTAATAGTATAATCAAATAGATAAGATTAAGCTATACACTAAAGATTATTATTGTTAGTTATTGTTATTAGGATAAGTTAGGTGTATTTAGGTTTGATATTAAATCCCTTATCATTCCTATCTACATGAATTATTATTACTTTAAGATAATTAGAAGAACCTGAGATCGTTTAATTATATTTCCTTAACAAAAGATTAAGATTTATTTATCTATTATTATTAAAGATAGTTCATTTATAAAAGTCATAAGAGTGCTGTAGAGTTAGTAATGAGATAATAAAGAGGTAATAGTATTCTTATGCCATTGAGACAGTGTCTTGGAAAGACATTGACTCAATGTAAATCCAATTACCAATTGTAACTTCACTTCACAGTCTCATGATTTTAGTAAATACTTATTTAATTAGTATATAATATTGAACTATATTAATTTTGGATAAATTATAATAAATTTAATTAGATATCGTATTATAAAAATATATTAAAGATAGTTATACATATTTTAGCTGAGCATAATGATTTAATTGAGCTAGTCATATTTTAAAATTATATCATATATCGAGAAGTGAGGGTACAATATATATATATATATATATATATATATATATATATATATATATATATAATATTTTAAATACAAGTATATTTTATGCACCTAGAATCTAGTTGTAATATAACTGTTTGAACACAGACTTTTAAGCTCCCTACAGCCATCCACTCTATCTCATACAACCAACACAGATCACCACACACATGTGAAAAAATAAATAATCTACATTTGTGTATTTCATGCTGAACCAGCATTCATCAGTTTGTTGGATCATCTCCCACATATATATATAATCAGTGCTCAGTTTATATTAAGGTAGCAAATCTTCACATTTTAAAGGACAGGCTTCAATCTATTCCACCCTCCAATTCTTCAGCCATCCATGCCATTGAAAATCTGATGGTGGATACCCAAATGCCTTGTTAATACCAATATTATTGGCATGCCCTCTGATTCTCATATATGGGCAGAATACAAGCTGAATTTGTAATATTTTAAATATAAGTATTTTTTATAATAATATTCAAGGCTAAATGGGTTTGTAAGTAATCAGTAAAACCAGTCAACATTTAGACAATTTCAATCTCAATAACAATCAAGAATTTCAAACTGTTGTCAAAGCAACCTTCTTTTCTACCTTTATTGTTAAAAGGGGGTTGCCTTGACAGCAGTTTGAAATTCTTGATTGTTATTGATACTGGAATTGTCTAAGTGTTGACTGATTTTAATGAAGTATATTTTATATAAATGGATTCTAGATGTAATATAGAGGATTTGAACACAGATGTTCAAGCTCCCTTTAGCCATCACACTACCTCATACAACTTATACACATGATCACACATATGTGAAAAAAATAAATGATCTCCAATATATGTATTTCATGCTGAACTAGCACTCATCAGTTGGTCCAGATCATCATTTCCTGCAAACACATATGATCAGTGCTGGGTTTATATTAAGATAGAAAATCTTCACCTCCAACTCTTCAATATGGCATGACAATAATATTGGCATTAACAAGGAATTTGGATGTTCCATCATCAAATTTTTAATGGTATGAATAGCTGTAGAATTGGGTGGAGAAAATTGAAGTCTATCTATTAAAGTGTGAAGATTTGCTATCTTAATATAAACTGAGCACTGATTATATATGTGTATAGGAAATAATGATCTGGACCAACTGATGTGTGCTGGTTCAACATGAAATGCATATATTGAAGATCATTTATTTTTTATATATATGTGTGTGTGTGTGTGTGTGTGTGTTCATGTTGTATGCGATTGAGTGGATGGCTAAAGGGAGTTAAAAAGTCAGTATTCAAATGCCCTATATTGTATATATGAAATATTGTGGAAGACAACTATTCTTCACACATCTCTTATTTCTCAGGTGCACAGTTATATTTGAACTTCAAAGTTATGAAGTTACTTTGGAATAATAACTATAAGGACTCAGTCATCATTGTTCTCACAGCTTCTTTGTCATTTTTAATAGAATGAGAAGATATAATAATAACATGAACAATTAATGGTGAATATAATGAAATGTTAAACACTTAAAAGATATATTAAATGGTGGCATCATTAAGATGGTCAGCTTATCTTAAAACCAATTTGTACCATGAATGTATCTTAATAAAAAGTGTGTACTTTAAGGTGACCTTTATTTTATTAGCATCATTCATACAATTGTAATTATATAGAATCCACATGTATACAATTTTATTATAAAGCAGATGATGAAAAATGAAAATTTAATTTCTAGACATCTTGGACATGGCTCTAACACCTTGATAAAAGATATGGTTAATTCAAGCCTAACTTGTTTAAATTATCTTTTTTTGAAGTGCTTATCAAATGATAAGAAACTTTATAGATTGCCTTAGAATTAAGGTTATTAACAGAGAAAAAAAAGATTTTTTTATTTATCAAAATTGCCATTATATTTTAACTATTGTGGCATGTGAAAGCCACCTGAGTAAATAATTCTAAAAAATTTATCTATAAGGATATGTGTAATTCTTCCTTATCCTGCAGTGTTTTCTTTGGTATTCTCATGCTAGCAGATACAAATGTAGGGATTACTAATCATTTTGATCAATAAATAATATCCAATTATCTCTCCTATCAATATTATAATCTATAGTAAACTATTCCATGGTAGTTAAGCATAGCATTTGTTGTTAATCATTTCATTTTAATCATAAAGATATCAAATGTGGGAAAGTTTGTATTCTTTTCCTCCTAAGTAATTTTCACTTACAATATGTTATTTCTTTGCCACATAATTAAAATCTATTAATAAAATGTAAGCAAAATTAAAACATAAGTTTTAAAGAAAAATGTATGTATATTTCTTTCTGAACTTGTTTTATCACTTTGTAACCAACAAAAAAAAATAATGATGCAATCTTTTTTAAAAAAAAAAACACTGTATTTCTTTTAATCTTAATAAGGTATTGCTATCATTCAATATAATTTAATAAAATATTTTAGTTTTTTAAGTTCAATAAATAAAATATCCAAATTAATAAACATATTTATTAAACATAAGATCTTTATTTTTTTTTTCATTTAATTACTCATAAACCATAAAGAAACTATAAATAATGGCATGTGTATATCACAATATATATGTGTGGGTGTTAAATATATACAAATTATAAATTAAATAAAAATAAATATTATTTTAACCGAACAGAAACATTAATGTATAGTACAATCAAAACACATAAGAATCTATTGAATTCTAAATCAACCTGTAACTAAAAAAAGCTAGATTAATCTTTTTCCATGACAAACATGTATTTAAAGTGCAACAATATAATCTTAGTTATCCAAAAATTTGAAAATCTAATGTTTATTATCTGAATTTAAAGTAGAAAATAACTTTCTTATAAACTATTGTTATAAGTCACAATTATACAATTGCAACCATATATAAAAGTAAAGAATTTCTCACATTTTATATATAAAAAAATATTCCAATCATTAGGGATAAAAGTACTTAGCAAAAAATAACTGCCCTATATTATAAGTTAATAAAAAACGTGTTTATGTTCAGGAGATCTGTCAATTAGTAGTGATTGATTGTGTTCTGGTAACTTCAAAACCAATGTTATATTTGTTTACACTGATATCATATCTTAATTTCTATTCTTTATCACACTAAAAATCTATGAAAAAATATAAATCAATAAATATATATTTGTATATATCCAGGAAGTTTCTAGTCTTCTGCATTCCCATACCTATAAAAATAGTTTTCTGAGTTTAAATCCATATAGCAATTTGGGTGTGAAGTAAAAGAGAATTGAACCACTTTTACTGCAATAAAACCTGAAACATAAGAACTATTATGTAGGTTAATAGAAAAAACTTGTTTAACTTTAAGATAGCAATTTCTAATTGATTTTTTTGGTAACATCAAAAGGTAAAATTATTTCTGTTTACATGGATATAATTTATTTACTTCTATTATTTATTAAATTAAAAATTCATGAAAAAAATATAAGTCAATATAAATATATATGCATATATAAAGATCAAATTAGGTCATTAAAATAATAAGAAATTAACATTTCCTTATTAATATAATTATAAGTTGGTATGAATGAGGCTATTTTGACATATTCCTGATTAGCATTCATTTTATTGTAATAATAATGTTTAAATTGTTATTTATACTGAATATTGAAGTCAAACAGAAATATTCATTTTTTTTTTGTTTACAAAAGGATTACTTTATTGTTATTAGATTGTAATGTAGCTGATAAAAAAAAGAAAATAATTGTATAGTATTTTGTTATCAAAAATAAGTCATCTCAATATTAATAGATTAAATCAGAAATTATAAATCAATAACATTATATTATTCAAAGCATGTGCTAGCATTAGTTTTAACATCTTAACTAATGTAAATTACCTGTGAGAATGATAATTTAAACAATTTCTATAAATAAAAGCTTTTTTTTTTCACTTTTTTTCTGTGTGTCTGGGATTATATGTTAACAAAGAAAACAAAACGTAAGATTTTATCAATCTCCATTACTTCATCATTAGATTTAATGTTAGTGTACAAACATCCATTTTAATTCATTTTTTCAAGACTATTTCTCCAGTTTTTTTATTATTATATTAAATCAGTGGTAGTCAACCTGGTCCCTACCGCCCACTAGTGGGTGTTCCAGCCTTCATGGTGGGCTGTAGGGGTTTTGTCCGATACTGAAGCACTTTCTTTTTTTTTTATTTAATTGACTTTTTTAAAATTTTCATAGAGATTTATATGCTTTAGCTTGCTGTAACTCTGCTTTATAAATTTTATAAAGTCAAGTTCCTTCTCTAGTTTATAAATCATCATTACTGTGGAACCGGTGGGCGGTTAGAAAATTTTACTACTAATAGAGATACAAAAGTGGGCGGTAGGTATAAAAAGGATGACTATCTCTGTATTAAATATTATCAATATAAACGTATTTTTAAAAATCCTTTTTTTAAATCAATAATTTTTTTACAATATACCTTTGGTAAATATCTTTAAAACAACTGCAATATATATATAATTATTTATTGTTTATACATTTCTTAATTATAATTCTCACGAATAAATTATATTTTTAATGCTTGTTGTATTTCTTAATCTAATGTTTACCTAATGATAAAACTATTCACAGTTTATAATTACTTTTTTTATATATCAATGACATTCATTATGTATTGTAATTATGGTTTTCCAAGTTATTAGAAGTTATTAGTAAGTCTATTTGATTACAGTAACTTCTTAGATTAAAATTTAAAAAAAAGAAAAAGTAAGAAGTGAGAAAAGAAAGATCAAGAACAAAAAATTAAATGTAAGTTTTGCAATGACAAATCAATTCATAACACCAAAGATATATTTTTTAGTTTTCTATATTTGATCTTTTAAATGTTGTCTTTATAAAGAATTTTAATATATATATATTATTTATAAAATTATATGCAGTATAATGAAATTCGTGTTATCTGGTCATATATATATTTCAAATATTAGTTATATCAAATACATATTAAAGTTTAAAGCGCTTATAATTAATATATTTTATTATTTAAGATTGAAAATTGAATAAGATGCTCAAGTTATTATTTTTGTTTCCTTTTGGATTGTCTTAAAACAGAATGTTGTTTAATGCTTTTGAAGATGATAGATATAAGTTTAATACTTATTTGTGCTAACTAATAAGTTGTTTAATAAGTATTCTAAATATAAGCTTATAAATAAATCTGCATTTCGGTGACTATATAATGAAAGATATTAGCATTACCTTTTACAAATTCAGTATATAACTTTTTTATGTCTAAATAATTACTTAACTGACAGAATTTTTTCCCAAAATTTTGACACAATGCATTTATAAACTTAATTAAATCTTTGTACGATGATTTATATATATATAGAAGTGCATATTTATTTTATAATAGATTTTCAGAAACCAATTACAGAGAAAATGTTAATAGTCATTCTAATTATTCTGTTTAATAGTAAACTTCTTAATATCATCTTTTAAAAATAAAGATACAACAAAAGAAAGTTAAAAATAAGAACTGTAAGTAAACTATTACTCTTCTTGTATATAATTATAATTGATAAAGTGGATTTGAGCTGTCAAATTTTTGTTTAATTTGTTATTTTTTAACTAATGACGTTAAATAAGTTTTTGATTATTTAATTCCATGGAAGCCCTCAGAATGTAAATCAAATAACATATATGAGATCATGCAGGAGAAAATGCGAATAGGTCACCTTTATATAAACATTAATAACACACAATTAAGAGTCAATTTAAAATATCAAAATATTAAATCATTAGTAAAAGAAAACTTTCTTTTTTTAAAATTCTTTATGACTTTAAAAACAAACTTTATACACTTGTTCATTTGTATAAACTTTTACATGCGATTGACATATGTTTTAAATGTATCTAATATTAACAAGATTGGAAAGTACTTATATGGTATTATTACTGTCTATTTGACATAAACAAAAATGAATATATTTCAGATTATTTTTACAACGCAATATAAACTATTTATAGTTATAGGACAAAGTAGTAAATTTTATTACAATTGTCTTGAATAAATTAAATGAAAAAAAATTATAATAAATTTTAAAATATTTCATTCTTCTCACTCAGTTTATTTTATCATGCCTAAACATTAATTGTATAGTTTCAGAATTCATCTAATCATTAACTCGTAAGTTCATATTGAAAATTGTTTACTCTGCTGTGTAGTGCATTAAATGTGTTGAGAATGTACTTATCATCATCATTTGCAATTATCATAGATTCACTGCAAGTATTTATCCATCCCAAATGTGGTTATTCTAGGTCTTTTACCATCTCCTGTAAAGAAGTATAAGACATCGATTGTCCATCTATCATCTCTTCTAGAAATATGTCCATCCCAGTTTCGTTTCAATTTTTTAATTCTTTAAGATGTCAGTAGTACCTGTTCATCTTCTTGTGCATGTATTTTATTTTCATTCCCTTCTTGTTAATCCTAACATATATTTCCCCATATTTTGTTGAGTGATCTGAAGTTTATTTACTGTTCTTTTGTTAAATGTTTATGTCTCAGATTTATGAGTAAAAACTGATATTTATTAAAATCTTTTTTTTTTTTCAAACAAATAATCATATTTCCTTTCAATATTAAGTTATTTTTGTGAAAAGTATTTTATCCAATTTAATTTTATTTTTAATTTCATCCATTGCATTTCTATCTGTATTGAACATTAGTTTAGTCTTTTTTGCATTTACTTTAGTTTTTTATCTGATAACTACTGCAATATTTTCTGAAACTCTAATATTATTTGCTAAAACAATCATATCATTTGCAACTCTAGATAACTTAAAGAATTTCCATTTACTTTTACTTCCTTAACTTTCCATTTTAAACCCAAAACTATTTTATGTAAAACTGCTGTAATAAGTTTTAGAAATACGAAATTAATCTGCCATGCATTATTCTCAATGTTCACCTTGTTGTTTAACCATTGTTATTGTAATTTGATAAGCATTCTTTAAAAAATGACAAGATCCTGGATTTATATCTTGGTGATCTACTTCTACAATCAAATGCTTGTTATAATCTATAAATCCAAAGCATAATGACAACTCATATTCATTGGTACTTTTTTATAACTTTTCTCAATAGTTAAATTTGTTGTAGTTGGTAAAATCCAAAATTTGCTGTAGACAGTTGTAATAAAAGACTGATAAATATTTTATTTTTAAGAAAAATGATAAAAATATATTAGAAATTATAAACCTATCAATCTTTTATTAGTTCTATAAAAAATCTTTACAAAGAGAGTTACATTTTAACCAATCAAAAGAACAAGCTGAATTTAAAAATACTTTTAGCACAGTGAACCACATTTAAGTATTGAAAAAAGTCATAGAAAAAATCAATGGATATCAGTTACCATTATGTTTTGATTTTGTAGATTATAAAAATGCATTTCATTGAATCATAAGATATAGATATAGAATTCTGTCTATTCTGAAGAATACTTATCAAAATGCAACAACAATAATTAGATTCCATATTTATACTCCTAAGAATATTATCATTGAGAAGGTTGTAAACAAGATGACTCCATACCTTCTAAACTTTTCAGCAATTATATAAGAAGTATTTTGTGAATTGAAATGGGAAGCTAAAGGAGTAAAAATAAATGGTTATTTTAAGTTATCTAGATTTTGCAAATAAATGTTTTTATAAATAATGCTTCAGAGCTTCAGGAAATGTTGTTGCAATATTTATCAGATAAAAGTAAGAAATTAGGACTAAAGATAGATGCTAGAGAAACTAAAGTAATAAGAAGTTAATAATTACAAATGTCTTCAGCACATTATTAATACAATTAGAAACATAGGAATGAAATTAATCATATAATTAAATTTAGAGGGAGTGTTTTTGGCATAAATAACTTGATATTAAAAAATACACCTATATATTTGAAAAGAAATATTTTTTAATAAATGCATTTTGTTAATTCTTACTTACAGATTTGAGATTTGGATACTTATTAGAAGAGCAATACATAGACTTTGGGTCACTCAACAAAGTATGGAGAGATTTGTGTTAGGAATAAAAGATTGATAACAAAATTATTAAAATAAAGCTAAGCTGAACATATACAATAAGTGGACAGTTTATGTTTTAAATTGGATTCCAAGATATTGTAAAAGATTTAGAAAGAGCAATGTGTTAGACAAATAAATAAAATAAAAAAGTTTAAGAGTGTTTTAAAAAAGAGATGCTACTGATCACAAAAACTTGATTAAACTTGGAAAGATTATCCTGTTATGAATCAATAATCGTTGAAAATGGTGATCATAATGACTTTGAGTTCAAAGAAGTATAAACAGGATTTATACAATGTTTGAAATATGATAGGCAATACATTTTGTCAGTTGTTTAGATGATTCTTTAGTAATAAGAATGTAGTTAAATCATAAAATCCTATAAGTTTTATGCCAGCATAAGTAATAAATGTTACAGCCTATCTTAAGTGAAGTATATCTGAGACATGAACTATTTGTTCATTTTGTTTTCATTAATATATATCAGTATATATTATAAAAAGTCAGCACAATGAAAAGAAGAGCTTTAAGAAAGTCTTCTGGAGTGATGAAACTTCTTGATATCTTAATATAATTTTTAAGTATTTCCAAGTTTATTAATCAGTTTATATACTTTGAACTTGGAATTCTATATTTTGATGGTAATTTTTTTTAAATTATGTAAAACTAATAAGTAAATAAAAAGCTGATTTCATATATATTTGAAAATAAGTTAGTTGGACAAGTTTACATTATCTTTAGTTTGTAATCACATTATGAATATACTGTAGCTTTTGTATTTACAGATGCCAGTTGTAACCTTTTATTATATCAGCTCAGTTGTAACCTTTATTTATTACACCACCAACAATTATCATCACCAACCCCATCTCTAACGTGGCCTCCCTCAGGATCGATGGCGATGGGATAGAATAATAATTAGAATATTTGCCAGGGCGTCAAATTGCAACTTCAATGAAAATATTTAGGCTAAACCTTATTTCAATTATTTATTTAATAATTTCTAATAACAATCTCCAAACAAAGATTCAATAAATAATCAATAAACGGAGAAAATACTGAGATCGCAGTAAAAAAAAAATAATACTAATACTCTTGGAAATTCGTATTTATTAAAGGGAAGAAACTTTAAGCTCCACTCTCCTTACAATTTATACTCTCGGCACACTCCCCATCCATTACTATTAAAGTCACAATTAAAATTTTGTTTCAGATTATAAATAATTCCATGCCCATCTCCACCTTCCCATCCATCCCTCCACCATCCTCACATTCATAAGTCCTTTGTACTATTATCTCTTTTACTCTTAATTTTTTTTTGTACTAGCTCATTTATCTCCTATGATAATCTCTTCTCAGGGTTTTAGAACAATAAGGTCTGGAAGTCGAACAAACTGCTATGGATTATTGGTGATAAACACTCTTCCCCAAGATTACCTCCGTAGCTGAGCTTGACTACTTACACTAACGCTCTAATAATTAAGCTTACATTAAATTGTCGAAATAACATATTATAAACACTTAATAACTAAAGAAAAACCCTCAAGAAGTTTATCAAGGAAGGTGTTTGAATACAGCGGATGGAGAAAGGATTTTATGCCCACCCACTGCATCCACAATCAGCCAATAATCAACCCGCAATTCATAATTTATACTTTAAATATACCAACTGTTTTCCTGACTATTGATAATTTAAACCTTGCAGTGCTACATAAGCTTAGAAAACAAACCATTTCAATAAATTTTACCTGGTGTACTTTGATAAAATAGTGCTCCAAATATAAATAACAGTGTATTGACGTTTATTGGACTTGAAATTTCTAGATTGTAGTAGACCACAAAACATTGAGACTTACATACAAAATTTTATTCTAAAAATAACAATTTTATTATTAAATATAAATCAATAAATAATATTTACATTGTATACATAATTACAATGGCTTTCCCCGGTTCTTCAACCGTATGACAAAAAAATAAAAATAAAAATAAACCCTAAATAAACTGTATTGAATTCTTACTCACTAGAAAATCATAATTTCCATGGAGTAATAATACTAAAACCAATATATAACGATAATATTTACCTTCATCATTCTTTTTTTTTTCAATTAAGATATAGTGAACATTAAATTTCTTCTTCCAATTCTTAACGCTTTCAAATATTGATTTATTTTCTAATTACCCTATTAACCCTAAAGATAATTCTTCCGATAATAAATGTAATAATTTCCCATTCATTATTTTAACCTAATATTTCTTCTCTTTGTGCTTTACAATGGAGATATTTTAAGTATTGTTTGTCTTCTAGCAACCAAGTTACTTTTCAAATGTTAAGAAATTGGTACTTAGCTTAATCATTATCATACATACATACAATCTATATCAATGTTCTTACGATGATAATGATAATAACAATAATACTTCAATGATTTTATCATTGCAGCTAAGTTCTCAGCTGGCTATGAAAACACTTTCTAAATGATTTTATATACGCATCGCTTATCATATTCTTGAGTCTTATTTAATTCTTAAGTTTAATGTTTAACTTCATTATTATTTTTGGCTCTTATTAATTCAATAAATCATTTAAATACAGCAATGTTTCAGTATAATAATCGCACATATACTATCCGCTCTCATCCTGACATCAAATCAATTTTACGACCCTGTACCAACATTTCAAACTGATACTTTACTGTATCTGAATTTCATACAGCCATAAGGAATGTCAACATTAATTTGAGGGTCGGTAGTGACCCGAATAAGAGAAAATACCTTTTCACTAAGGTTGAGGTATGCTAGAATTTATCACTAGTCATACAGAAAGACATGAATATACCTAACATCCTCTGACCAACAATAAAGAAATCATCTTACGTAGAAAATAACCTAGTGGGAAACTCATCCATTGCATTTTAAAAACTTTATAAAAACTCGAATAAACATCTTAGTCAGACAGCTAAACTATGACTATACTAGCCTGGTGGGGATTTTTTATCCATCCAAGTATACAAGGGTCTAACACCAATTTGTACAAGTAAAATTTCACATATACTCTCCTCTGTGAAATAGTATACTAAAACATTAGCAACAATCTTTTCAAGCCTTAATTAGCTTATATCTAACTCACTTTAACTTTACAATAATAATAGAAATGTGTATTAACTTTAAAAACCAACTTTCTATACTTTTATCACATAATGATGATGTTTTATCACTATCTTCGGTCAATCTTTATAAAACATATCAATAAGTGTAAGTATTTGATAATAATACCTGATCCGATTCAAAACATTTTATTTAACAATATCTCTCACTCCCTTCATAAAACAAAATATAAAAAATGTAAAGCAATAAATTATTATTTGGAATAAGGCACATACAAAATTATTTGATATTAACTTATCTAATAAAAAATATAAAAGAAATGCATAGCCTAGATTAACTTTAAACTGATATGTATATATGATTATTTTTTTTCTTTTAGATTAAATATTAGAAACAAATAACACTTAATAAAATTATACTCTTAGTCTTTCTGGATCATCCTTTCTATCTCCCCATTTTTACTGCAGATTCCTACTTTTTTTTTTTTTGGTTTGTGTTATCTTATTTGATTTTGTTCCATGTGCGTACATATCACATTGAATAATTTCTTGAGAAATTCTGGTCCACTTTATTGAAGCACTCCTTGAGAATTATTCATTTCTGTTTCGAATTTTAGGACAAAATCCAAGTCCCTTTTAGTTGCAAATTATTCTTCCGAGGTCTTTATTGAAGGAATCACTTTTATATATGATCAATCCTTATAATGGAATGGAATAAATTTTCATTTTTAGTTGCAATCCTTATTCCATTTGAGTTCTTGGCATTAATTGCATTTTCATAGTTGAAGATAACCTGCTTTTAAGTATTGACATTTACAATGAATTAATTTAGATTCACTGTAGGAAGTCCATTTACCAATGTATTTCTCATTACATTTATGATGGTTTTATTCTTCATATGGGATTTTAGCAATCAGTTCTACCTTATTTTAAGAAATCAGAATCATTTTCTCTCTAAATTTTGGATAATATAAATAGCTAACTTTTTAAAATTTAATAAAATTAAATTTGCAATAATTATTCATAGAACACTGTGTTTCTTCAATTTTTCCTGAGCAAAATTCCTTCTGAAGTTTAAGCTTCATTAATTGCCCATCACTGATAAATTGGGTACATTTGGATGAAAGAAAAATCATGAAGTTGGTCAACTTTTGAAGAAGAAAGGATGTGCCTAATATAGAAATCTACTCACAACTCATTTTGTAACAATATTATAAAATTTGATGAAGTTTCTCATTCAGGAACAGAAAACCAGAAAAATTAATATTAAACTTACACTTTTTGTATTGAAAAATTGCTTACTAAACCCAAAGAGGTTTCTGTAGATAACTGATGATGACTAACCAATGTCAACTAACTGATGATGACTAACTGAAGATGATCAACTATGAAAGGATGGATTCACCTTTTATACTCTCTGGATCTCTTCCTGAATGATTGACCTGCCAAACCATTTATGCCAATATTTTAATTGGTTGATTACCAATTGTGTTTTGAAAAATTATACATCCCCACTTCACACACATATCACATGGTTTTCTTTAGTATTTTCTACCTCGTGGAAATTCCCCGGAAAAAAAAAAAATGAAAGAAAAACATTTCTTTTTAATAATAATAAAAAATACATAGCAACCCACCTTCAAACCCAGAATCTTGACTGAAAATCGGACACTATCAATAAATTATTGAAGCAAATTAATTCTTCTTTAACGAAGCTTTCCAATGAGATAACACATGATAATTACTATTTAATAATTAACCCTATAATTAAAATTCATAATTAAATCTACACATACATGCATCGGCACACACATACAATTCTCTTTAAACCGATTTCTCAATACTTTGATCAATTCTTGATTTTTTTCTATGACAATTTGATTTTATTAATTATGGTATTTTAACTTATTATTGTAAAATTACGATTGTCTATTTTCATTCCCCCAATGAAGTTTTGCAATCTTATATCCCCCCCCCCTTCTTTTCTTTCCAATCTCCAAACTATTAAAATAATTTATAAACATTGCTAACTCATGAACTTTTCAATTATGTCTTTGGCTTTTAAGTTACCTTATGAATCTATACTAGATAATATAATTTTTGCTTACAAATTTTTATGATTAAATGTTTTAGTTTGTGTAATAAGTAAGATAACACAATCCATAAGAATATGACTTTAATTCAAACTTAGCACTGGCTAGAAAGCTTGTCTGTTAAATATATATATAGCTCATGAGGAAAATTTTACCAAACACTATCATACATAACTAAGTCTAAATATAATGCAGCTTTGGGCAAACCCAAAGCTACAATACATATATTATTTATTGGACTATTTCCATCGTCTATTATTAAGAACTGAATGCCTTTAGAAAAATTTTAAACTTTATTGAATATTTCTAAATACATTCAACTGTTAGTGATATCTCGTAATTAGTATTTAAAACAATGTTTCAAGTAGTATTATTCTTTTCTTTTCTTCAGATGGTGGTGACCTGACCAGTGACAGTACTAATATAGGAATTGAATGTGGACTTTTAGATTCTTGAATATTGAATTTTAAGATAATCTTCTAACTAACTAAGCTATTTTGAAAGCCAACAGTCAGTAGAAAGTTCATTTACTTATCTATGAGAGTCCTCTTGATATTTACTGATTGTTTCCTTTGATAGAATAGCTCAGTTGGTTATAGCATTACCTTAAAATTCTATATTCAATGATCTAAAAATCCAGATTTTATTTATAATCTAGTACTGTCACTAGTCAGGCCAGCAACATGTAAAGAAAAGAGAATAATGTCATTCAAACTGTACAGTTGAATGTAATTAGAAAATTTAAGTAAAATTTAGAATTTTTCTAAAGTCATTCATGTTTTAATTTTAGATGATGGAGTCACCAAATAATCAACACTAAATTGCCATTATAACAAAGCTATATATATATATATATATATATATAGCTTTGTATATAATATATATATATATATATATATATATATATACTACAAATCTTTGTCTGTATTTCCTCAAAATAATATATAGGTAAATTTATAAATAAATATTAGAAAATACAGTAATTAAAATTTGTTAAAATGAACAAAAAATATAAACGCCACTTAGGAGCACTTTCAACTATCCTTGTAGTCTTTTGTAACTAATACTTTGAAAGATCAACTTTCCCATAAATCCATGAACTTAATGTTTTTTGCCTGACTATTGATTAAGACTTGCTTGTATTTATATTGTAATGGGATGGGGGGTATCAGGAAATGGAAGGAAAAAGGACTGAACTGGGTGATGGCAAATCATCACCAACCCCAGTCCATTTAAATACAAAATCAAATTTATAAAGTATCTATAAGTAAATATTTAAAGATATAAGAGTATTAGATTAGAAAATCTCTGTGATAACATTGAGAGATCAGCCAGCTAACTCAGAAGAGCATCTAAAAAAACTATATATCAATCATATGTCAACCAGTATTATCAAAAGTCAAAGTAAGATAAGTAAATATGAAAAGAACCATCCATCATTATCATTGATGGAAATAAACAAATCAGTACAATACATCAATACAGTAAATTAATAGTCAATCTGGTGACTGGATTGGAAATGGGTCTTCTGTAGACCAGGCTAACTATTTAGCCTTTGCCACCTTGGGCAATTATTTAAACATAACTTGGATGCACCAGCTTAGTGCCCATCCATTAAAATACACAAGCACATAAAATCTAAACACCAATTCTGGAACATTAAAACATGCTGATCATCATCAATGCTCATACCACTTGGCCAACTATAAACTTAATTTTTTTAACAAGACCAAACTAAAATAAAATATAGTGCATGGGCTTTAAAGAGTATCCTCTTTTGCGCAAACCAGGATGATGATTGATCATCTCTGGATGGCCCAAAGCACTAAATACACATCCCCATTTATATATTAATCCCATGCTCAAATCTAGCTCAGAGAACACAAGCTCTATTAGTGTATGTGACCAAGAGATGATGGAAACCATTTTTAACAATTAAATAAGTTTATTAATAACAATTAAAAATGATATTTAAGGTCTTATAAGGATAAGGCTCTGATTTTGAAAAGTATACAAAATTATATACACAACTAAAGTTATTACATCAAATGCATTATTTCTTAATTAGTTCTATAATGCATATATATATATATCCATACACAGATGTGCGTTTTATAATATATGATGAAGACATTTCAATTAAACGTAAAATAATTATTACATTAATTTACATATATGTGTGCACAGACATGTGATTTATAATATGCAATTAATATTCAATAAATACAATAAATGATTAAAGTTTCAGTTAAATGATATATATTTTACATATTAAGTTTACTGAAACATGTATATAGAATTGCACAGATTATCAACAATAAATAATTTTTATAATTAATAATTCCCTTTTGAATATACATAAAATTTAAATATTTAATCAGTATCAAAAAAAATCGCTTTAGCAAATTCTATTGCAGCTTTCTTTATTCTTTTTTTTAAAAAAAGTATAATCAATTTTTGAGAGATTAGAAAGCTTTTTATCAGTTTATCTCTTAACTAATTAAAAACGTCTTTAATTTTAAAGTATATATTTAAAATGTTTTCCCAAATGAATTATTTAAAAACAACTCACTTTTGTATACACATTTATCTGTGCTTCTCTTTGTATATGTATACACATCAGCATATAACTAACTACTTCTTTATTCAGCTGGTGTTTTCTCTTGGGCAAGTTGTTTTTTTTGGTCATTCCAGGTAATTATCATCATCAGGTAAAAGTACATAATTCAGGTATGGTTGGCTTTTTTCCTTCTGTAGTCAGTTTCACTTATACTTGGATTTTGTAAGCCTCAGGTCAGCAAGCTGTTTTCCAAAACACTTTTAAGGCTATGAATTACAAAGAATCTTGACCCATTTCATACATGTAAATTCAAACTCTGGCTAAGGAAAACAGTCTACTATCTTGCCTTCTTACATCCTCATGGCAGTTCTCTTGATAATTATTTTAGCCATCTTTGCAGCTAGCTTTATGATGGACATTTTCTGCTACAGTTACCCACTCTTCACAAAATATTTTAGTCAACTTTACAGCTAGATCTTCTGATGAACTCTTACAAAACTGCAAGCCAAACTGTTCTCTTCAAAATTACTATCCAGACTGGAGCTAATTTGTTATCAGCCCTTTTATAGAATCATCTAAGGTGATAACAGCAGCTTGATTAAAAACAGAGTTTTTATTTTTATCTCACTAATCTTTTGAAAACATACATGTTTTACTTAGGGGGTTTCTAATAGATAAAAATTTTGTTTAATTAATTAAAATTTCAAAAATACAATAGGGTGTTTTTAAATTTCAAAATCAGAGTAATAATTAATAATAATGCAATATTTATATGTATTCAGACCTTTTTAAAATATTAATTTCATGATGAAATTTTACTTTAAGCCCAGAGTTATTTAATCCTTTATTTATTATTATTTTATTTTAGGAAATATAAAAAAAATATCTACAAAAATTTGTCTGTGCTTATTTCTACTTTTCCTTTCAACTTTATGTATATTTATGCACACACACTATATTAATGGTGCTATGTAATCCAACTGGTTACAATATATTAACATAGCTTCTTAATTTTTCTTGTATTATTTTTTTCAGTTTGCAATATTTTTACACTGTTATAATTAAAATCAAAACTATATACATGATTTATTATGGTCATTATAAAAAAGCTGATAAATTATCATTATCTTTATAATTTTGTTTTGTATTTTAAACTCTTTTTAATAACAACAAGTGCTCTTTTGTTCTTTTCTCCAATGTGCATCTCAACTCACCTATATATCCACTACAACACCTACACATCCATTTATAAATGTTACAATTTTTATTTGTAAATATGTTATTTATTGATTTATTTAATGTAGGTGATGCATAAAATGCAATGTCACACATACCTTTATAAATTTTTCTTATAAAACTTGCCTATTGATTCGAAATATATGGCATTAATATCCAAATTTTATTATCAGAAGAATTAACATCATTATTAATCTTATTTCTGTATTTATATTTCAAATTAAAATTTTTAATAGTATATTAAATATGATCATAATTATATCCAACATTTAATAATTCATTAGAATACATTTCAATATTTTTAATATTTTTTAATTACTGTATTTTCTAATATTTATTTATAAGTTTACATATATATAATGTACCAGTCAATAAACCCACCAAAAGAACTGAAAGTCGGATCCAAACTCTGCTGAACCAAACTGAATTCAAACCCAACTCACTAGCTCAGATTAGTATAAATCGATGGCACAATGCTATGCACCAAGAAACTAGATCAATGGTTGGTGAGAATCAGAGACCCCTGAACTGACATTAATATCTGATAATAAACTGACTAAAAATAATTTTAAATCGAATCATATGTATATGTTTGGGTTGCCAACACAGACAGCGAGTATTAACATTAAAATAATCATAAAAAAATTAAGAACTAAGAAACCAAGTGTGTTTAGAAAATATTTAATAATAATAATAATTTGTTTAGTTTGAATTTTAAATGAAGATTAAATTAATTAATTATAGTCCTTAAACAAAGTTTATAATTGTAATACGAGTGGCGGTCCTTATTATATGCTAATGAATATTATGCAATATTTGAAAGTCTATGTCTATGCTCCCAACAAGAAATAAAAGGCAGATAAAGGTATTCATTAGTAAAGGGAATTATTACTCTAATTTTATATGAAAGAATGTGAGATTTATTTTCACATTCGCAAATCCATTCATAAAGAGCAAGATACGTATTTTAGGGCATAACTTTAATCTTTATTGGAAAACTTATTTAATTAAATATAACTGATAATTTGTTTGACTTTAATTGAAATCACTTTGTCATGAATTACGAGCATCAGAGCGGGCTTTACTGGAACAGAGAGGTAACGGTGCTGACGAATTATTAGCTATAAAATGAAATTGAAAGATAATAGCTAGTCGATAATCAAAGTCCTATGGTGGCTTGCGTCTGACAAGTCTTATACCCTTTGACTAATATGAACAGGAGAGGAAGTGCTTTCTTCCTCGATAATTTAAAATAACAGAAACATGATCACCGACCAGCCTAACGGAGCAGAAGATTGCCCTATGTCAGCAACGTTTGAAGATGATGACTGATAGTCATCATTTGAATACTAAAACCCATATAGAATGCTCTACGTGATGACTTGATCAATTAATTAAAGTCAAACAAGCTTTTAATGAAAACTATTTTAAAGTATTTGTAAATCATATTAATTATGCCCCAATCATTGTGCCCTTCCTGAATTTTAAATAACAAAGTTGAATTAGAATATATTTGATCCTTTATCGGCCCTTTTACAATAAAAACATTTTAAGATTAGATATGAATAAATACATATTGGTGAATACAAAAAATAGCTGGGGCATAGATTAAAAATGGAGCTAATAATTTATTATTAGCCAATTATAAAAATAACACACACATTTAATAATCTCTTTCAACTCGATAATTGATAGAATGGTAAATCTAGTTCTAATGGGTGAGAATTACTATTAGAATTAATATATTGTTATTTGCACAAGGCAATGGAAACAAAGGAGATCATAGAGTCGAAAGATTATTGGCATATAATTAAAAATAAATGACATTAATAAATCACACGATGAATATATATATATAATATAGTAAATGAACCACCAAGTAAGAAAAGAGAAAGTTTAAAGACTAGAGGTTGAGAGAACTACGATATAAATTTACAGTACCATGAATAAAAGGTTTTATAAAGATTGTTACATTAAAGAATAAAAGAGCTCTAAAAGGCAGTGTAAAGTAAAGTTCGAAACTGGCCAGAAAGTTTAAGGTTCATTATGAAAACATATTACCCATTTCTTCTGGGGCTGGTTCTTAGGTTACATGTCCGAGTTGGTAAAAAAACGTAGGCACACATTTGATCGATTATTTGAACAGTATTTTAATGAATTTTCACAATTTTAACAGCATGATTGGTCCGGAAAAGATTCAGCAGTCTCATTGAAGATTGTCAGGGAACTTCAGGAACCATAGCCAGATTCCTGACATTTTAGCCCTTCACCATGAATGAAACACTATTTAATTTTATAATTTAAAAATGCACAGAGTTGACTGCACTTCTCTACAACTAAGATGGTTTCTTTTCCAAACTTTTCAGAGCTATATATCTGTCCTCTGATGCCTTCAGGCTAGCACTTCTTTCATTATTAATGTTTTTAGATTTACTGGTTGTTTTAAATACATTCCTTCGATACGGCTTTCAAACTCATTAACTTGAATTCATTTTCTAATTAGAAAATGAATTCTTAAAATCAGAAAATGATTTTAATTAGAAAATCCTTATCTTTTTTTCTAATTAATAAAACTTTAACTGTTGTTTTTGGAAAAGGAAAATCTGAAAGCTTATCGAAAGAATGTAGCTTTTAATCATTAAACTTTAACAACTTATTTAAAAATAAAATCAAACATTCCCGATGCAATGAAACTTTCAAACAATTATATATATTTAAATATTTACAAATATATACGCACAATCCATGCAGTTATAATATATAAATTCATGAATAATTCTATCATGAATTTATTAATAGAATTGGTCAATTTAAATCCGAAACTAATTAATTTTAATATGCATTTATGAAATAGGTTATTCTTTATAGAAATTAGCGTGGATTGAATGTATAGAACCCCATTGCATCAGAAATTTAAGGTTAGTACTAGGGTTTGAGGGGGGCTTATGGCTAGATGTCATGAAGCTAGGATCGAACTCAGATCCGACTGCTTCAATAATGAAGCATTATATATATATATATATTTAACTAGACACTACACTTTTTTTCATATCACTGAGGGCCCCACTAGACACTGTTGACCTACAAAATTTTATTTACAGTGATCAAAAAGTTAAGTTATAATGAACATTTCCAAATAAATGCTACTAGCTAGACCTAGGAAGAGAAAGAGATCTGAAACATTGTTCAGACAATTGAGGATAAGGACACAGAAGCAAACATCAGCCAAAAACAATATAATCATTAATAATTTTTAAGGTTTTATTAAATTCAAAAAAATATTAGTCAAAAAATATATGTATAAATTTGAACTAAATTCCATCAGAGAGTGTGCCTAAATATTATGGTATATCAAACACTTACAACAGATAATTTTGTTTTATCACCTAAGCTTAAAGGAAATTATTATGATCTCTCTGACAGTAATCTATCAACACATTTCCCACTCTATTTGATTTCCATTTTCCTTTCTTTAGAGATTTTTAGTAAAGTCAATCTTGAACAGAAGTTAATGAACAGTGCAGAGTAATCTTTCCTTAACCTGGTAAAAACATTGTGATAAAACAAGGACATCCTATATTCCTTAAACACTCATAAAGGCTTGCATTTATGATATGGCTCTTAAGATTACCTCCATGTAAGTAAATGAAAAGATTATGATTTACCTAAATGTAAATATAATAAAACATAATTTCACACTCAATAAGGCACACAAGAAAAACAGAACTACATAATTAATAAATTGCTAACCAAAATATCTATTGTCTGCAAGAAAAGCAAACACACATTAAACTAAAGTAAATTCAAATTAAAGGGGATAGGTGATATAAAAAGGAAAACTACTATTATTGGCCAAAGCTTTTAACAACAACAACAAATAATAATAATAATAATAATAATAATAATAATAATAATAATAATAATAATAATAATAATAATAATAATAATAATAATAATAATAATAATAATAATAATAATAATAATAATAAAACAATGAGTATAAAATATCAACTTACAGTACACTCTCTTACAAAGCAATAAAAATAAAATATTAATTTAATTATCTACAATTTATGGATTGTAATAAAATATACATATAATAAACAAAATATTTAGAAAACTACTAATAATATGTAAACTCCTACTAATAAGGCTGTCATAGATTTGTATTTCTTTTTCTGTGAGTATCAAGTTTAGACTTAAAACCTGATTGAAATATAAAAATATTCAGTTATCTTCAGGGCTTCAATTTTTGTCTGATTTATTACAGAGATATGCATAAGGTGTTAGTCCCATCAAGAGTACATTACTGTGGCTTTTGAATGTGGTACAAAGGCAATCTTCAGGATCAGTTTTGAACTAGGAAATTAAGACATGTTCATGATGACACAATTTTGAGCTCCAGGATATATTTTGGAAGAGCTTTAGCATGGCATACTTTTAATATAATTTTTAAGACAGGTAGTTTCTGCATTATCCATGAATGGTTGTCTTTTCTTCTTGAATAGTTGCTTTAGCAATTAGATAATCTGCAATTCACAATTAGCAATTTTCACTTTGCAATTACCACAGAAATCTTCTTTTTCTTCCTTTTTCTCAAAAATAAAAAGCTTTTATATACTATTTTTATCTCTCACCAGATCTTAAAAATCTAGCCAGGGCTAGTCGTTATCTCCCATCACATCTTAATTAAAAATTTAACCAGAGCTATTTTTTATCTCTTGCTAGATATTAATTAAAATTTTAACTAGAGCTATTCTTTATTTTTTCTCTTCCCTTTTTCAATACCAATTTTAATAAATTACAAAATAAACCTGTTTTTTAAAACAGATTAAAACAAAACAAAAATTATCTCAATCAAAACTCCTTCAAAGATAAATATTTTTTATGATTTCCATATATAATTGAGCACGTGTGTTATGAAATGTATACTTTTGAAAAAAATTTAAATAAATTTTTCTCTTCCCTTTTAAAATCTATATAGATATACATTTTAGTTTTGATTTTATAATGATTAACTTTTGAAGTGGAGAAAGTCTCCAGTTCAATATATATATATTGTAACGATCCGGAGAAAGGTACTTAACGTAAACTGCACTACGGGGCGCCATCTAGGCATTGAACCTAGAAAAATTTATAAAGTAGGCAGATACGTAAGTCAAAAAAAAAATTTTTTTTTAAATATTTTGGCTTCGGTCGTTAGCCCATGTTACTAGCTCAGTGGAATAGCAGAGATTAAATAATATAAGATCTTATCTAATTAGATTTCAACATTAAAAAATAAATAAAATAAGCCACTGCCAGTAATTAACATACAAACATTTATTTATGCACATATATATAAGATTTAAAATTATTTTAGTATTAGTTTACATTTTAACATTTAACATTATTTTTAACTTTGATTTTTGACTTTAATTTACCTTTAATTACTATTATATTCTAATTTTACATTTTAATTAAGTTCGCACAGATAAATTTAGGAAAGCTTGTTTATAATGTTGAATATAGATCGGTTACATAGATTTCATGGTTAAAAACATTTCACAGTAAACATAAACGATCAAAATATAAAATCATTGATACTGGCAATTGCAGAGGGAAATTTATAAGTAACCCAGTAGTATTCACCATAAGATACTTGCATTGTCACCAATGACTTAAAAGACCTCCGAATAAATACATTTTAGATACTCACCGTAAGGTATCATTATTTATCGAATGTCTATATATTTTGATCAAATATGAAAACGCAAATATAGTTAACCGATAAACAATCCATGCAAGCGTCTATAAACAACTTAAATTTAATGCATTTTTATTTAGGGTCGAGCATGAATAGACCAGATAAATTTGCTTTTGAAAATAAACATTCTATCCCTATTTAACCTTAGACTAAAATTCGTAGTCAAACTGGCATCAATTCATCTGATATATCGATGTATTCAATGTAATAAAATACGGCAGCACAAAAGGTTAAGGGAAGAAATCGCCTCTTATGAGATAGGAATATTACATCTATCTGCAAAGAAGAGCAATAAAACAAAAAAACTCCATAGAAAGGAACTGCAGTATCCGACTTATAATTCCTTCCATAGGCAAACGGAAGTGTGCGGCGTATGAAGCGATTCTGCCCGTAGCGAATCAATATTACATCTACTAATCACACCAATATATCCAATCCATTGACCCAATTTAACCATGAAACAAATAACCTAAGATTACCCTCCCCTAATATAACTTTACAAATCTATACAGCCATTCACGCCCGACTTAAGTTTAACATTGATATATTTTAATTTATCGGAAAACAGAAATCATAAATAAACTTAAAGAACAAAATTAAATAAATGGAAATGATTTTACACAAATAAATAAAAAATACATCAAATAACATTTTAACTACTTTAGTCAGATAGGAAACTATTTGTAACAATTAAATTACTAGGAAAGTTTAAAATTTAAAGTTCTTAGTGTTTTCAAATTAATATTGTTCGTTATATTTTATAAAGTTCTTACGGTTTTAGAAATGTTCATCTTTAACAGTTGCTTGCCGTTTGAAATCCAGCGTTAAATTTCCCGATGGTCCTGTGGTCCTCTGAATATAAGAAAAGCGATGTTTCATTTTCCCATTTTTATAACAACTGAAGGGATTGAACGTGAGTCTTTTTCAATCCCTTCTCCTTCACTTCCGCACTAACACATATCTGTCACATCGTAAATAATCAATAACTCACTGACTAATAATTTCCAAACTTGACCTTTTTATATTAATGTGTAGGATTGAATTTACATTACGTCACCGATGCGATGGTCCTTTCGCTGCGGTCCGATTTCCCAATGGATTTATTTCATTTGCTGAAAGTTTCTATTGTTTTCCTATCTGACTGATGTTTTTACATTTTAAATGCCCAAGGCTGGTTTACATTTAACTAATTAACAATCATTTCCATTTCTGATTAATTAACCTGTTTTCCAAATCAAAAATATATTTAAAGATAAATTTAAAGATATAATTTTATCTCCAAATCTTTTTAAAATTTAGTTTTAAAATACTTTTTCTTTAATAAATTTTTATTTTAATAATTTTTCATTATCTGTGCGATTTAATATATAAGAGTTTAAGATGATATTTAATTTCAATTTTTAATTCTTAAAGAAAATTTTTAAATGCGAACTTTTTAATTTACTTTCATGTTTAATAAATAAAATAAAAAAAAACAATGTAACGAACGTCTGTGTTCGTTACAATATATATATATATAAATTCAAAACTGCCTAACACTATACTAATAATAAATACAAGTCACCATGAATATGGGACTATAAACTGTCTCAAAAGTGCTTGGCAGTAACTTTTAATAATTTTATTTATGTTTAATAGCTTCACTATCTGTGTGCAGAGCATATATATATATATATATATATATATATATTAATACAAAACAATACAATACTGGATAAAAATCCAAATTTTACCAAAATCCTTACATGACTATGGTATCATTTAGTAAACAAATAGATGAAACCATGATCATGTAAGGATTTTGATAAAATTTAGATTTTTATGTAGTATTATATTGTTTTATGTTTTTCATTTTGACTTGATCATACAAGTCATCTACTGGATGATAAAAGATAGAATGACAGTTGTAGAGATGCTACCATTACTGATAAGTTCCACCAATAGCAAGGATGTTAAATTAAGACTTTTTTAAAAAAAATCTATCCAAATAGAAAGACATCATCTCACTTATTGATACAATCTGGCTTTTAAGTATCTCAATGGCTTCTCTGATTTTGCACTGGTAGAAATTGTCACATCTGGATATGATCCTGGTACTAGAAAAATCAATTTTATAACCTGAATCTATAATATGGAGTGAGAGTGCTGATGATGATAAATGTTGTTTAACTGCATTAACATGTTTATCTCTCCTAACACTATAGTGTGGATAGTAAAGAGGCTTGAAAGTCTGTGTTCAAATCTCCTATATTTTTACTTATCTCTATATTTTTTCTATTCAATTTATTAATTTTTTCTCTAATTTTTTTAACTTTTCTACCACTTTAGATTGATATTTTTGATCTTCAGTTTTATTAGATCTTGTAACTTGTAATTTTTCTTCTATTTTTATTTCCATTTCTTTTTTAAATTTTTTTACTTCTGTCTTTATAAATTCAACTTTACTTTCAATTAATTCCACTTTATTCTTAATATCTTTAACATCATTAAATAAAGCTTCACCAAACTACTTAACTTTCTGGTCAATTTAAATTTTATTAACTTTACATCTTTTAATAACCTCTTCAACATGAGCTTTGAAATTTTGAACTTTTTTATGAATATATCCCTCTAATTTTTAATCTATTTCCTCTTTTAATACATCCATAACTTTCTCATTTACAGTAAATTTTTCATTTAATTCTAAAAAATTTTTTCCTAAATCTTTTTTTATTTACTCAATGATGTGTTGATTTTAAACCATAACTCTACTCACAAAATCTAACTTTTCACTCTAAAGTTCATTATTTTCTTTTAATTTTTTAACTTAAAGATTTATTACTCTCTTCTAGCTTTTCTTCTAGATTTTTACTAAAGATTTATTATTTTCTTTTAACTTTTCTCACTTTTCATTCAAAGACATTATTTTTTTCTAACTTTTGACTTAGAAATCTATTATTTTCCTCTAACATTACACCTAGAGATTTACAAAGAGATTCAATTCATCTTCATCATAAATGCACATCTATCATCAAAATTCTTCTTTTCTTCAACATCAACAATTTTTTTCCTCCTGTCATTTTACAATCTTCCATATGATTCAACCTTTCTTTCATCCTTATTTCCACTTCTAACATCTCCCTAAGATCTTGTTTTTGAATAGAAAAAAATATTTTCTTGGTTTTCTTGATTTTCAATTCATTTTAAATTATGTTTCCAATCGAAAGTATTACATTTACCTTTGAAAAACTAATAAAATCAATTTTATATAAAAAATCTCTACCAGGCTATTTTCAACACCCAATATTAAAATAACTTAATAAATATGATGAAAGAAAAAATATTATATTTTGCAAACAATGTTTGCTATTATTTATTTACACTAATATTAATATTCATACACCCAAGTTTCATATTTTTCATCATCATTACCACCACCACATTTAATGACAATGTATAAATTGCATCTATTTTTTAATAGTCCTTTAACTAATATTCTATCAGAGATCAAATTCTTGATTCAAACAGTTATGTTTAATAATTTAAGTAATGTGTTAGGCACTTTCCTATTTAAATAAATCTCTACAATCAATGATGTCATTAATCAAGCCCCATGTTGGGTGCCAAAAAATGTATGTTCTGTACCCTGCTAATAATATGATGACATATAGAAAACATTACAAGTCCATAAATTAGACTATACTTTTATTTCTTTAGGTACATTTTTTTTACTCTTAATTATTTCCAAATTATGTTTAATTTATACTATCAAATATGATACCCAAATATCCCATTAACATGATCACATTCCCTTTAACATTAAACAAATACCAAAGTATTTGCTCAATGGCATAAGAATACCAAGACACACCCCCTTATTAAGTATCTAAATATTTCCAATGACTAACAATAATACATTACTATAATAAAACATCTATAATCATTAACTTTAATATAAATTATTTAATAAATTTATTTATCACTTTAGTGTATATTTATTTTTTTATTATTATTACTTTTATAGAAGTATAATTAATAGTAATATTATAATATCTCAAGATTAACATTGATTTTTAAGTATATATCCATTCAACCTACAAGTTTCAAGAGGTATTTGCTTTATTCTAGGGATAAGGTAAGAATTAAAAAACTGCTAATCATCAGAATTTATATCTAAAATTATATTGCTATTTTATGTTTTTATAACCTATAACACTTCAATAATAAATAACCATTTTAATTTCAATTAAAATAGTAATATATAATCTCAACAATAAAATAATTCATAATCTGATTTTCTACAAATAAACCTACTTTACTATATTTACAATATATACTTCATTAACTCTTACAGTGGTAATTAATTTTATTGGCCAAGAAGATAAAACTCTAAACTTTTACTTGGTCAATTCACAAACTCAATCATAAAATATATTTATTTTTTAATATTATATTCACTTTAGTTTTGTTTGTAAAAAGTATATTAATAATTTGTCAGGTTATGAAAGTGAATGAAAGTTTTTTCAAAAATATTTTTTTATTTATATTTATAAAAATATTCGACAGTGGCAAATCTAAAATGAACGTTAATAACCAACTAACAACTGTTGCTGACATCAGTGATTTCTTTCTCAATTTTACATTGCAGAAAAGTAAATAATTTTTAATAAAATCTTAGCTATTTTTCTAAAATAATTTTATTTTTAGCATATTTTATCAAAATCATTAATAATATGTCAAAAAATACTTTTAAAATGGTCTAAAACAATCATTTATCACTTTTAAAATGAAACAATAGAAATCGTAGCCATAAAATTTATTGAAAGCAGTTTTCCTTATCCTCTATGGTTAATAATCAATCAGAGGCAAGAAGGGACTGCCCCTTTCTTTTGTTAGACTTACAACATTACATTTATTGATTTTTTACTTGTAAAATAATTCAAGAGTAGTCAGCATCTTATGGGACTTTTTCTAAGCTTCCAAACAAGTATATAAATAGTACAGCATCTCAAAACATAGCTGATTTTGAGCAACCTAAAGCCCTTGACATACATTATTGTATAGAGCTAGGAAAGGATTAATGACTTCTATTATCAAGGTACAATATAATAACAATAGATCTTTTAAAATGTTATTCTCAAATAATTATTACACATTATCTTATACTTAAGTGAATTCTTATTCAAATTTTAAACTGAACACTTAGATTAATCTGTATAAAGATGGGATAGTGATGATGACTCCAACCCCAAAGAAATGTAACTCTAAATACTTATTTCAACTTATAAACATTAATTTTATTAACATATTATTTATAAAGTATTTGAATCATTATTTGTAAATTCAGAAACAACTTAACAAATTACAATATAAAGATCATTATATAATAATATCATACAATAAATAAACATTCAAACTTTTATATTTTCCCTTAATTATAATTGCAGATATCTAAAATTATATACCCTTTTTTATAGAATATGGTTTTATTGTTATATTTTAATTTTATTTTTTTATCACAGAAAATTATATATATATAAAATAATCCAGTGCATAATGCTATACTGAAATAAATATACAAATATTAAGCAATTAAATCCTCCCACATGATTAAGAAATCCAGTACTTCCCCCTGTGAACTAATATATAAATACGAACTCTAATGTATTTATATATATATGTAATACTATAATATCATAATAATCAATTCCTTTTTATATATTTCTATTTATACTCATTACATATTATATATTATGTTAACAAATATAATTTATAAACACTTAATAACTTCAAAAGTATAAGATTAAAAAATATGTATTATATATATATATATATTTGCAAAATAATCGTATTTTAGTATTATGAAATATTAAATATTCATCTTCTTTTATATCTCTGACATTTATCATTTGATCTTTTTCACTTTATACAAATAAAATGGTAATTTAAGAATTGTTGAATGATTGATTTTTTTAATATCACATTCAATTTTCTAATAGCCTTACTATTCAACTCTGTGACTAAATAAAAAAATAAAACTATTATATAATTTAACCTTTCAACGATTATTATTTAATTGGCTGAATGAGTTAAAAATCAAAACTTTTAATTGGCCAACTCACAACTTTAACAAAATCTATTGTTAAAATAGATTCACTTTTAATAATATAAATACGTTAGTTTCATTTGTAAAAAGTATATTACTAAATTGTCAGATTACGAAAGTAAACGAAAGTCTTTTCAAAAATAAAATTTGATTTATAATTTAAAAAATATTCAATTGCGATGAAATAAAAGTAACCGCTATTCAACCAACCAAAAAAGATTGCGTCAGCAATCTTTTTTTTTTTTTCACTTTAACGTTATGATAAATATGTAGCAATAAATAAATAATTCTTGGTAATATCTTAACTATTTTTCTAAAATAATTTGATTTTTAGTATTATTTTATCAATAATAATTTGTAATTCAATTCAAATATTGTTTAAAATGTTGTAAACATTCGTTTATCATTTTCGTAATAAAAATCAAAACGAACGTAACTTTTTACTTTTTGGCAGCCATTTCCCTTTTTGACAGAAGTTGTACAGCCAATAAGATTCAAGAAAAGGTGGTGAGGAGGTGGTGCTTTGGTTTTGTTTGACATATATGGTCATTTTTATTGATTTTTTACTTGTAAAATAATTCTGAAGAGGGCACCATCTTACAGAACTTTTGATTTTCTTTCGAATGACGTATAATATGTATACGTGGGATAAAAAGTAGCCAATTTAGAGTGATGACAAATCTTCTCATTTTTTGATGAATCAAGCAGTTTAAAGATTAAAATATAAAAACTCATCATATCCTGAAATAATTTAAATTTAAAGTTTATTATTCTATCCTAAATAGTGATATAATACATTTTGGGTACATCGTAAAATGAAGAAATTCCTATCTTTATTTTATCTAAAACAATTCAGATACTAATTCTCTATTTTCAATTTTACCAATGCAATTTTCCTTCCTATAATTCCCAATCTATACTGGTTTCTTACATTTTTTACTAATAATAAATTAAACAAAATTATAAATCAGGATTAGATATAACTCCATTAAATATGTTGAATTATTTATAGTTAAAATATAAGATCAAAATTTAAATAGCACAATTTATCATTTCATTATTAAATTTGAAAACAAACATATTTTGTCCTCTTATAATAAATATATGTGATTACTTTTATATTTTTTTTTTCCTAGCTTATTGTTTATCCCCATTTATTATAGTCAATTAATAACATTTAATAAAATAAAAAAATTTAAACAATTAATTACATAGATAAATAAATACAATAAAGTATTAAATTTTATACACTTACTTATTCCCCTATATTTATAACAATTATTTAAATTATAACATTAAACAATATTCAAACACTATGTTGAATGCTTTTTTTAAAAAAAAAAATTTTTTTTTTTTAAAACATAATACAATTTTACCAAGTTCATCCTTAAGGAGTTTTAATTTCTATGGTAATCAAATCATTTTAAGCACTTTATATTAACTAAGCATTAGCATTTCCACTGCGCCCAATTCTACTCTTCTTAATCTCATAATAATATTTAAAAATGCAAAATTTCAATGCAAACAAATTATTTACAATTTAACATTTTATTTTCTTTGACAGCAAAACTTATTTTTTAACTTGCATATTATATATTTTATTGTAGACTCCTTGCTTTTATTATCATATTAAAAGTTCACATATACAACACTATATTTCATTACTCAGATTATCCCATGAATATTCTTTGTAAATGTTATCCTTTGAATATAATCTTTCATATAACATTCTCTTTTAATACAGATTGATGTCATCATCAATATACTTTCTATACCTTTTAAACAAGACAATGTTTATTTCACAAGTTTATTTAACTCTTTCCATTAAAATCCATATTTCTTACTTATTATTGGTCATCATGCTTATTTAAGTTTCATTCACTTATCTTGCTTTTTGATTTAACTTTATCTATAAATAATTCACGTATTTTCATATCCAGCCACTACAGTCTTATTATAAATGTAGATAAAATATTTTATTTTTTTCCTTTCTTTTACTTTATACCATTCTATCATTCATCTACAATGTAAAGTTCATCTTTAAAGTTCATTATACATAACAGTTTTACTAAAGTAATAAACTCTTTTAATAAATTTTATACAATTTAAATTAACAGTTAGATACACTTCTGTCTGTTCTATTCTAATTTTAAGTTCAAATTTCCTTAATAAATATTTCTTTTTTCCTTATTTACTGATTTAATTTTTATTATATTAAAATCTTTATAATCAACTTTGTCAAGAATAATTTTCTTTTGGTTCATCCACACATTCCAACTGTCTTTTATAAATTTTATTATGGCGATGATGTATAAGTACCTCAGCTTGCTTTTTAACTAAATTATATATTAATATAATACTCACTGTTGTTTCTTTGAATTCCGATGTTAATTTATAACATTTTTGCATGAATTCACAGCTTTTTCCTTCCATGGTTCTAGTATTTATTTCAATATAACCATTCCAAGATATTTCTCAAATTATTAAACATTGATTTAGCCAGTAGAGACCTAAACTTCTTAACTCCATTATTTTAACAGAAAAACTTTATAATATAGTTTTAGATTATCACATAGATTGTAATTAGTTACTTTTTAAACTAATAATAATAATAATATTTAAAAGAATTTAGACAAAATCTTAAGGAATAATGAAATTACTTTCCTCCTATCTGTAATATTTTTTTCTATCCCATTTTTTTTTAAACATTGTCTATTTATTTTAATACATTCCAAATTGTGATCTCTCATTGCTTGATTATTTTTTAAAACAAATATATGTTCAAAATATTTACTAATTAAAAAAAATACCTTTAATAAACTGAATTAAAAAAAAATACAATTATCTTCAAACCAATTTAGATCACTTTAATTTTATCTTGTGCAGACTAGATCCTAAATTAATTCTATAAACTTTCCATCACAAAATTAATAAATAAATATTATCTTATTCATTTTAACAATAAATTAAAATTTACTGCAAATAGCCATTATTTGACAATATCATATACACAATTACCCATATTTATAGCATATATTTTTATTTATAAGATTATATTTAAACTTCACTGAAATTTTTAAATATTATTAACAATTAATTATTAATAAATACTATTAAGTTATATTTCATTATTTTGTTTCTTATATGCTTTTAAAATAAATACTTTAACCAAGATCTAGAAAATTTATATTATTTCAAATTAACTAACCATAAATTTAAACCCCAAACAATCAAAATTAACCTTTATCTTTCTTGGTTTAACAAAAAAATATATTTACTTTACACAATTTAGAATTATACCCCCTAAGATTTAATATAAAAGGGGACAATATATAATGAACAATGATAAATATATGCATAAGTCATTGTGGTTTTTGCAAACTGATGAATGCTGATTCAGCATGAACTATGCATCTCAGGGATCATAGATCTTTTCCACAGATCTTTGGTCATATGCCTGAGAGTGATAGTAGAAATTACACTACAGAAATATTATTAACCATTTTCTGTATTTATTTCCTAGTTTATGATAGGCAATTTCTGGATTATTCAAGGAGATCATTTTGGAGTTTGTGAGTTCATTTCTAGCTAATATTTTTCGTGTTCTTGCATATGATTTGTCTTGTAATTTCCAGATCATAATCAGTTGTCATTATTAAATAACAAGAAGGTAATATAACTATGATGATTTATCATTTATATATTAAATAAAAAAGTAGTTACCCAAATTTTAAAAAAAGGGTAATTCAAGGAAGGCAACAAATTTTTATATGGATAATAATATATTGACTATAGTATTGTATTGTTGCATGATCCTAACCAGTCTGTTAAGAGTAGTAGCAAAATACAGTGCAAATATCTCTATAAAAAGAAACATGAAAAATTTAGGCATGTATAAAATATATTTACCTTATAAATGATTCTAGATATTACTTGAGATTTTTTGTATATATATTAAATAAATCTATCAGTAAAAACACAAAATTAAGCAGCCATCAGATGCAATACATTTAAAAAGGTAAGAGGAATAAAAGTGTATTTTTAAAAAATTGAGTTATTCACATTTTGACAGAAAATAGTATAAGCAAAAAATATTCTAACAAAATAAAATTAGAATTCCAAATTAGAATTGTAGAGAGTGCAAAAAAAATATTGAGAGTATAAGAGAAGCTGAAGTCTGGAATGAAAATATTAAAATAATGTATCTGCATGTGTGCATTATAGATATATGTCTTTTTTATGTCAAAAAAGGGAGGTTAAATTTTTTATCGTCTCTGGCTAAAAATTAAAGTAATTAGTATTCTTTGTGGGGAAAGGAATTAGAAGAAAAACAATTTGTGTATCTCATTAAAATATGTTTTAAATTTATGCAGGAATAAAATTGTAAAACATTAAATAATAGTATTATATAGATTTTGAAATAAAAATTGCAATCAAAGGATATAAAAATATTAAAATAAGATAAAACTTAAATTTATAAAACTTTTTCTCAAATCACCAAAACGTATAAAAAAATATTAAATAAAATTGATACAGGTTTAGATTTAGTAACTTAATTAATAGAAAAACATGAAAAGAAAAAATATCTTTGCTATTAATTAAAAAATCACAAGCAATAGTAGATAAGTGTTTATAATATTTGAAAGCATATAATGAAATGTTTATGAACAAAGATAGCATTACCAATCATCAAGCATGTAAATGGCAGAACAAATATCTAATATTGCAAATGGATTTGTTAGCTCAAGAAAAAAGAAACATGTAAAAGTTATGTTTATTTCCAAAACTAATCATATCGTGCTTAAAAATACATGACTAAGGAAGATTCCTGAACAACAACAGTAAAATTAATAGAAAACAAATAGTCATATTATCATCCAGAAATACTTATCATGGTAAAATTGATTTAAGTTGAACTGCAAATGAGCATAGACTCCTAATTCCTATTTGGGTGATTTTGTTTTTAAATTTAACATGTTTTAAAAGAATTATATCATTATTTTGTCATCTGAATAGTTAAAAGTAATCTATTTATTCCTTTGTGTATTTAATACTTATTAATCATTGCTATAACTATTATCATTGAAAATGAATACTGTATTGTGACTGTAACTAATATCATTGCTCAATGAACAATATATTTTTTTGCATTTTATTGAAGTATATTAGATCAATAAATAAATCATAATAGTTTAGTTATTAAATTCTTGTTAATTAATTTTATGAATCATTATAAGTCCAATATTCTAGCTAAAATATTCTATGTTCAGAAATATGGTCTGTCAATTGATGTTTAAAATAATTCAATGGTGTTTTGAACCAGTATCATTTTAAAATGTAGCAATTCTCATGAAATAATTACGGTTACTATTGAAATAAATTCAACTTGTTTTCACTTTCTTTTTGCCAATTATTTTTCATCTTCATAATGTCTTTTTACAGATATATATGTCAAAACATTGACCGAGAAGCGAACCCAGGCCAGCTGCTTGGAAGGCAGTTATGCTAACTGCTAGGCCACCAATGCTTGACAAATATCTTTTTAATCTAAAAATTACAAGCTGATAACAAATAATTGTATGAAGTATTGCCAATAACTTATTCGATATAGACAGTGGAAAAAATGTATCATATAAAAAAGCAATTTTTTACTTAAATTTGTGGATAGATTAGCAAGGTTTGCAATGCCTTGATTGGATGACATATTATTAGAAATTCAAAAAAAGGTAATTTCAGTATGATGAGACTTTTTTTCACTTTCATTTGTCAGTCGCTATTTGTTCACAGATTTTTAAATGATTTAATTCTAAAAAATTAATTGAATACCATTAACCAATTAAGTATTTACTCAGAACTCCTTACTTTACTGGTTTATTTTTATAAGAACACTTTATATTATTTACATTAATGGCTATAAAAAAAATTAAAATAATAATTTAACGTCAGAACTTGAAGCAATACAAACAAATTCTAATATGTTAAAAAATCAAAAGATTTTTTTTTCAGCCAGGTTGTAATGTGTTTAGAAAAAACGAAAACGATGCAAATACATGTTATAATTTCTGAGTAATTAAATTAATATCTTTTCCTAATTAATTCTTCGCGGTACAGATTTTATTTTCATATAATATAAATGTGCCATTTTCTGATTTTGTCAATAAACATTAAAAAAATCTTTAAATTTTCTTGTTTATATCATAAGGCTCTAAGCAAAGTTTATAAAGGGAATTGTTTTTCCTTTGTGGATTATTTCATGTATAATATATATTAGAAGTCACATAAGTATTCTTAATATGTGAGAGTAACAGAGTTAACTTAGTGGGTTCTCTTCTTTCCTTAAATATTCCTATATTTTGTTTCATGTCTAAATACCTATTACTAAAGTAACAGAGCTGCAATAATTTACAATACAAAGAGAAAATAGTTATTTTTTGAAACTTTGCAGTTATAAAAACAAAAAGTTTTGTAATTGTTTTATATTTTATTTTCTGGTTTTTGTACTTAAATATTAAATCTAATTTCTTCGGGATTTTAATTAATTTCATCATGAAATTGCTATACTTGAACTAAAGTCAATAATTATACAATCATTTTGTAAAAATAATGAAAACTTTTAAACTTAGTAAAATTCCTGCATGAACATTAATAACTTCATGAATAAGTTTAAATATACTTTACATGAAATTGTCAAAAAAAAAAACACAAAAACACTATTCAATAAACTGTTTTAATCTCTCAGTTGAAAAAAAGTATTAATTATCTAATAAACTGTTGAGAAATACATTTCTTCATCCATTTCTTGTGACATAAAATATTTAAACACATTATAAAAGTACAAAAAAGAAAGATAAGAGAACAATTAACACATTCATCTACATATGTTGGATATGTGTTGAACTTATTAAGAGCAATGTTCTATTTTGATTACGTTTATCATTATCAGAAAAATGACCAAAATTTGTAAATTAAAAAAATTATTTTTTGCAATAATTATCCCACTATCAATTAAGTTTCCTAGAGTTAAATGTCTACCAAATCTCTATGAAAAATTTTCTCATGTAATAATTCATTGATTCTATTGTATCTGGAAAAAAGTAATTCAAACTTCATTGTTGTATTAATTATTTATTGTAAAATTTCAATAAAATTATGTAATAAATTCCATTAATCTGCCATTAATCATCATGAACTTTGTTTTAAATCAGTTTTTTAGTTTTGTTCTAAGCTTTACTAATAATTGTATGTAAAATATATATATATATATATATATTGTTTTTCTATTCTATTTTTTCCAAAAATTAATAAATTCACAGTGTCCTAAAGAAATATAAAATGGATAAACTAGGCTATATTATATTTGGAAGCTATAACATTTTATATTTTATTTGGATAAATAATTAATATATTAAACAAAAAGAAAACTTTTAGATTGTTTATATGAATGTAAATAAATATTGCAGAAAACTTTCAAATGAAACCCAAAATTCAGTTGCTTTATTAATAGTAGTAAAATATTTGATGCAAATAAATGTGTGAAGGTTAAAACTGTATTTATACTATGTTATACTTGAGGATCTAGGTTGCCAAAATTGTGGATAGTTATGAATTTGCCTTTATTTGATAATAGTAAATGAATTGATAAAACGATGTATTCAGTGGTTTTGTAAAAAAAATCATATTTTGATATAAAAGTGAATACTTTTAATCTCAGAATATTTACCAGGCAAACATACTTTATATATTGCCATCATAATATTTATTCACATAGCAGCACTAAACTACATCAATTTTCTGAATATTTATACATATTATACACGTTTTTGATAATAAGGCAAGTCTTATGCAAATATTTTCTCTTAATATACTTTGTAACAATCGAACCCAGCATGTATTTAACCAACACGTTATTCTTTTATTTCATGATCATAAGTTAGCTTTAATCATATTTGTTAAATAAATATGCATGATGTGTCAGAGTGTGTATATGTTTACGGATATTTAAATGTATACGCATACCACTTAGCATGGTAGTTAATAATTAGAAATTTTTAAAGTATTTTCAAAGCTGAGATATATTATTTTGTCAGTATTAACGATTGATTGTAATATATTTATTATTGAACTTGATTTCATATTTGTGTATTCTGCTTATGAACATTTTTAAATTTTACTTTAGTGGCTTCCTTCGAATTTTGTTTTTTAAATTATTTTAAGATCTATGCCCAAAGATATCAAAGTATCAATTACTTCTTTTAATGATGAAGAGCAAAAGTATTTGTTAATATTATATTCTAGTAATTAAATCTAGTTCTTGAGTTTTAAGCCCTTTTTATAAATAGTTTGTGCATTTTAATATATATACATATTTTAGAATAAAAACCGATGGAGATAATGTATATACATTTTAGGATAAATAATACAATGTCACACTACTCTTGAAAATATTCCTTTCTAAATCAAACAATTACTTTTTTTAGAATTATTATTTGATACTTAATGAACAAATAAAGGTTCATTTATATTTTTACGAATTAGATTTATATTTCCTCATCACTTATAATAATGCTTAGTGAGGGTGTGGCTGAGATGTGATAAAATTTTCTTTTACTTCCAACTGCATAGGACAGCATTTTACTTAAATAGAAATATAGATTTATTTTTCTCCTTACAGTACCAATAATCATCATTAAATAATCTATTGTATAATACATTAAATTTAACTACTCGAAGAGATTTGTTTGACACTTTTTAACTTTACCGTTAAATAAAAGTTGGACGCGTCCAATACGATTTATTTTGATCTTTTATTTATATCCCTCTTACGTTACATTAAATATACGTAGATATATCCAAGATAAATGTGCAAACTCATAGCATATTTAAATGTATAAAATTAATGAGGCTAATCAAAAGCCCCACAAGTGTGCAATAGTATTTACATACTTCATTATAAAGGCATTGGCAACCATCGCAATATATATATATATGGAAATCTTGAAGGCATTGGCAACCATCGCAATATATATATATATGGAAATCTTGAATGTGTGGAGTAATCCATTAAATCCAACTTAATTAGAAAGCATTTAACCTAAAACAACTGACCCAGGCCAAGAGTCAAAGTAAACTGACAGATTGATGCATCCAAACATTCATCAAAAATAGTCATTAAAAATAGTATTACAATATATATAACTGGTTTAGTGACATTTAATATTTAAATTAGAAACTCATAATTTTACTTCAAGATGAAAAAATAATTCTAAAATTTTGAAAAACGCTGTACATACATATAAATAAATGTGCTTATGGTTACACTGGAAAATACAAAGAAATTAAACATCTACCATATATATAGAGTAACATATAAAGTCAGATGTCACATGACTTATTTGCGAGTTCTGTATATAACATATATATATAGCTTGTATTTACAAAATGCAAAATTAAGATCGTGCTTATAAGCTCTAAACAAGCTATTTTTTTATTTTCATTTTTATGATAAATGCTATTCTCTTGTAGTAGGATTTAAACATAACAATTTTTAAAAAAAAGCTTGTTTAGAGCTTACTAGCACGCTCTTAATTTTATATATATGTCTTTCAAAAAAATATTTTTTTTTTCCAGTTTTTAATAAAATCATGTGTTTCTAATTTAAACGTTACCATACCTATTATTGAATGGAACTGATTATATATCAACCAGAGACACCTGAAAAGAAGCCAAGTGGTCGATCAAAATACATATAGTATCGATAGTTGTAAGTTTCTATATTGTTATTAATGATATTTATTTAATAACATATTTGCAGATTAATTAACTGTTTATATATATAATATTATTTTGATTAAATAATTTTGCACCTTTTCTTAATATATATTGCTTTTTATTAATTTCTTATTTAAATATATTAAAATGAATTATGTAATTCTAAGGCAGTGTATAATTTGCTTATACTGAATATATGTAATTAGATGGATTTAATCTTCGGATTTTTCAATCTATTCATTCTCCACTCCATCTCAAGCAACCATGACTACACACATGTGAATAAAATACTTGATTCCCAATATATATATTTCGTGCAGAACCAGCACTCGTCAGTTGTGCCACATTATAATTTCCCACACATATATACAACCAGTGCTCGATTTATATTACCATCCTCAAACTTTAATAGACAGACCTCAACCTTCTTGCCCCTCTAACTATCTAATCGTTCATTTCATTGAATATTTTACTTTTCTTATCAAAAAGTTTATTTACACTAGTTTAAAACATACATTATAGATTGATTGATTTATATATATATATATATATTTGCACATTATTTCAATTTTTATCTTGTTAATTTTTTTTATTAATATAAATAAAATAAACTTAAAAATATAAAATCAATTTAACATTCATTAATATTTATGTTATTAAACCTGACAATCTGTTTTTAAAATATTTTTATTAGAATTTGGTCTGCAAAAAAAAGGTTGTTAAAACTTTTCTGGTTTTGTACATTCAAAAACCTGCGTTTGCAATTTTAATCTTAAAATGATCAAATAATTTAAATCTGTCAATCATAATTTTTCAAAATTTGAAAACTGATTTTATTAGATTTGTACATTTTTTTGCTCATTACTAAATATTTTATTTAATTTTATATTTTCATAATAACTGATGCGTTTTCTAATTAATGGCATAAAAGTGTCAGAGAAAGATTTCATTTTCAAAGATAGATAAAATAATAATTCAATAAAACTTCATTTATGTCAACAATGCAATCAATTACAAAAACTAATGATTTGTTTTTACAATTACTGTATATATTGATTATTTTTTAGATTAATCATATTGCTAACCTTTCTATCCATTAGCGTTTAGCATCATTATATATATGTGTGTGTGTGTGTGTGTGTGTGTGTGTGGAAGCGTGTTAAAGCCATCCCACATCTTATAACTCACTATTGGTTGATAAAAAGTTATCTAGCTGTTCTTAAATACAGGATAAGACAAAACTGGAAAACTTTTAAAACCTTTTTATGAAAAAAATAGTAAGTCAGATCAATAATAACTTTTTGTTTACTATTTTGCTATTGATAAATATGATTTTTTTTACTCTCTAGTACATTATTTAAAATCTGGTTTTTATTAACTCTATCTATCTATCTATCTATCTATCTATCTATCTATCTATCTATCTATCTATCTATCTATCTATCTATTTTATATACAGATAATATCTATGTACTTCCTACTCATTCACTTACATATATTTTTAATCATTATATATTCATCTATCTCCACTCACCCACTCATCCATACATCCATTCATCATTTATTTTTCTATCCATCTACTTAATTATCAACTTCTTTCTCTCTCTCTCTCTCTCTCTCTCTACCAATATATTTATCAATTTATCTATATTTTATCGAATTCTCCAATTTTTTATATTATTAAAAATATATATATATATATATATATATATATATATATATATATATATATATATATATATATATATATATATATAGTAGCCAGGTAGTTAGATCATCATCATCAACCATTATCGATCCACTGCAGGATGAAGGTCTCTCCAAGTTTAATCCATCTTCTCCGATCTTTAGCTTCTCTTCTCCACAACACCCCTGCACATTTTCTTATTTCATCCATCCATCTCACATGTGGTCTCTTTCTGGGTCTTTTACAATCTCTTGGAATCCAGTTTAAAATTTCAATTGTCCATCTATTATCATCTCTTTTAGCAATATGTCCAGCCCAACTTCATTTCAATCTTAATTTTTTCAATATGGTCAGTAACACCTGTTTGTTGTCTTACCCATACATTGTGTTTTCGATCTCTTCTTGTTACTCCCAACATACATCTCTCCATACTCCTTTGAGTGGTCTGAAGTCTCTGTATTGCTCTTCTATTAAGTGTCCAAGTCTCAGATCCATAAGTAAGAACTGGTAAAACACATTTGTTAAAAACCATCCTTTTCAAACACATAGGCATATTTCCTTTTAGTATCAAGTTATTTCTACCAAAAGCACTCCAACCAAGTTTAATTCTATGATTAATTTCCTCCATTATGTTTCCATCTGTATTAATAATCTGACCAAGGTATTTGTAACTGTTAACTTCTTCTAATTCTTCATAATCAATCTTTATTTTCATATTTTGAGCAAATCGATTAAACATTACTTTAGTCTTTTTAACATTTATCTTTAGTCCTACTTTTCTACTTCCATCTGCTAACTCCTGCAACATTTCCTGCAGCTCTGAAGCATTATTTGCAAAAACAACTACATCATCTGTGAAATCTAAATGACTTAAATACTCTCCATTTACTGTCACTCCTTTAGTTTCCCATTTTAATCCACAAAATACTTCTTGCAGCACTGCTGTAAAGAGTTTTGGAGATATGGAGTCACCTTGTCTTACACCTTTCTCAATGTTGATTTTTCCAGTATCATTATGTAATCTAATTGTTGCTGTTGCATTTTTATAAATATTCTTTAAAATATGACAATATCCTGGATCTATACCTTGATGATCCAATGCTTTAATCACTGAAGAAATGTGTATAGAATCGAATGCCTTTTCATAATCTACAAATCCAAAACATAATGACAACTCATATTCATTTGTCCTTTCTATGACTTCTCTCAATACCTGGATATGATCTATTGTACTAAAACCACTTTTAAATCCAGCTTGTTCTCTTGGTTGGTGGAAATCCAAAGTTCTCTGTAGACGAGTTGTAATTATCTTGATAAAAATTTTATATAAAACTGATAAAAGGCTGATAGGTCTATAATTTCTAATATCTTCCTTATCACCTTTTTTAAATATTAATATTATTACTGCATTCTTCCAATCTTCCGGTACATCTTTATCATTTAGACATTTGGCATATAACTTTGCTAAAATTGTTTCTATTTCTTCACCTGCTTCTTTTAATATATCAATTATAATTCCATCATTTCCTGGAGCCTTTCCTTTCTTCATACACTTAATTGCATGTCTCACTTCTTCATTTAAAATTCTGGGCAATTCGGAAGATGTAATAGATATAGGAGGTACTTGTTCTTTATTACTATATAATTCTTGATAAAAATCTTCTACCAATTTCATGATGTCATCTCTCTTTTTAGTAATAATTCCATCTTTTTTTCTTATTGCAGATATAAATTTCCTACCAATACCAAAATGTTGTTTAACATTTTTGAGACTTTTATTTTCTTCTACAGCTTTCCTTGCTATTTCACAGTTATACTTTCTTATATCATTTTCAACTTTTTTTCGTACCATTTTACAAAATTCGAGATATTCAATTCTTTTTAATACATCATTTTTGTATATCTTCATATTCCTTCTTTTCTTCATAAATTCTCTAGTCTCAGTAGAAATTTTATTAGTCAATTGCTGCTTTTTTCTACCAGCTATGTTTGTTGCAGTTTTTAAAAGTGTATCAGTTATTTTCATATTAATTTCATTCAAATCTGAATCATGTTCAAAATCTCCTAACACTTGAAACCTATTTGTAAGTTCTAATTTAAATTCATTAGAATGTTTCTGAAGATTAGGAATATCAACTGTAAATATTGTTTTTCTTAATAATTTTTGTCTCTCTAGTTTTACATTAACACATAACTTACACCTTACTAATCGATGATCACTTCCTGTGTTAAATTTATTAAGAACATTACAATCTTGAAATATGTATTTTCTGTTAGTCAAATAGTTAGATAGGTATATATATATATACCTATGTTAGTCAAATAGTTAGATAGGTATATATATATATACCTATCTAACTTCCTGGCTACTATCTATTCATTAACTATCCAACCATTTATTCACTGATCTACTTAGTTGTCTAATTGTTATCTACATATTTATTTTTCTATACCAACTATATATCACCTTACCATCCATAAACCATGTATCTCTCTATGTATTTATCTGTCTATGCACTGTCTCTGACCATCCATATGTCTATCTATTTATCTGTTTTACTATCTATATATCTATCTATCTTATTGGTTAGCTATAGATAGATAGAGATATTGATAAATATATGAATAAATTGTATAAAATATTTTCAAATTATGATATGCTGGAATGTTCTAAAAATACACACACAAAATCATGAAAATATCTCTGTAGTGCAGCAATTATTCTCTTTTACAAATTGTTAATATAAACTAGTACTTGTCTTGTAAAAAAAATAGTGTAAAAAAAAATATTAATGTTAAAACAGGAATTCAGACGTTTACTATTTCTAACTTGCCTAATAGGCAGAAAGTGTTCATAAAATGAATGCTTAGTGAGAGAAGGTAGTCTGGTTATTAGTAATTATTATTATAATTAATCTGATTATTAGTAATTCTCTATTACACTGGTAATTAGTGTAATATAGAAGTGAGGTGCAGGATTTATTCAAAAACAAATGTATTTTTGGAAAATATTTTTGCAGTGCAATGCAACAATTATTCAAAGTTTCAACAAGATCTTAAAAAAATATGTTAATTTATTTTACATGGATTTAGCATTTTTATTTTATCACTAAACATCACATGATGAGAGTTTTACCCATTTTTATTTTAGATTATTTTTACATAAATATATAGTTTTAAAGAAAATTTTGAAAATTAATAAGTGAAATAGCTTTACTGTCATAAAGTTGTAAATTATTAACAAGAAAGGGCTCTAAAATCTTAGCCATAATTGACTTAGATCATGCGTGCACTCTGTTTCTTAATGGAAATGCTTTTGAACTATTTATTTCTTAAAAATTATTAAACTAAAATTCATATACACATTTTTAATGTCTTATTTTATAGGTATGTGTGTTTATTCATATTAAACATATATTTATGTAAATATTTGAAACATTTTACGTTTTATATTTTATTGTAACTATATCCATTCACACATAATAAATTCAGTAGTGTCTTTTTAGTTATTAGTTTAATTTAATCATTATTTGATTGTATAACGTTATATCTTTACTGAAAAGATTTTAAGTTTTTGGTTTGTATGAACTCTTTATCCCCTTCTAGTCTTTATTTATAAAAGAATTATCTCTAGTTTTGTTGATGATAAGACAATTATTAGAGATAGCAAAGGACATTTTATTATATGTACTTCAAAAAGTGTCAAGTAGAATATCTTCCAGGTGCAAATTTAAAATTTGACTCCCTTTATACTTCTGACAATTATTAGTCTTCCATATAAATAGGGAGTGTTTTCTTTTTTTAGATTTGTATTCACTTCCTGAACAGTTGATGATATATAAGAGATGATTATAATTAATCTCAGAAAAAGAATAAATATAATTATGTTTTTTTAGTATGAGGTGGTGCCTCAGAATTCTATTCATTCATTTCTAATATTTCTAACAAGTTAGCCATCTCTTCAATGTACCTTTATTAGCATCTATTAAAGTCAATTATATATGATAAGAAAAATTATGATTCAGATAATTTAACTTTTAGGTAACGGTTAACATAATAATTTTTAAGTTGGGATACCCTTAAAAACTGTTTGCAACTATTTCTGCTGGACTTATTTTTTTGAGACACCTTATATCACACACAATATTGCCAGTCCTCATTCCAAACGCTATTCTTTAAGATGAGCCTATATTCTTCATAAATTTAAATTTATAAAATAAAAACTTCCATCAATCAATAGAAAATCCTTAGAGATTATTGCTGCTGGATATAGTTAATTTTTCTACCTAATTTATATTATTTAGGAAAAACAAATTCTTCCATCCGTTAAAATGTTTCATAACATTTTTCTCATGTTTTTCTTTGAATACTTTGATGTTAATAAATTTGTAGAGGCAAGTATTATTGCTGTGTGGGTGATCATACACTACATGATCTAGAATTTTTTCTAAAGGCAATTATTGGTATATATCAAAATTAAGTGAGTCTTTCAAATCAGACCTGTAACCTTATAAATCAAATGGAGAACTTTGTAGTCCTTTTCTTTTAAACATTGTATTAGATTAAAAGTAAGTATTGTGGTGACTAGTGTCTCTTAATTGTATTTATGATTGGGTTTAAAACTTCTTTCTGCTTGGCAAAAATTTGGAAGTGTGTCATATTCTCTTTCAGTAAGTAAGGATGATTATTGCATTACTTATCATCTTGGGCTAGGCTTTATATAAAATCTGGATTTTTTTTGTAATTTCTACTTTTATTCTTATATTTTGGCCAAGATAAAATATTTTAGTATGTATCTCCTCCATCCTTTTTCTAATGTCAAACATTTTTTAGGCAAATTATTTATTGTATTTCAATTTGGGAGATATTTAGCTCCACCAGTTTTTCTTGCATATGTTGTGTAATATTTTATCAATACTGTGAATGGCACACTTGATCCCTGATTTCATCAAAGTATACTGTGGAAGATTATCTGGAAATAATACAAAATCCCTATTGTAAATCATTAGCTCTTTTTGCAATTGTAGTACCATTTAGGCTGCAACTATTTTTGATTAACAGATTTTATTTTCAGTAATTGCATGTATCTTTTCTCTAAGATCACAAATAGTAACTTTTACTCTAATAATCTCCTACTGTAAATTTCAGTGGCTTTTCCATAATATTTTTTTAATGTTGGAAGGTTTGAAGTGTACTTTTACTTTTATTTTGAAAAGATTTATTATTTTTTTTAACTATCTTAAACTAATTTTTAATTAAGCTTGACAATTATACTTTATTTTATTTATCTGTCATGGTAGCATTTGTACATTAGGGGTCAAGTTTGGGTTCATTGTTACATGATTGCAACTTTATCATACACCCCCATTATTATTATTATTATTATTATTATTATTATTATTATTATTATTATTATTATTATTATTATTATTATTATTATTATTATTATTATTATTATTATTATTATTATTATTATTATTATTATTATTATTATTATTATTATTATTATTATTATTATCATCATCATCATCATCTCTATCTCACTAAACAACTAAGAAATATTCTATTATATATACAAAAAAATACAAAAATTTTAAATCTAATTACCTTTTTACAAAATACTGGATCTTTATTTCAGCAAAAGAATGTAATTAATGATTAGAATATTTTAATCATTGCCTATTTGGTTCAAATATGGATCATTTGAGTAAAGTATCACCATTTTTTATACATAAAAGTCTAACTTGTACTCGTTTTAATGTTATCATTTAAAATTAATAATAGAAATAAAAAAATTGTATATTAAATGCTTTTATTTATCATAAACTAAAAAGAAAAAGATAACTGATTCTTCAATCATCATTGGGATTTTTAGATTTAACTTGAAATAAAACCATGAGAGGTCTAGAAATTAATTAAGTCAATTCATATTTGCATTTATTTCAAAATTAAATCAATGCTGGTTGAAATATTGGTTATTTTTAGTGTATGATAAATAAAAGCATTTAATATTAAAAAAAGTTTTATCTTTATTATTTTTAACTTTTTAGTCTTCAAAATTTTGTAACCACCTTTTTCTTAAAAAGTTTATTTATTTATTTATTCAATTTTTTTCACTGAACTATAAAATATTCTAAAATCTTTTTTAAAAAATTATTTAATATTATTAGAAAAATTGTTCATATCAATATTTTAAAATTCCAAAAAATTAGAATGCCAAAAATATGAATGTTGTTTTGACTTAATATTTGTGCCTTTTGATTGATGTGTACAGATTTACTTCTTAGACTATGTTTTTATTACAAGGCTTTTTTCCAGTCAATTTTGTGTATTTCAATTTTTCTACTACAAGGCCATCCAAGAATCTTACATGACTCAAGGCAATATATATCTGACCTTTTTCAAGTATACAACTGTATTGTCTACAGTACAACCTTGTATTTTATGTATGGGAAATATCTATAAGAGGATCAATAAAACCATTCTTCCTTCAGTTGTTCCATAGCTGAATTTAGCAGGAAATGTATTGCTTTTGCCAGTTTCATGTTTATTCCAGGTTTACCAAAATCAACAAACACTAATGATACATCTGGCTCATACATTTATGTTCGATGACATTTGGGGCACACAATATCAGTGATAAATCCAATATTTCCACATCAATCCTTTTGAAACATCAATATTGTATCATGGCATAACATTTGTGCCTACAAATATCTAATTCCTTTGGTAATCCTCAAGTCTTTTTAATATCTGTTGAAATGTATGTATCACAGAATTGACCAATTCTATTTTTTCTAAATGTATTAAATTTGTTTTTTGTTTTAAGAATTCAAGTCAATAGAAGTGCAAAATGTCAACGGGAAGTTATCATTGGCCAAAAACAAAGATCAATAGCATCATTATTGTTTTTGTTGTTTTTTAATAAAAATGAAATTAAAAATTTAAAAATATAATTTAATTTGATTATATTTTTTTTACAAAAATTTATTTAATTGATAGAAATGAATTTTAACAAATTTTATTTTATTCCAAATACACTTCTATCTCACAGGTCAAAAAAAGTAAAACCTATTGTTTTAATTATGTGCTTCAGTTTATTACTTTTTCATATATAATTTCAGAGTTACAATATTATTTTAAAGATTTTTTTTAAAATTATATTTGTAAGAAATATTTTAGAAAATAAAAAATACAATAAATAAAGATTTATTCATCATAATAAAAAGCTCAAATTGTTACCAAAATGGCAACTACTCAAAAAACAGTATGCAAAAAAAAAAAAAGAATAAAAGAATATCAGAATATAGAAAAAGTAAAATTTTACTATGTTAGTGAAATAATAAATGAGCACAAATAAAGAGTAAGTGATCATCATCAATTTTAAAATACCTGGAGTTTGTTTGGTTGAGTAAAAATCTATCGAGCTTTTAAAAATTAATTTTAAGCAAAATTATATTTTTAAAAAACAAAGTACAAACAATCTTAAGGTTATATAAATTATTATGCATCTCTCAATTATTTGATAATGGTATTGCTATTTGTTTGTTGTTGTTTGTTTGTTTTTTTCAAAATTTAGCACTCATAATGGTCCTGTAATTTATTATTAAACTTATGCCAAAAATGGAACATAATTTTAAGAACCAAACATTCAATAAAATTTTTTTTAAGAGCAATAAATTATAAAACATATTGGTTCATTGGTAGAAATTATTGGTATAATTTATTTTAAAATAACATAGATTTATTTTTCCACATGTATTTCCACTTACTAAAAAATATTTAGACATGGGGATGAAAATTTAGAATTTAAAGTTAATTTTTATAAAACATGATCATCATTATCATAACAATAATAAAAAAAAAATAACCAAAAATAATTTTAAAAGCAAATTATATGTATGCTTAATATTTAGAGTATTACACTTTTGAATAATGTTACATGTTAGCAATCAAAATTGAAATAGTTCTTTGATTAAAAATTATATTGAATGAAGAAAATCTTTAATGCTATTAATTATTCATACTTTATTATTAAATTGGTTAAATTAATGATATTTGTATAGAATAAAGTGCTATATTGATGGGAATATCAGATAGTTTCTAGGCAGTTAAAATGAGAATATATAAAAATAAAGTGTCTTGTAAAGTAATTGGTTCAATTTTTTATCACATGGTATCTGAAAAAATAATGTATTGATATTTATATAACTATGCTTTTTTATTCCAACATACATTCTAGAAATAAATAAAGATGAATTTAGTTACTGATAAATTGTGTGGATTTAACATTAAATTAACATACTAGCATAGATAATAAAAATTTAAAATCATGGATCTCTAGGCCTACATCCACTTTATCTTTTCATTAGTTAACAATTTATGTTTGTAAGATGTAATCTATTAAGAAAATAAATTAAGATGCCATATTTTCTTATTTATATAAATAAATCACCAATTCTGACCACAAGATAAATTAAACACATGTGTATATCCATGTAACATACAAAAAAGAAAAATTGATGATGATGATGATAATAATAATAATAATAATAATAATAATAATAATAATAATAATAATAATAATAATAATAATAATAATAATAATAATAATAATGATGATGATGATAATATTTTGCTGAACACATTTTTGATACTGTGAAGCAAACTCATAGTGAACAAAACTAAACCAAACAGTTGAATATCAGTATTTCATAGATTGATAACATTGTTATACTTGGAAATAAGCCAGGCCTTTTTGTTTTATTCTTCCTATCATAAAGCTCATTGTTACAGACTGCATTAATTATTTGAGGATAAATTAATTCATGTCCAGCATTTTTGTCATGATTAAAGAAAGCAGAATTTATTTGAGAATCTACTTTAGACTTTTTATATCAGTATATATGTTCTTATAAACACATTGATACACTAGTTTTCTCTTCCCATAATAAATGGCCCCAGGACCTAGGCAAATAATCAAATATATAATTTTCCACTTATTCTGTTCCATCTTATCTTCTGAATTGTTGATCAATCTGTTTAGACATAAGGATGATCTGAAGTGGATATTAAAATCTTTACAAATTACTACTTTTAATTTTGCATCCAAATTTGGAAGTAAGCCATGGAAACCCATTCTTTATCCATTTTATTGTTTTTTATTTGTGTTATGTTTAAACTTAGTTTTGTCATAAAAACAATCCCAATTGACTATATAATATATTCTTGGTGTACCACACACTTACTAAGTATCTCTCAATATTCTTCTTCCTATTTGCCTCACATTTACACAAATATAAATTATGGTGTAGAAAACATTTAAATCCTGACAATTTATACTTTAGAGGGATATGTGATGAAGGATGTATAACTCCTTTTATATTTATGATTTAATAATCATTTTGTATGTGAACTCATTATGCTCTCTGTATATATTCACTTCTCAATATTTTAAATTTTGATTAATCTGCAATTTAATAGTGCATATCAAATCTAAACTTTTATTTAACTCTTAAACATATTCTCAACTATTCTGAAGGTTTGTGATGATGGTGTTCTAATTGTATTTTTATATTGGATTATTTCCTTCATCTAATATGCATATTGAATGTCTTTAGAAAAATTTAACTTTATTTAAATATTCCAAATACATTACTAACAGTTGAATGTATTTGGAATATTTAATAAAGTTAATTTTTTCTAAAGACATATGCATATTAGATGATGGAAATTGTCCAATATAAAAATGCAATTTATTCTCAACTGCACTTCTTGTGCCATATACAAACAGATCATCTATATATTTTCTGCATAAAATATAATTTATATCCAATAATAGCTGTATAATGCGATTCTTATTTTCTGATAAGTACTATCTGCAGATGTTTGCCATTCACTGCCAACATCATTGGCCAGCTATTCTCCATTTAATAATAATTCTTTACATAACTTGCAGTAATATCACCATAGATCTATTCTAAAACTTTGATAATAAATTTATATATATATCATCATCAACCATTATCATTCCATTGCAGGATGAAGGTCTCTCCAAGTTCAATCCATCTTTTCCTATCTTTAGCTTCTCTTCTCCACATCACCCCTGTACACTTTCTTATTTCATCCATCCATCTCACATGTGGTCTCTTTCTGAGTCTTTTACAATCTGTTGGAATCCAGTTTAAAATATCAATTGTCCATTTATTATCATCTCTTCTAGCAATATGTCCAGCCCAACTCCATTTCAGTCTTTTAATTTTGTCAATGAGGTCAGTAACACTTGTTTGTTCTCTTACCCATACATTGCGCTTTCTATATATATATATATATATATATATATATATATATATATATAATGTTAAATATAACTTTGTACCATGTAATATAATGTTATATCTAATTTTAGATTAGATAATAACCAGAAATTACATAATATTAAAAATTTAAAAACTAAGATTAAAATAGATCCGATTTTTAATTTCTATTTCATTAATCTTATTTAATGGCTAATTACGTCATTTTCTCATTTTTTATTTAAGCAAAAAAAATGAAAATTCAAATAATTCATTAGCTTACTATTATATTTTGAAACGATTTTTTTTTTTTTTGCAATATATCCTTTTCACTATCTTTTCTGATCTAATTCATCAATTAATTTTAGTTTTATGTAAAATCTTTATTAATACTTTCAGAGACAATAAAGCAAAAAAGATATTTAAAATATATATATTAGTTTTTCCAATTAATTCTATAACACTGTGAAAATAGCATAGGAAGGAATAAAAAACATAATTGAATGCCTTCGCTGATCGCCTGAAATACTAGCACCGGAAGCGAGCCCAGAGTTTTATATTCCAGAATCAGTCACTCTTACCATTGTACACAATTACATATAGCGTAAGAGAAAATAATAACTCATCATATAATGATTTGTTTATTTAGTGATTTAAATGTATACTTTTTTTTCAAGCAATTATATTTTGAAGGAAATTGTTGGTTAAATAGACTTATATTTTAAAATACAATAGTATAATCTGAGCTATTATGTAAGATTTGTGATAAAGTAGCTATATCTTAGCCCTTCTAGTCTGTCTTTAGGTCTATGAAAATACAACAAATGTAATTCTATATGATTATATTAAAAGGTGAATATTGTTGATTGTGTGTTTATAATAGAGTAAGAAGCTTTTTTTTTTTGATATTTAAATACAGTCAAAACATTCTCATTGAAATATTTAAAACATATTTTGTCAATTAGTGAAATACATTTTTTGTAAAGATGGTATTGTAATAAACAATATATTTTTGATTTGGTCATAAAACAACTATAGAAACTGTTGCAGCTGTCACTAGGAAAATATTTATTAAGATAAAATTGTGAGATAGAATAAAAGATAATTATACAACATTTTATTAAACATAAGTCATTTGAAAACTATAGGATGTTTCAAGGTTTTTCCAACTGGTAAAAATATTCATGAAATAATAAGAGCATATTTAACTTTTTTTAAATTTGATCAAATAATATATCATTTTTTTTATTTTTTTATATCCATATTAAATAATACTAATTGCAATTCTTTTAGAAAAACTGAAATATAGTATCAACCTTATACAGTAATGATATCAGAATGTTCATTGGTAGAAATGTTGAATTAAAAATATTACCAATGAATTTCACAGATAGTGGATAATGAAATAATCTTTACATATGGAGGCTAATTGTGATTAAATAGTAAAAAAATGCTGTTTTATAGTATGAAATGTTGATTTATTAAATGTTAGATACTGTTTCTAATACAATCTTTCTATCTCCTTTTTTCTTCTTCAGTCATTTAAGTAAGTGGAAGTATCAGTCATTCTGAGCTTCCCATGACATCAGTCATCTCTCTGTATTAACTGTGACAACAAAAATATGTATTTGTCCAAATATATTATCATACTTTAACTAAGCATTTTCTTGTAATCTTTGATTGAATCAAAATGGGTCTGGATTTGAGACAAAAAACGTCAGTTGGTAAAAATTATTTATTTAGGCAACCTCATTTATAGATTTATTCTCTGGTCCAACTGTATTCAGAAATTAACAAATCCTTAATACATTAATTAATATTATTATTATTATCATTATCACATCATCATATATTATTATTGCCATTGCCCTTGTTCTTGTTGTTATTATTATTATTAATAATAATAATACTACTATATTTTATTATTACTTTTTCTAATTTATATTAATTAACTTACTGTGCAATCTACAATTGGCTAATCCCTGTTCACATGCACATTAAATAAAGAATTATAAGGGATTTAAACTCATACTTTCAAACTCTTTAAGCTATCCAATCCAAATTATACAACTGATCCTAATGACCACATACATGTGAAAATATAAATGATCTCCAATATATGTATTTCATGTGAAACCAGCACTTATCAATTGTTCCAGATCACCATCTCCCACACATATGCACAATCAGTGCTCAGTTTATATTTAGATAGCTAATTTTCAAACTTTAATGAACAGCCTTCAATTTTCTCCACTCTCCAACTCTTCAGCCATCCATATCATTGAAAATCTCAGAAATGGAGTGCTCAAAACCCTTGTTGATGCCAACATTATTGTTATACCCCTGTTGAGCATAAGTCAGTCTGACCCCTCATACAGAGTACCTTAATATGTCCACTTAATTATACAGATAAGAGAGGGGCATAATACAAGATAAATATTTCATATTTAAATATGTGTAAATTGCCTGTACTAAGCAATATAATTATAAGGGACTTGAACTCAGACTATCAAACTCCATAGAGCTATCCAATCCATCTTATACAAGTAATATACATGACCTTATACATGAGAAAAGAGATAAATGATTTCCTATATACATATTTCATGCTGAACCAATACTCTTTAGTTGGTTTACATCACCATTTCCCACTCATATATGCAATCATTGTTCAGTTTATATTAAGATTGCAAATTTTCTAATTTTAATAGAGCAAGCTTCAATCTTCTATGCTCTCAATTTTTCAGCCATTCATATCATTGAAAATCTGAGAATGGAATGCTGAATGCCCAAAGCTCTTTTTGATGTCAATATTATTGTCATATCCATGTTCACCTTAAACCAATCTGAGCCCTCACACAAAGGATCTTAATATGTCCACTTAATTATACAGAGAGATGGGTAGAATACAGGCTAAAATATAATATTTAAATATATATAAATTGCCTATACTAAACAATGTAATTATAAGGAACTTGAACTCAGACTTTCAAATTTCCTACAGCTATCCAATCCATCATATACAACTGATACACATTACTACATATGTGCGACAATTATAATCAATCTCCAATATATGTATTTCATACTGAACTAGCACTAAGTGGACATATTGACATTCTACATATGAGTGATCAAATTGACTTAAGGTCAACATGGGTATTATAATAATATTGGCATCAACAAGGTGTTTGCACATTCCATTATCATTTTTTCAATAATATGAATGACTAAAGAGTTGAAAAAGATTGAAACTTGTCCATTAAAGTTTCAAGATTTGATATTTTAATATAAACTGAGCACTGATTGTATATGTTCCTGATTGTATACATGTGTGGGAGGTGGTGATTTGGACCAACTGATAAGTGCTGGTTCAGCATGAAATACATATTTTGGAAATCATTTATCCTTTTCACATGTTTGTGGTCATGTGTATTAGTTGTATAAATGGATTGGATAGCTATCAGGAGTTTGAAGGTCTGAGTTCAAGTCCTTATAATTACATTAAGTTTAGTACAGACAATATACATTTATTTAAATGTTAAAAATTTAGCCTGTATTCTGTCCATCTCTCTTCTGCATAATTAAATGGAGAAATTAAGATTCTATGTAAGAGAAATCAGATTGACTTAAGATCAACATGGGTATAACAATAATATTGGTATAAACAAAACTTTGAGCATTTCCATTCTCAAATTTTCAATGATATGGCTGCTGAAGAATTGGAAAATGGAGAAGATTAGACCTTGTCTATTAAAGTTTGAAGTTTGCTATCTTAATATATACTGAAATCTTATTGTATATATGTGTTAGAGATGTTTATCTGGACCAGCTCATGAGTGGTGGTTCAGCGTGAAATATGTATATTGGAGAACATTTATCTTTTTCACATATATGTGGTACATGTGTGTCAGTTGTATAAGATCGATTAGATAGCTGTAGGGAGTTTGAAATTCTGAGTTAAAGTCCTTTATAATTATATTAAGTTTAATATACACAATATACATATATTTAAATATTAAATAAAGAATTGAATAATACAATAAATCAACAATTGAAGTTTTAATCAGAATCATGAGTCATAAGATTGTAAAAAGCCTAAAAAAATCACATGTAATATGGATAAATAAGATAAAGAAATTTCTGGAGTAAGAGAAGATTGATAAATTAAATTAAGTTTGGAAAGTCTTCTATTATAAATAAGATTCATGTTTAAGAATTATATATGTGTGTATGCATGTGTATACATTGAAGTAAACATTTTAAGGATGGAAGATGTATCATAATTTACCTTAGATTTTGCTACAAACATGTGGAACATTAAAACCAATAATTATAATTTTCCAAACTTATAGTTGCCTTTAATTTGAGTGAAGGGGCTGCTCCATGAGCATTGGAAATTCATTCAAAGTTGAAAAAAATAATTGCAGAAACTGAACAAAGGAAACTTGAGGTCTTGAGAATCAATAGTTTCGGGTTTTACTAGTTTTTTTTACACAAATTCTCAGCTATTTCATTTATTTATCAATGTATCTCTAGCTATTTCATTCATTTATAAATATAATTTGGGTTTTTTAATCTCTATGGTTTCTTTAAATATATTTTGATAATAATTATTGCATTTGTACCACTCATAAATTTTTATAAAACCAAAACAAATATAGAAAAACAGACAAACTATGATGTTTATGGGGAAATTTTAAATTATTAACTAAATTTAAATCCAACAAGAATATCTTTTTAATTATATGTGCAGACTTTAGTGTATTCAATTTTGTTCTATAATTTCATTTTACTTCTGCCTACAATTTTTAATTTAGTCTTACAACTCTTTATATCTTTGCAATGAATACCCAGTAACACCTTAACTAAGTCAAACATCTGTTGGTTATTTTTTTAAGAGTTATATATTGTAATATTTTATACATTGTTTGTGAAAGTTACTGTGAAATATATATATATCAACAGATGACGTTCTACCAAAAACACCATCAAGCATATGTTTACATAAACGTCAGAGCAAGCATTCACTATCTCTAACTTTAATTCCACTTTCAGATCATGATTTCAAGCTATTTGCTATCATCAGTGAAAGACAGGAATAAGAAATTAGATCTAAACACAAACTCTGAGCGTTTATGAAACAGGTTCTATTCAGCTTGCAAGCATGGATCTTTTAGACATGTAATATCTTTAAACTCAGCATAGCAAGCAAGATAGCTATATGGGTCTGATATCAGTTCAGCATCACCACATAGTAGAAGCCTCTGCAATATATATCATTTCTAGAAAGACCTCAAAGGTATATTTATAAAAAACAAAAAACAAGTTAAAAACTTGCTAATGCTTGTATTTACGTCAACAGATGGCATTCTACCAAAAACACCGTCAGGCATATGTTTACATAAATGTCAGAGCCAGCTTTCACTATCTCTAACTTTAATTCCACTTTCAGATCATGATTTCAAGCTATTTTCTATCATCAGTGAAAGACAGGAATAAGAAACTAGATCTAAACACAAACTCTGAGCGTTTATGAAACAGTTTCTATTCAGCTTGCAAGCATGAATCTTTTAGACATGTAATGTCTTCAAACTCAGCATAGCAAGCCAGATAGCTATATGGGTCTGATATCAGTTCAGCATCACCACATAGTAGAAGCCTCTGCAATATATATCATTTCTAGAAAGACCTCAAAGGTATATTTATGAAAAACAAAAAACAAGTTAAAAACTTGCTAATGCTTGTATTTATGTCAACAGATTGCATTCTACCAAAAACACCGTCAGGCATATGTTTATATAAATGTCAGAGCCAGCTTTCACTATCTCTAATTTTAATTCCACTTTCAGATCATGATTTCAAGCTATTTGCTATCATCAGTGAAAGACAGGAATAAGAAACTAGATCTAAACACAAACTCTGAGTGTTTATGAAACAGTTTCTATTCAGCTTGCAAGCGTGAATCTTTTAGACACGTAATGTCTTCAAACTCAGCATAGCAAGCCAGATAGCTATATGGGTCTGATATCAGTTCAGCATCACCACATAGTAGAAGCCTCTGCAATATATATCATTGCTAGAAAGACCTCAAAGGTACATTTATGAAAAACAAAAAACAAGTTAAAAACTTGCTAATGCTTGTATTTATATCAACAGGTGGTGTTCTACCAAAAACACTGTCAAGCGTATGCTTGCTCTGATGTTTATGTAAACATACACTTGATGGTGTTTTTGGTAGAATGCCATCTGTTGACATAAATACAAACGTTAGCAAGTTTTTAACTTGTTTTTTGTTTTTCATAAATGTACCTTTGAGGTCTTTCTAGCAATGATATATATTGCAGAGGCTTCTACTATGTGGTGATGCTGAACTGATATCAGACCCATATAGCTATCTGGCTTGCTATGCTGAGTTTGAAGACATTGCATGTCTAAAAGATTCACGGTTGCAAGATGAATAGAAACTGTTTCATAAACGCTCAGAGTTTGTGTTTAGATCTAGTTTCTTATTCCTGTCTTTCACTGATGATAGCAAATAGCTTGAAATCATGATCTGAAAGTGGAATTAAAGTTAGAGATAGTGAATGCTTGCTCTGACATTTATGTAAACATATGCTTGATGGTGTTTTTGGTAGAACGCCATCTGATGACATAAATACAAATGTTAACAAGTTTTTAACTTGTTTTTTGTTTTTCATATATATATATTCTGCCCTTTTTATTGGTACACTCCATCAGAAAACCAAATTGGGAATAAAATTTGCTTTGGCATAATTTTAAATTTTATTAAATCAAAAAGATAGGTTCTTATGAAGCTAGGAAAAATAACTGTTATTTTAGTTATCATAGGGTTTGAATCTAGGTTTAGTTAATTTAAAATTGTATAAAGGATATAAATGCTGGATAAAATAATTACAAATGCACATAAAAGATAAAATAATAAACAATAAATGTATTATAGTTACAAATAAGTAAATATTTGATAGCATTTAAAATTATAGTAAAGTTCAAATCTAATCTTCTAAATGAAAATGTGTTATATTGATAGACAATTATTGTTTGTGTGCATTTAATATTATGAAAGCAATTATTATTTCTAGTTAAATCTTAAGATATGTTTACAACTAAATGATTAATATTTATTTTATGAATTTTGTAATTAAAAAATCATAAAAGTAACATTGAATCTAGTTTGTATTAAAATAAAACCAGAATGAACTAAAGTAAATTGTATTTTATTCAGTTTCTAAAAGGAATTATTTTTATTGAGAAATATTTTTAAACCAAAAATATTTGTTTTAAAAATAGATCAAATATTAGCAACTAAGTAAATATTTTAAGAGCAGGGAAGGGAGAAAATTAACCAATAAACAGTGGGCAGATGATTGTTTTAAAAAAATTGAGGGAAAATTAAATTGAAGAAAAAAAAGATTACAGATCGAGAAACAATTAAATGGTTTTTGTTTTTGTTTTTTTAATCCTAAAAAGATTAGTTAAATATTTTTTTTAAAAAAAAGATAATGGATTTTACTTACATAATAATTTAAAGGATATAGTTTATAAAGTTTTGTTAAAATAAATGAGTAAATTAAATTGATCTCTACAGGCAAATGAGCAATTAATGGTTCTTAGAAAATTTCTTAAAATCATTATATGGAGAAAAATAATATAAAAAAGGAAAAGAGTTATATATGCATACCAAAGTGTTTTCAAAGAATACACCCATTGAAGGAAAACCTTAGGAGTACTGTCTTAATAGCAGATTTAATTGTTAACCTAGATGAAGAATTTATGTGTCATAGTTCTCAAAATAATTGGTCACAATTAAGTTACCATTGAAGGACAAATAAAAGGCAATATATTCATGACATAGCTAAGTATGCATTTTTAAAAATATTTAGAACTAAATTAGTAATAGATAATAACAGAACTAGGTGTGAATGGAAAAGGATACACCGTATTCAAAGATAAATTTTAAAGCATGTTTGAAAAAAATTTTGATTGAAGAAATAATTGAAACAGAGCAATACTAGTTTTAATATCACTTTTAAGCAGAGTTAAAAAATAAAAATTATGCTGAGTAATGTATATATTAAATGAAGATATTTATACGTGTACAGAATAATAGTGGTCTAGTAGCATGAATGAAAGCATTATCTTTCAACTGGAATTGAGAAAATATATATATATGAATAAATGTAAGTAAGTAAAACCATCCCAGAAAATATTTAATAAAGAATAAATATACATGGAGATTAAATTGTTGAAGAAAAGATGGAATAAATATTAGTGCATTGGGAAATATAAGATGTATGTGGAAGATAATGTTATTCTATTTTTAAAAAGAAAATGGGAAATGCTTTTTCTTAATAATAATAATAATAATAATAATAATAATAATAATAATAATAATAATAATAATAATAATAATAATAATAATAATAATAATAATAATAATAATAATAATAATAATAATAATAATAATAATAACAACAACAACAACAACAACCAAAAATAAGCAAAGAATTGGTCTAATGTTGAATTATTATGAGCACAAGGAACTTTAAATCATTGAATGCATAAGGCAAGTTGCAGATAATCTTTAATTACTAAAGGAAAAAAAACTGCTATCTTGTCAATAACCCAATGTCATGTGAATTTTTATAATTGTAATAATTTTCGAATGAGAACAAATGGAGCAAAAGTGATAATAATATTGATGTGCAATTAGTCTGAATTATGTGGAACAATTGGAATGACAGTAAAAGTTAGTTTTTTTTATGAACTTGTATTTAAAAAAAATAGCTTGCAATATAATATTTGTATATATAGTAATTCTACACTTTAAACAATAGTTGTTATCCAAATAGGAGGGATGGAAATAAATCAAAAGATATTGAAATTAATAATTGAGTTAATTTAGTTATCTATGTCATTAATTATTTTAAAAATTATGTTTTTATCAAATATTGTTAGATAATTAAAATAAATAGATATGATTAATATGTGAATAAAATATCTTATAAACGTAGTTAACAATGTGTATATTATGAAGAGGGGAAGGATTAATATTTAAATATACAATATTGAAAGGAAAAATGATGATATTTTAAATTTGATCTTATGTTTTATGATGAACAATTTAGAAAATAGTTATAAGAAAGATATTAAACAAATATAAGTTAGAAATATGAAGGTAATAATTAAATTAAAACAGGCCAATGACAGTTATGTGCAAGCATAGGAAATGGTGGTCATGTGATATTTGGTGGGTTAATAATTAAGTTGTTCGATAAAGCAAAGGTAAATATTTTATTTAGGATACACCAAAGGGTGGTCTATTAACATTTAACTGAATCTCATAAATTGTAGATGAAAATTATGGCAGGAAGATATAGGGGTTCAGATTTCATAATACACGTTATAAAATTCTTATTGGTTGTGTTTTAGTATATAGATTGATAATAAAACTATAAGAAGATGGAGTTTAAGATCAAAAAAAAAAAAAAAAACTAATTGATGATTTTATAATTATTATAGTAATATCTTCTTAGAAAAAATAAATAAAGATCAAAGGATGAATGACATGGAATCTAAAATAAACAAAAAGTGACATTTCATCGTATTTATAATAAGATGAAGCAAGAATATAATAATTAATATTTCACATTTTGTCTTTATAATTTAAAGCCTAACTTAGAATGGATTGATAATTGTAAAAAAAAAAGAGGGGGTGATTATCTAATAGCGACACCTGATTTTGTAATAAAAAAAATAATCTAAAGATAAATATCATAACAGCACTATATTATATGAAAAGGCATTACTTTTTGTTTTATTGTAAATACCCCTCCCCCAAAAAAAAGAGGATGGAAATTTTTATTTATTTATAGCGTCACTATACTATGTGGGTATATAACTTTATTACTATTGTTATCTTTAAATTATCTGTTAGTTAAAATGTTTATTATAATATCTTGTAAATAATATAATTAAAGTTGTTCTTTTGAAAGTTGACTTGAGTGTTCAAAGTTACATTTCTTTGGTGAGAGTCATTGTCACTACATCATATGAACCCAGGATGCACAGCTTGAGATTGTAATAAGAAATTAATCCAATATAGAACAATATAACCATCATTTAAGCACACATTTCTTAAAAGAGATTTTAACTTAATGTAAACAGCTTTGATCACATAAGTCATTGATAATTTGCAAATTATTAAAGTATATTTATTTATAAGGAATTAAATTATGAATTATTTATTGCTAAATGTATCAAATATAGTTACAATTTAGATAATAACATTGGTTTAAGAGTAAGTATTAGGGAACATAAATATAAAATAGTAATACAATTTAAATTATACATTCGGGTGACAAGTCTTTTCTTAATTGATGCACTACCTATAAAGTTCAGTAAAATCCCTCTTGATATTTTATAGGTGAATCAAATAACTAATTGAAAATCAATGATAATCCTGAGATCTCCTTAGAATGATATTCTTATTATGGTTATTCTTAATGATAGTGTTATAAAAGTAAAATAATAAAAAATTACCATACAATAAAATAATAATACAACTTATTGAATAGATTAGTTTAAATGTCATCATTATAGATATTTTATTCTATTAATTTAAACATTATCATTAGCCATAAGAGTATTTAAGTACTGAATAAGATGGAGTGTCTAAGTATTCTTATGCCATTGGATGAATGCTTTAGTATTTATTTAATGTTAAAGCATATGTAATCTTGTTGATAGGATATACGAGTCTCACAATTGTTATGACTGATTAAACATAGTTAAGAAATGGTAAGACTATTAAATGGTATCTAGACAAAGTCCTAGTATAGCTTAATGTAGGAACTTGGTCAACTTTCTAGTAATCATCTTCCTATTGACAGGGTACTATATATATATATATATATATATAGTTTTTGGCCTGATTATGTTTACTGATCTATAATTGGTTAGTAATATATTGTTATTAAAAGCAAAGGCATCCAGTGATGTGTTCAGGTTGTATTATATAATTCAGTTTATAATTTTTATAATACATAGAATTTGCTTCTGTGCTGATAATATACTACTAATAAGATGTTTAAAATTGTATTAATAATATTAATATTATTATAACATTGAGTAAGAAAAAAAATTGGTTTGATTTACTTCTGCAATTTTTAGTAGTTTATTGAAATAATGATAGTTTATTACAATAGTTGAAGCTTTGTACTGTCATTCTATATTAGCTATATGAATAATCTAATATAATCCTGGAAATCTGTTGTTAGAGTAAAAACTAACAGTAAGCAATGATAATTCTTGTAACTTTAAAGAAATATCATCAATAAATTAGAGTGAATGGAAATGCTTATCTGTTATCGATAAAATCTCCCTATTATTATGTAGAAGTTTTTGTCTTAAAGTCAAATGTAAATGAGTAAAATAGTAATGCAGAAATCCATGTGGTATAGTTATGCTACAATTATTGTGGACTCAAAAACATAATTCTTTAATAGTATCTCTGTTTAGTAGACAATTATTAACTGTGAGAATAATATATTGATTAGCTATAATGGTTATAGAAAAAATTCCAATTTATACATTAAAAACACCATTAAAATTAAGTTTGGGGGGTTGGGGTTGGTGCATAAGTATTGTCTGAGGAGGAGATGATGTTGCAGAAAATAACCCTATTTTTCTTTATCCCATGATATAACAAAAATGATTTAAGAAGTATTAAGTTACATTAACTTTTAATATTATTATTATCTGCCTTAATACTTTAACTATAAAATGCAGTGTAAACTTATTTTAACAAAGAAATTGCTATCGATCACATTAGTTTAAATTGTGTAAATTTATAGCATTGTTTGAAATTTATGATTTATAAAATTAATAGAAAGTAATCTTTCACTGTTATGTATGCTTAAAAGATAATATTAAGAGATGGCTATATCAAATAATTTATTTTTAGATTGTGTGAAAACATCACATCTGAAGCAAAACTAGTAATAATATTTTAGTTATCCATAACAAGTGAAAAAATTTAGAAATATAAAGAAGGCTTGTCTTAAAAAAGACTGTTGCATGCTTGACAACCTCTTATTGAGTATTGTGAAATATAAAAGTTTATAACTGGTTAGAGTTTTTTTGGAAAATTTGAATAATGAATCTTTGACAATTTTTAGCAATGTGACAAACTCAGCTATTGAATTCAAATTTTGCTTTTACATCAGTTTAGAATTTTTTTAGACATTGACATTATATATAGATTCAAAACTAAAAATTGAATAGGTAGTTGTTTATTTAATTAATATTATTTTTGTAATGTTATTTTTACTAAATAACTCTCACACAACATGGGGACTAGTTTTTATACACTTTTAAACTTTATGGAGAGTTGTAATCATAAACATATGACCAAAAAAATATTGCTCATTAAGTAGATAATCTCTAGTCCTATTAATTATTTTGTTTCACAGTTGTGGGGGGGCAGTAAGTTTGACACATCAATTAAACTGTGCTACTTGGATATATATATATTTACCATTGAAATTTTATATATATATAAAATTTCTACGGTAAATACAATATTATATTTTAAATTCTTTTGTAGTGCTTTCGATTACATGGTTATCCTCATCAGCTTTAAATGAATTTCAAATTTTTTAAACTTAATGTTACTTATATTTCCATAAGCTGTGTATGGCCAGATTTTCAACTTGCCTATTAATAACATCATCCTTATATTTAAAGCTGATGAGGATTACTATGTAATCGAAAGTGCTACAAAAGAATTTAAAATATAATATTGTATTTACAGTTAAATTTTATATATATATTATTTTGTGATGAGTATTGTATTTTACATTTATTATATTTATATATATATATATATATATATATATATATATATATATATATATATATATATATATAACAATGACAAAGATATATGTAAAAATTTGTGATCTACTCAACTGATAAGTGCTGGTTCAGCATAAAATGTGCATCTTGGAGATCATACACCTTTTTCACACATACACTCCATCACAAGGTGTAAAAAGGGATAGAATCCAGTTTCTATCTTTCATAAGAATGATTCAGTGAAAATTACACTACATAAATATTATTCATTAAGAGAATAATCTCTATACTAATGAATGACTAATAAAAATTATTAGTAATCATTTATTAGTTGAAGTTTATGGACTATAAACCTTCACTAGAGCAATTTTTTTAATAATATATTAGGAGATAAAAGAAAAGAAAAATAGCTCAATAAAAAAATTACATAGTTTACAAATGAGATTGCATTGGCAGCAAACAATTTACATTGGCAATTTGTGGCATGGTATGATTATCACATATAAAATCTTTTACCATAATGTTTTGAATATTTGGAATATTTTCCATTGCTTTATATTATGGTGATTTATATTGTATTTTCTGCAATAACCATATATGCAAGTACTTTAAACCTATAGGCTTGGACACCACAAGATCAACAGAAGATTCTGAAACTCATATAATTCTTTAAACCATTAACTATGAACCTAAACACATTACTTAAAAATATAATCCCTAATAATGTACAGTAAACTTACTTAGTTCTTACCTCTTATTTCGAATATTTTAATTTCCAACATTCAACACATACCAACGTAAATATTTAGGATTTAGGGTTTAACTCAGAGCATTTTTTTTTCATCGTATGGCTAATGAATATCCAGGCAAATACCAGTAATGCTGGTTATATACCTACGTAAACCTATAATGATCCAACAAAATTAAATAACAGAAAGGATGCCATACGATTAAATAGTTTTTTTTAAATTAAAAGTACACCATTTCACTTTATATATCAACAGTTATTGGTTTTGTTAACATACACTTTCCTAACTTGATTCCTTCACTCAGGTATTGAACGCAAAGATATTATTTCTATATGCACACACATCTCCGCATGCACTTGTATATATAAATGATTTAATATTTAAGGCAATCCTTTTATAAAAATATATTTACACTAGTTAGGCAAATTTAATTGAAATTCTGATTTAATTTAAGCTGTTTATAAATGAGAACAAAAACAAAGTTATACTGTGATTAGTTTAAATTTAATCTATATGTAGAATGCTTATCAGGTATAAGGTTTTATTTAATTACCGTACCTTTTTTTAAACTAAACGTTTGAATTTTTTCCCTTGCTCTTTTTTTTTAAAAAAAAAAAAACACCTAATAGGTAACTAAGATTATAATTTCAACAACCAGCTCCCCTTAGTCTCTTTAACATGTTTTTTTTATTACAATTTTTACCACAAAAAAAATAATCCTTTTAAATATAACCCTACACAGAAGAACGAAAGCTGCTACTGAACTTACAATCTAAAAATTCACATATATTTTATTAATCAATAATTTATAAATGACATTAATAATCAAATTGATAAATGATAGTAATTATCTATAGTTGATATATATGTTTGATTAAAAGTGTAATGTTTTAAATAAAATTTTAAGTTTCTTTCTTTTGAAAGTTCCAAAACAGATAAACAAATTATATACTTAACAATAATATTTCTATAGTGTAATTTTCACTACACCAATCTCTACCAAGATAGGGAGGAACTGGTTTCTATCCGCTTTTAATACCTTGTGAAGGCGTGTAATCATAATCAAAAATGATCCAAGATATGTAAAAAAAAAAAAAAAAGATATATGATTACCAAGATTCACATTTTGTGCTGAACCACCACTTATCAGTTGGCCCAGATTGCAATCTCTTACACATATTTTATCATTGTTCAGTGTGTATATATATATATATATAGATAGATAGCCAATTACTACACTTTTATTGATAAGTCTCGAACTTATTACCTTCGCAATTTTGACACATTTAATGGAAGTATATTAATAATTTTTTATTAGTTATTTATTAGATTAGAAATTATCCACTTAAGGACTAATATTTCTGTAGCTAATTTTCACTATATTACTCTCACACAAGATAGGCCCTAGTTTCTATTCACTTTTAACACCTCGTGGAGGAGTGTATCATAAACATATGATTAAAGACATTTGACAAAATATACAGTTCCCAAGATGCATTTTTAGTGTTGAACCTGCACTCATCATTTGGTCTATATCACAATCTCTTACACATATCTTTATTTGGTATATTTTAATAGTCAATTAATACAGTTTATGATTACACTCTGCTACGAGGTGTTAAAAGTGGATAAAACCAGTACCTACTTGTGTGAGAGTGATATAGTAAAAATTACATTACAGAAATATTATTCCTTAAGTGGATAATCTATAGTCTAATGAATAAAAAATTGCAATATACTTCCATTAAGTGGTTTGTATCAAAGTTGTGAGAGCACTAAGTTTAATACTTATGAATTAAACTGTAGTAATTGGCTGTCTATATATACTCAACAATGATAAAGATATGAAATCATCAAAACATCACATGATTAACATTTCATGTGATGTTTTTATGGTTTTATATTTATTCTGCCAATATAATAATGGTGATTGTGGTTTTTGAAAAACCAAAGACACCGAGATGTATAGATACTGAACTGAGTTTACATCTATATGACTATACAAATGGGACAAGCTTGGGTTAGAAACATTATGGTGTTTTCATCTTGGGTTCCTAGCTTTATAGTTAACCAAATAGGTAAAAGATAACTGATGGATGGTTATACCAGATCCTAAGATCTAGATGCAGTGCCCTCAAATCCAAGGCTCATCACTGATAAAAGCTACAAGCTAGAAATTAGTCTGGGGACATTGTGTGAGTAGATACTAGAGAGGGATTTTATGCACAAACCTTTCTGCATCCATTGATTATGAAAGTTTGAATTTGGAGGCACTACTGTATGGAGAATTTGGTACTCTTATTGATAAAGATATAAGAAATTGTGACTGGGGCTAACTGATGAATGCTAGTTTAGCATAAAATGTTCATCTAGGGAACCATACATTTTTTACATGTCTTTGGTCATATGTTTATGATTGTACCTCTCCACAAGGTGTAAAAAGTGGATAGAAACCAGTTTCTACCTTGTGTGAGAATGGTGTAGTGAAAATTACATTACATAAATATTATTGCCTAAGTGGATAATCTCTAATCTAAAGAATGACTTACAAAAATTATTCATATACTTACAATCTTTGGTGAATAAATTAGTAGCAACATGCAGCCCCAAGTTCATTTTTCCTTTTTTTTCCTTAAAATTTAAGGTAAGATCACTCAATATTTAACTTTAAAACATATAGATCAACCATCATTAATTTGCAATGTATCCATCCAAAAATTAAAATTCAGGGGTTTTTCTTTTCTTTCTTTTTTTTTTTAATTGTTGATGTGAGCAGGAATATTTATGTCACACCTTCTGAAATCCCTGGAGCATGTTAAATATAATTTTTTGTTGTTTACTTGGAAAATTTTAAATTAAACAGATTTTTATAATGTGAAAAAAATCATTTTGTTTTCAAGTTCAGCCATTTGTTTTTTATTACTGGTCCTTCTCACTGATACAGGAATGAGATAGAATTTTTTTATTTTTTAGAATGCTGCTCAATCAAATGTCATTATTAGATATCCATTAATTAGTTCCATAAAATAATGAAATCTAAACTTCTAATCTCTTTTTTTAAACCTGGAAACATCATTGTTGCATGCAATATCAGTAGATAACAATTTTCTTGTATTTTTATTTATGCAACATTCTTGTTTAATTAAAGCATAAAAAATAAAATTTATTGATATATATTTATTTGATAACTTTTTTAAACTTATATGTTAAACATATGTATTTTCTTCTAATAAAACATTATTTACATGAATTAATATATTTAATATATAAATCTCTATATACCATACATACAAATATGCTTACAGAATTACATTTATTTCCATTTAATAATGGATGTTAATTTAAAAGATTTTATGCTCCTTAAGCCTTATCATCTGTCTCCAATATTATCTTAATCTTATAAATCATATATTTCTATACAATTTTCTATCCTTAACTAACTCATTATGCCTCAAAACAAGTACCATGAAATTTCCTATTTCAATATTTAGGTTGGGTAATATTTTTTCCTTTAATGTGGAATCAATAAATTAATAAATAAATGATGCAAAGATTTTTACAATGCTGGCTAATTTCATTTAAATAGGGATAGTCAATAAAATATTGGTATGGTATTAAAAAAAAGATTTGGATCAAGTTTAAAAATTTTAGATAGGTCAGGAAAGTTGATTTATATTATACTGCTGCTTCAAGACAAGAAATATTACTATTGAAGAAACCTAATGTTCCCAAGTAATGTATTTTAAATTTGCATTTCTTTTACAAGTTTGTATAATAGTTTCATGTTGTAGAAATCAAATTGGAATATATTTATCAGCTTCTATCAGTTTTAGGCAAAATAATTTCTAAAATTATTGCATATCTTCTACCAATAACTTTGGATTCAAACCAATAACATAATGATAAAAATGAAAAAACAGCCAAATATTAAGAAAAACTTTAGAAAGAACTTAGACTAGTTTTTATTTTACATTAGATTTGTAAATCATAAAATATCATTTATTTACAAATTATTTAGTGGAGTTTATAATTTAAGGTGGAGACTGTGAACTGGAAATTTTTTGCAATCAGATTAAAAATAAGAATATAAGACTAAAAATAAATACTAAAAAAAATTTTTTTAGTGGTTTTCAAAAAAAAAGGTTTGTTGCCTTAATAAATATTACTAACATAATTTATTGTGAATATCTCTATCAGGTTATTAATATAGATTGAACATTAATGGCATAAATTATTCTGTAGAATGAAAATTGAATGGAAAGCTTTTTATAGAAATAATTTAATATTAAAAGATAATATGCCTATATGTTTGAAAAAGAAAGAATTGAATAAATTTGTTTTACTATTGTTTACTATAGATATGAGATATAAATGCTTAATAGAAGAACAATATGATGTGCAAGTGAGTACAGAGAGGTACTTATTAGAAGTATCAAATACATATGGAGATTTCAAATATTTATTATTAACATCACTGAAAAAACAAAATTTTAGTGTAAAATCACTAAACAAGATGATAACATATGGGCAGTTAAAATCATAAACTGGATAAAAAGATAACATTATAAGATGGATGGATGAGCTAAGAATGGTAGCTTGAGTAATATACAAAAAGAAATTTTATAAACTGAAGAAATTAGATTAACCATGGAGAGACTTCAACCTGAAATGAATTAATAAATAGTGTTTGAAAATGATTAAAATAATGATTGTGATATTTTTGCTAGTTGAAAGGAGTAATTACAAAATGATTAATATACGCATATACAAACTTTGTTATTAGATGGTATAAGCTCAGAATTCAATTTACAGTTTATTAGGTAAACAAACTTGGATATTAAAATGTAGCATAGACTTTAAAGTGTAGTTTTTGCTAAAATATTGACAATTTTATTATAATTGTATTTAGGTCTGTTACATTGGCTATTTCATAATACGAAAGTGAACATGAAACAAACTTTTGCTATGGATATATTATCACATTAGAAAAATTGCAAAATGACAAACAAAATTTTAAAATCACTCAATATATTATTGAACAATTTAAGGTGATGATATTAAATTTGCAAATTGAGAGACACATATTTATTAAATTTGCCATGTGTAATGAATAAAGAGTAGCAGACTTTCTATTAAAAAAAAGCATTTTATTGCTAACTTGAGTGCACTCTTTTGGAAAAGGCATATTCTAATTTTATATTATAATAATTATAATATTATAACAAAATGAAGTAGCATTTTCTTTTATTATATGTATATACATCAGAAGAACATTAAAAAAGTGCAATTATTCAACTTTTTCAGAAAAGAAATTGCAGTGAATAGATTAAAAATAGCAAATAAATATGCTAAAAAGTCAGTCACGCAAGATTTGGAGTAGTAACAATTTTCATCAAAGCTTTATGATGCATTGATAGCATATAATCTCATGCCTTTATCTTGGTTTCGATTTCAGGCTACTTAAATTTCAAAAATTTTCTAACAGGTTTAATTACTTTCTTTCAGGTAGCCAACTGATAACTAATCCAAATAATCATTTGATAAAATTGATTTTTTAAAAATGCTTACATGATGAGCTATAAATAAATAATTTTGTACAAAGCAAATCTAACAATATTGTTTGATAGATGAACAGTTATTTATTTCTCACTAGAGAGAAAAACAAGAAAAAATAATTTAAATACCCAGCAAATGATAGGCCTGAAAATTTATCAAAGAGGTCTTTATCATGAATTGAGCTATTTAAAGACTGTTTTCCTATTTATTAAAGATTCATTATTTATATTAACTTTGTTTTTCTTTGTTATTATTATGGTTTATTTAAATTAGAATGCCCAAAATTATTTATTAATGACAAATCATAATAATGAAGTAAAATAAATAAGATATACTTAATAATATTTTATGCATATAATATAGTTATATATTTATGTTACATTTAAGTGTATCTAATAAAAAACATTTTAAAAAAATATTAAGAAACTGTCAAAAAGAATTTTTTATCATATGTTATTTCGCATTATTTTTCTTTTAAAAATATATAAAAAAGAAAATATTAGCTTGTTTATTTTAATCCTCATTTTAACACATTATAAATGATATATTAATTATTTATTTTGCTTTTTACAATAAAAATTCAAAATTAAAAATTCAAAATATTTGAATTATTTATTTTATTTTATTTTTTTGAATTTGATTCTTTCTATCACTTGCTTAAAATTAGAATCAACTGCACACTCTATGTCATCAATTGCCTGAATATTACAATTTCATACGATTTTGATAATAATTAATTCATCAGAAAATTAAAAACTTATTTCAAAATTCAAACTCACTTTAAGTAGTTGATTTTACAACAAATTTAATAATTTACTTACTATAAAAATTAATAAAATTATAATATGAATTATTTGAAATACAGACACTCTTATATCTGGAACTTAAATGTAAATATAAAAGATTTGAATTCAGACTTTCAAGCAACCTTCAACTATCCACACTATCTCATACTACTGATACACATGACCACACACATGTAGAAAAGATAAATAATCATAAATAGACGTATTTTGTGCTGAACTAGCACTCATCAGTTGGTGCAGATAATCATCACACACACACACATATATATATATATATATATATATATATATGTGTGTATATAATCAGTGCTCAGTTTACACGAAGATACCAAATCCTTATACTTTAATGGACAGGCTTCAATCTACTCCAATTTCCAACTCTTCAGCCATCCATACCATTGAAAATCTGAAGACAGAATGCCCAAATCCCATTCTGATGCTAATATTGTTGTTATGCCCATGTTGACCTCAAGTCAGTCTGACCCCTCATATATAAGACAGTATCAATTTAAATAAATAGAAAAGGGATCAGCATAATGCAGGCTTATTGTGTAAGATTTGAAATACAAGCACTCATATCTGGAACTTAATTGTAAATATAAAGGATTTGAACTCAGATTTTCAAGCAACCTTCAACTGTTCACATTATCTCATACTACTAATACACATAACCACAAACATGGAGAAAAGATAAATAATCACTAATATACATATTTCATGCTGAACCAGCACTCATCAGTTGGTCCAGATTATCATCTCCCACACATCAGAATGACTTAAGGTCAACATGGACATAACAACAATATTAGCATCAGCATGGGATTTGGGCATTCTATCATCAGATTTTCAATGTTAGGGATGGCCAAAGAATTGGAGGTTCGAGTTAGATTGAAGCCTGTTTATTAAAGTATAAAGATTTACTATCTTAATATAAACTGAGCACTGATTTGATGTATATGTGTGGGAGATGATAATCTAGACCATCTTATGAGTGCTGGTTCAGCATGAAATACATATATTGGTGATTATTTATCTTTTCTCCATGTGTGTGGTCATGTGTATCAGTAGTATGAGGTAGTGTGGATAGTTGAAGGATACTTGAAAGTCTGAATTCAAATCCCTTACATTTATAATATGAACTACTCTAACTTAAGATAACAACATATTGTAGAAGTGGTTTGTAGTTTAACTACTTTTAAATCCTTCTAGATAGGTTAGTCTCTATAAAAAAAATCAGACAGAATGTATTTCACAAATCTTGTGAAAAGATATTGCATTCTATCATACACTAAAACTTAAAATGTATAATATTCTGTGATAACTATCATTTTACTATTTTAAAGTGATATAAAAACTGAAATGAAAACTGATTTTGAATTTTGAACTTTAAGTAGAATGCAAAAGATTTTATAGAGATATATTATAAATTAGGCATACCAAAATTTGGAAATAAATAACAAAAACTGATTGATAAATTTATTTAACTAAAATTGAAGGAAATATAAGAGTTAAAATATCATATCTATATTAGATCATAAGAAATTTTAAAATAAGTACTAGAGTATGAAACAAAAAATGAAAAATTTAATTATATTTATACTTATTAGAATTCAGATAGTGTTTAATAATTATGCAGGGAAAAAACCAAAAATAAAATTGCATAGATTTTAATTGACCTGTAGCTGTTAATTAATTACAAGCACAAATTTATTTTGGAAAAAGAGACCTCATTAGGTATTTTGACAATATTTAAGAAGTAAACATTGGAGAGAAACTGTTATATATCTAGACGAATACATTTTTATCACAAGAGTATATAAAATAATTAAAAAGAAGAGTTTAAGAAATTTTGATGATAAATCTGAAATCTAAAGCCACCAATCTTATAAAATCTTTTTCTGATATTAAATGGTACTTGTTTTTTAAATAAATTATGATAATGTTAGTCTGCTATGCATGTGTCATGTATAATTGATTTTTATTTGGGAAGGTTTATTTATACAGCAGGTAAAACCATGATTGTGGAAGAATTTTAATATAAATTTTATTTTATTAGCATTTCAATGTTATATCATTTTCTATCTTATATATTATGGCATAAAACATTAAAGATTATAATCTATCAGATTGCATATTATATTTATTATGATCACTATAAAATACTTAGTATTGCATATTTAAATTTATATATAAGTATATATAATGTTTAGTTACTGCAAAGTAGAGCATATTTAACCAATCAGGTTTCAAATTTATTAGTGTATTTCTTAATTTTGAAATCCATTATATCATAACTAACCACCCAAAATATGACATGATACACTTTCACTCAAGTAGAGAACAATTTTATTCACTTTATAATATCCTTAATATTTAACACAGCATTACGCTGTTGCACATGCGCTTTGAAGATTTTAACTATAAATGAATGAATACTAACACTCAACCACATGATAAAGTCTTTGGAAAAGATAAAATGGCCATCTATCTTTTCGAACCCAAACGCTTTTGTATGGGTGAATCTTAAGTGTTTGAAAGTGAAAGCGTGAATATATTAAATAATCACTTTAAATTATTATTACATGCTTGAATGAAAGAAGCTAATGAAATTTACTAGAATTTACGTTACATCATTCTTCTTATTTGATATTAAATGTATGTAAATAAATCATTTTTTATAGCACGATGTTTGTAAACTGTAATATTTAACACAGCATTACGCTGTTGCACATACGCTTTGAAGATTTTAACTATAAATGAATGAATACTAATACTCAAGCACATGATAAAGTCTTTGGAAAAGATAGAATGGCCATCTATCTTTTCGAACCCAAACACTTTTGTATGGGCAAATCTTAAGTGTTTGAAAGTGAAAGCATGAATATATTAAATAATCACTTTAAATTATTATTACATGCTTGAATGAAAGACACTAATGAAATTTACTAGAATTTACGATACGTCATTCTTCTTATTTGATATTAAATGTATGTAAATAAATCATTTTTTTATAGCGCGATGTTTAAGATTCGCCCATTCAAAAGCGTTTGATTTCGAAAAGATAGATGGCCATTCTATCTTTTCCAAAGACTTTATCATGTGGATGAGTGTTAGTATTCATTCATTTATAGTTAAAATCTTCAAAGCGCATGTGCAACAGCGTAATGCTGTGTTAAATATTACAGTTTACAAACATCGTGCTATAAAAAATGATTTATTTATAATATCTTGGAAAATAACACATATTACAAGAAGTTTATGTAGTCAAGAAACATTTATGTTTGTCATCATATCCCTCATCATAATCTTCTGGGAAGAGATGGAGAAGATTTTTACTTAACATATTAAAACAATAAATATTGCATTGTAATGGAAATATGTAATAATTAATAGTTACATTTTTAAAATGTGTAAAAACATTTCAATTTGCACACAGCACTTAACTCAAATTCTGTCTTATTTCAATTATTCACTGCTACACACATTTAAAATGATTCTCTCTTTTGCTATGCACATAATTTGTGAACAATTTTTATTCATTGGGAAAGATCTAAAAATTTAAATCACCTAATAATGCTCACAATATGGACAGATTTTACAGACAAGATATCAATTAAAATGTGGTAATGTCAATATAAAGTCAAATAAATTGAAATATTGTTTTACATACATGTATTTGTTAGTTATATATTTTTCTTTCTTTTTCTAAAATTAATTTTAAGAAATCAATTGATTGTAAATTGGAAAAAAATAAAACAAATTGTTAATATATCGATTAATATTGGACAAGATGTATGTATATATATATATATATTGTGACCTTCTGAATGGACACAAGTAATTAAGGTATACCGTATCAGTGGTGAATAACTACATTTAACTAAAAAAAAAAATGAAATATCGCTAAAATTTTAAAAAATTTTTGGTTAATAGTATAAAAACTTATGTGAAATTTGCTTATAAATGTTAGTTGAGAATAGACATTTAGTAATTATTATTGTATTTGATGAAATATTTAATGGTAGAAAAGGGAATGTATTATTACAGGAATTGTTGATATGCAAGTAAAGTTGATATAGATTTGTTTTATTTGTAGAATAGTGTTTGGTGTTTGTTTAGATGGTTTTCTGATCTATTTATTCATTGGCACACCCATCCATGTGTAGATATTATAATTAGTGAAATATGTTTAACCCATAGCCATATCAGTTACATTTTAGTCAGGATAATTCAGTATTTATGTAGCAGCATATGTGAATGCATGTATGTCTATATCATCTCTTCATCTCATTTTCATATTTAATTACAGTACAAAATATTACATCTACAATAAAACCTTTAAATTACAGTAAATATCTTTAATAACTTTGCCAGTACATTTTTTGAATGATTGATGGATATCTGGATTAGTAAATTATTTGACAAACTAAATTGTATTATCAACTACTATATTTATTTTATTAATTAATTAATATTTATTTGTTTCAAAATTGTAAAAAGTTAATTTTTTTGTTTTATTAGTTTGATTTAATTTAGAAAATCAAAATGATTTTTTTTCCTTCAAGAAAAGATTTCTTGAATATTGTTTCCTTAATTACTGGGTGCAAAGGGTGGAGCTAACCTTTGGAGGATAAAGATGACCTCTTGATTGATGGAAGGGGTATATTTGAACTGATAGTCAGTAATAAAAAATTATTATTGTTTCATTCATTGCTTTGTTCATTCTGCTTCTGCCAATTCTTCTATCTCTTCCAGAAATCGAATCGGTTTAAACCCCAAAGTGAAAACTTTTAAACATTATTATTTTATAAAAGAAATTATGGGAATTTTAGCTACTAAACAGCTTTAAGCAAGAATGTCATGCTAAATTATAAGAAACGTATATTTTTCTTCATTTCCTCCACTCTGTTAAACATTAAATTAACTCTATCATCTTTAAAATGTATTTCTATGCTGATAAATTTAATCTACTTTGACAGCTTATATTTATTATTATTATTAAGAAGAAAATAAAAGTGCATGAACTTTATAATTCTTTAATAAAATTGTGTGAACTTTATAATATATTAAGGAAATCTATGCAGAACTATTTAACTAAACTTACTATAGGCTCTCAGCTCAAATTATATTCTGCTTATATAAAAGTCAAGTTAAAACAAGAGGATGCATGAGTACTTTATTATGCTATATTTTGAATTACTACATAATGATAACTTTTGGTTATTATTCATGCTTATAAAAATGTTTTTTTTATTATTATTATTATGAAATAAGTAAATGTGTGGCTTACAAATAATTAATTGATTACTGATATTTATTTAATGTTTATATGACTCAGGTCGAGTGGACGGACATTAATATTGTATATTTCTTGTTTTCCTCAATGTGTGGATTTATTATAAAATAAAAATATTATTGCTTAAGGAAATGTAGATCTATGTGAATAATTAATTAACAATGGACCAAAAATAATTATATTTGTGATAATGTATAAAATTTATGTCAAGTTTATGTTTTTGTTTTTTTTTTTTTTGGATAACCTGCTAAAGTTACCGCCAAGATAAAAATTTTTTAGAATTAATTAAATGATCATTATAAAAGAAATACGTAGCTGAAATTATCTTTCCATATCTCAGTCATTCTATAAAAGTTTATTACTTATATGGTAAGCTCAATTAGCTTTTTGCTAAGAACATTGTTGATTGCTGAATTAAATTTAAATTGTAAATGTTCGTCATATATTAATTTGTTTTTATGTTTCATGTTTTTACTAACCGTACTCATCTGGAATCATCTTTATTTGGAATCATGTCATTCAGGAAATTTTATGTTTAAAAGAAACTTTGCAATAGACTTTTTTTTTACTTAAAGAAGAATGATTTTTTGTTTGTTTATTGCTATTAATATGCTATAGATAGATAGACAGATTATTATTTTTTATTTTCTTATTTAATTTATGATATTTCCTTGACATCTAGACCATCTCGAATGGAGTGTATTGCAAATTGCAAATACACTGGTAAATGATTATTATTTTAAATAGAATTTCTTATGTAAGTTATATATACATTTTGGGTATTTTATTGAAGAGAGGTATATTTTTTTAATGTCTCCAAGTGAGCATTTTTGGCTTTCAGAGTAGCATAAGTATAAAAGAAATATTGTGTCAGAAATGGTAAGGCCTCGTTAATAATAATTATTGCCATTAAAAATTTAAAACAGCTAATAGTCTGTTATAACTAAAAGTTTATTTTCAGTTTACCATTTACTTTACCATAATATTTGTGTATTATATAATTTGAAATTATTTTCACACTCTTATTTATACGTATGTGGATCTGTCTTATGCAGTTATTTTATATAATTAGTAAATATTCAGTTTTTATAACTGTTTTTCTTTTTGTTAATTTTGGATAGTGTCATATTCTAAAAGAATTGAAGGAATTGATGACTTATCTGTATGTATATTTGTTTTCCAACATATAAAATAAAAAGTACTAAATAGCTATGAGAAAGTTATTTTTGATACATTCTATGTTTATTGGGATTGAGGACTCTCTCTCTTATTACATCTAAGTATTTGCCATGAGTGAAATAGATTCCTAGATTCCCTATGTATGCATTATAAAATGATATTTTATGAAGTTAAGTGTTATTTTTCTCCTTTATTCTGGTGGTGAGACAGAATTCTATGCCAATATGTACCTCAAAGTTAGGTGAGGAGGCCAATATTTGTGGTTAGATTTATTAGCCAAAGAGCTTATTTATTTATCATGTGCTTAAATTTTTCTTAAATGTTTATTTTCCGTGTTATCATAGAATCACAGCTATGTGTAATTTAGTTGGTGGTTAGATAAATAGTCAGATTAAATTCTTTATTGAATATTAAAGTAGAAATAGTGTTATATTTGTTGGTTAGTCTATGACATTATCTGTAGTAAAACATTTATTTAGGAATTCATAAGTAAATTAACAATATGTGAATGTATTGATTTTATCTTAAATTATAGCATAAGATGTGACACACACATGTAATGCAAATTATCTTGTCAATATGCGAGTATAATATTATGAAACTTACACATCAGGAAATATATATTTTGAATCTATCATGCTTTAAATTATCAAATCATCAGAATGATTATTTTTATTTTGAATGTATAAAAAAAATAGATATTTAAAGTTACTCTCTTGACAACCAAAGTTAGTAATTTATTTTATCCCTATAATTGATAGTGTGACCTCTTCAACTTATATGTTTATGCCCATAATATGATATTTATTTATTCAGTATTGTTTGCTCATAAAAATGTGTTAGATAGCCTAAATATATTTGAAGTCAGAATATTAGGGCATTATTTTATTTGTTAACTTATGTTTCTAAATGTCTAATCAATAAATGACAAAATATGTAATAGAAATGATTCCAAATCCAGGTTAGCAGATTTATTTGTGAGTTTAGAAATTACTACAAACAGTCCCACCATGAATTAGCTATATTTATTTGGATATCAAATGTAAATAAATGCTTATGTTATTTATTCAAAACTTTGTCTCGAGTTGTTCTTATATGCATTCGTATTCTAGTTGCCACATTCCACATATCTATTGCTACATAAATATATTACTTTGTAAATTTGATAATAAACATACTGAAATCTGATAATATTGTTTTCTTGATCCAGGCATTACATGAAATACGTTACCATTTGGCAAACTTATAAAAAGATTGCATTGTTAGTTTATTATTTAGACAATGATGTGAGATTAAAAGGTATCCTATTTCCTTCATTATCTAATTGCTAGTCCAGTAAAACATTATTCAATTTAGTCCATTATATTTTTATTTATTTATAGTTATAAATTACTGGATAATAGAATTTATTTAATCAAACTGTATTATAGATTCCCTGAGATCCGATTTCATATTCCCAAATTAACATTAATTTAGCTGTTTAGATTAAGATGTGCTAAATAGTGGAGTTATTTAGTATTATGCTTTTCTTTTTCTGTTAAAGTTATATTGAGATAATATAGAGTATATTTAGATGATGGAAGAGATCAAATCAAATTATATTTTGTTAGTTTGAACAAATGAACTCTGCTGACCTCCATCATTTGGTTGATTAATAAATGAGGCATATATTTTCATTCTATATGTTATTGACTTCCTATAACCTTCCACTGAGCTAAGCTATAAGTTAGGCACAAGTAGAAAAGTCTCAGCATTAATTCTAAGTCAAATAAAGTGTTAATTTATTCTATTCATTAATAGAATTGGCATCCTGGGCATTTACTCATATAATGTTTAAGTCATTAAAATATTGGCAAATTTAAAAAACTAGTGCACAAAATAACTCAAATAAGATTTAATATTTATATATGTATATAAATATAGATATAATAACTCAACTATCAATTAATTATTTTAGTAATACTACTTATCTTGAACCAATGCATGAATTAAGCAGACTAAAAAGTTACTCTCTATTCTATACCACTAAAATCTTCAATAGTCAGAGATTCAAAACTATATAAACAACAGATTCAAGATTTTATTTGATACAACTAGTGTTTTCTGAAATAATTAACATTAAGTAAGTTCATTTTTAAAACTTGATTTTGAATATAATGCTATTACACTCATATATATTGAAATGATATATTCCTTGGGAATATATTTCATTAGTGTTTAATTTAAGAAAGTGTATAGAAAATAAATTTTATTTAATTTAGAAATGTGATGTTATTGATATATTTAAAACATTCCATTGGTATTATTATTTAAGGGCATTATGCAGTCTTTTCATAAATAAAAGTTGATTTTGTTAAACTATTAAAAGAAAGTCAATTGTTGGATTTAAAAATATTAATTGTAAAGATTGATAAATAACTGTAGAATTATTTATTGTTCTATTGGCAATTAGCCAAGAATGATTTTTTATAAATAAAAAAAACTGTTTAATCACATTAATAGAATGGTTGTGCGTTTAACTGAAAAGAAAACATTGAATTTTAAACTTCCTAGATGAACCTGTAAATAAATAGTTTTATCCCAAGAATTTGGGAAACAAGACTCAAAGGCATAATCTCTTTTTTTTCATATTTTCATCTACAAATAATAAAAGTACTTTATAACCATCAACTGCTGCAAAATCATGATTCCTACAACTTCATTCAGGCCTGTTTACTGTTTCCTGTCTATCTATATTTCATATGGAGTGATATAATGAAGAAAGTAATCACATGTTTATTCTTTAAATTTGTGGGCAGACATTTAAGTTTTTTTTAATGGTAAATAAGTTAAAATGACAAAACAAGTTATAAATCTTTATTAAATATTTTTTTTAAATTATAATAAATTGTTTTTATATAAATATTTTATGCTGATATTAATTATTTATAATTTGTCAGTTCTTAAATATTGTATTGATCAATATATGTATTTATATAATCCAAATGCAAGTTAATATTTTCAGAATGTTTTAATAATATTTAAAATAATATGGATGTGATAAATAATAATGTGTTCTTATTTTATTAAATGTCATATTTCAATACACATTGTAAAATATATAATCTATGCTATTTAATGATAATATTTATAATTTTAAATTTATGATTGTTTAACTACTGATAAATATTTATTTTGTATATGCAATTTGTCCATTGCTGCATATATTAACAGTTGAGATATTGCTAGTTGATGTGTGTTGCTTGTTATTTGTGGTTAGTTCCAGTTATAAATTTTATAATCATTTCATTTTTGTATAAGCATGGGTAATATCATATCTTTATAAATATGACTAATGATAAATTAATATTTAAATATTTCATATATGAAGCTTTAAGAATAGTTGTTTTGATGCTGTTGCTTAGAATATTTGAGTAGTGAGTTAATCGTATATTGAACAGGCATTTCACCCGTTATTTAGTCTTATATTCCTCAGTGTATACTGTGTTCCTAAGTATTGAGATCAAGAATGTCTTACTTTGGTTTTGCAATATATCAGATTGTTGATCATATATGCAATTGTTCATTTTGATGTATGAATTTAAGTATTAGTAGATATTACAATGGCATTATTGTTATTTTATTTTTCTTAAGTAAATTATTTTGTTTGATAATAAATTATTTTATTATTGATTATTATTTGAATTACAAAATATAAAATATTAATATGCTAAATTAATAGGCATCCAAATATAACTCTTGATGGGTAAATTTATCTTTTTACTAAGGTTTATTATTAATTGGAAGAATTTCATTTTATAATTTATAGCTTTCCAACCTTTTTGTGTAATTGTGAATTTGCTAGTAAACTTAAGTTCTTTCTTTGGTATTTTTTTATATTAGTTAAAAATATTAAATTACAATTTGATATAGGAAAGAGATCTAGCTTTATTATCTAGTGGAAAATTTCTAAAGTTACATATGAAACTATTTATCCATTACAATATATATATAAATTACACTATAGTCATAACTAAAGCAAATTAGCCAAAGAAAATAAACTCTAAGCATAATTCTCAACTATAAAAGACTACAAGATAACAACTAATTTATATTAAATATTATCCACAATTCCACTTGCATCCCACAAATCCTTAATATTAAAAAAACTTTTAAATAACCTTTAGGCTTTTAATATATATATATATATATATTAAAATATATATATTTATATATATATAATTTATATATATATATATGTATATATATATATAAATTATGACAGACAAAAATAAAGCATGGCCCTTATTCACAGGAGGTAGTAAAATCACCAACCAAGGCAGCAGTTGGTGGCCAAAGATGGAAGGTGCTAAGAATTCCCTGATTGTGGACCCAGGCTGTCATTTGATGACAAATTTTTATTTAGGTACTTACAATTGCAGATCACTATCAAGTGAAGGAAGATTGCAAGAATTAGAAGAAGAACTATCTTATATTAAATGGGACATTATTGGACTTTGTAAAGTTAGAAGAAAAGGTGAAGAGACAATTGATTTAAAAAATGGACATATACTCTATTATAGAGGCACAAATATTGGAAATACAAGTGGACTAGGATTCATTATAAATAAAAGGTGGAAGAACAATATTGTGGAGATTGATGGTGTATCGTACAGAGTGGCAAGATTAGTTATACAACTTAATAGCAGATACCAAATGCAGATAATTCAGGTTTATGCCCCAACAAGTTCTCATAGTAATGAGGTAGTAGAAGATTTTTATATGGATGCAAAAAAGGCTTTTGATCAGAGTAAACAACATTTTAAAACTGTTGTGGAAGACTTTAATGCTAGAATTGGTAAACAAATAAAAGATGAAAGTGTTGTAGGTAATTTTGATTATGGTAATAAAAATGAGAGAGGGCATAGACTTGTGGAGTTTGCAGAAAAAAAAAACCTTTATATTATGAATTCTTTTTTTGAGGAAAATGTTAAAAGAAAATGGACATGGAAGCATCCAAATGAAGGTACAGCAGAATTGGATTATATTTTGACTAACAGGAAATACATATTTCAAGATTGTAATGTTCTTAATAAATTTATCAAAGGAAGTGATCATCCATTAGTAAGGTGTAAGATACATGTTAATGTAAAACTAGAGAGACAAAAATTATTAAGAAAAACAATATTTAAAGTTGATATTCCTAATCTTCAGAAACATTCTAATGAATTTAAATTAGAACTTACAAATCGGTTTCAAGTATTAGTAGATTTTGAACATGATTCAGATTTGAATGAAATTAATATGAAAATAACTGATACACTTTTAAAAATGGCAACAAAGATAGCTCGTAGAAAAAAGAAGCAACTGACCACTAAAATTTCTACTGAGACTAGAGAATTTATGAAGAAAAGAAGGAATATGAAGACATACAAAATTGATGCATTAAAAAGAATTGAATATCTCGAATTTTGTAAAATGGTGCGGAAAAGAGTTGAAAATGGTATAAGAAAGTATAACTATGAACTAGAAAGGAAAGCTGTAGAAGAAAATAAAAGTCTCAAGAATGTAAAACAACATTTTGGTATTGGTAGAAAATTTATATCTGCAATAAAAAGAAAAGATGGAATTATTACTAAAAAGAGAGATATTATGAAATTGGTAGAAGATTTTTATCAAGAATTATATAGTAATAAAGAACAAGTACCTCCTATATCTATTACATCTTCCGAATTGCCCAGAATTTTAAATGAAGTAGTGAGACATGCAATTAAATGTATGAAGAAAGGAAAGGCTCCAGGTAATGATGGACTTATAATTGATATATTGAAAGAAGCAGGTGAAGAAATAGAAAAAATTTTAGCAAAATTATATACCAAATGTCTAAATGATAAAGATGTACCGGATGATTGGAAGAATGCAGTATTAATATTAATATTTAAAAAAGGTCATAAAGAAGATATTAGAAATTACAGACCTATCAGCCTTTTATCAGTTTTATATAAAATTTTTACCAAGATAATTACAACTCATCTACAGAGATCATTGGATTTCCACCAACCAAGTGAACAAGCTGGATTTAAAAGTGGTTTTAGTACAGTAGATCATATCCAGGTATTGAGAGAAGTTATAGAAAGGACAAATGAATATGAGTTGCCATTATGTTTTGGATTTGTAGATTATGGAAAGGCATTTGATTCTATAAACATTTCTTCAGTGATTAAAGTATTGGATCATCAAGATATAGATCCAGGATATTGTCATATTTTAAAGAATATTTATAAAAATCCAACAGCAACAATTAGATTACATAATGATACTGAGAAAGTCAACATTGAGAAAGTTGTAAGACAAGGTGACTCCATATCTCCAAAACTTTTTACAGCAGTGCTGCAAAAAATATTTTGTGGATTAAAATGGGAAACTAAAGGAGTGAAAGTAAATGGAGATTATTTAAGTCATTTAGATTTTGCAGATGATGTAGTTGTTTTTGAAAATAATGCTTCAGAGCTGCAGGAAATGTTGCAGGAGTTATCAGATGAAAGTAGGAAAATAGGACTAATGATAAATGTTAAAAAGACTAAAGTAATGTTTAATCGATTTGCTCAGAATATGAAAATAAAGATTGATTATGATGAATTAGAAGAAGTTAACAGTTACAAATACCTTGGTCATATTATTAATACAGATGGAAACATAATGGAGAAAATTAATCATAAAATTAAACTTGGTTGAGAGTGCTTTTGGTAGAAATAACTTGATACTAAAAGGAAATATGCCTATGTGTTTGAAAGGGAAGGTTTTTGACAAATGTGTTTTACCAGTTCTTACTTATGGATCTGAGACTTGGACACTTAATAGAAGAGCAATACCAAAACTTCAGACCACTCAAAGAAGTATGGAGAGATGTATGTTGGGAGTAACAAGAAGAGATCAAAAATGCAATGTATGGGTAACAGGTGTTACTGATGTCATTGTAAAAATTAAAAGATTGAAATGGAGTTGGGCTGGACATATTGCTAGAAGAGATGATAAATAGATGGACAATTGAAATTTTAAACTGGATTCCAAGAGATTGTAAAAGACCCAGAAAGAGACCACATGTGAGATGGATGGATGAAATAAGAAAGTGTGCAGGGAGGATGTGGAGAAGAGAAGCTAAAGATCGGAAAAGATGGATTGAACTTGGAGAGACCTTCATCCTGCAGTGGATTGATAATGGTTGATATATATATATATATATATATATATATATATATATATATATATATATATATATATATATATATATATATATATATATATATATATATATATATATATTGCATTACATGGAGTAAATACTTTTCAATCACTGACAATGTCTTTCAGTTTCATCTTAGTAATAAAAATTAAAAACAACTAGTCCAATACTGATTAATATCTTGTTTATTGCTAAAATTATCCATCATCATTAATTCACATAATTTTATTATCAAAGTATGTCCTCCATGAAATAATTATGATGAAGCTGTTATAGTTCTCTATCAATAATTACTTTATACCTCTAGATTGGCTTTAAAAATAATATTAATTTTTACAAATAAATTTTATTTATTTTGGGAATAAGAATGCTTTTGTATCTTCAAGTACTATCTCCAGATTTAATTTTTTTTTAATCCTTATTACTCTTTAAATATTTGATTTCATCTACATGCTAACCATGATCTATTACAATTCGAAAGCAATTTCTGAACATCATATGATTCACAATCAGATGGAAAAAGTACAATATATGTTTTGGACCTAGGTTGAAAAATTAATGAACAATGAATGTAACTATTGCTCATAAATTTTAATCAAATAATTAATTATAAAAATGACAAAGAAGTTTGAAGCATAACAAATATCACAAATCATTTTATGTAAATATATAAATCGCCCTTATATACCAAACTTTTCTGCAGATACATAAATTAAATGTATAATACTTGACTATATGTATATATGTAAATCATACTTATATACCATGTATATCAGCAAATATAAAAATTAACCTTGCATAATAGTTTCATGTATACATTTCAGATTAGACTTACTAACTTATTTAACTTTTTCTTAAGCTCTTCAAACTATGCCCAGCTCCTGCATAAAAAATAATTAATTACAATAATTTTATGAGATATATTACTAAACAAAAATTTTATATTTTTAGTATCTTATAATAAAAAATATTATATAAATGAAATATTATACCATCTTAAAAATAAAAGTAAAAATCTCAAGAATAAAAAGTTTGTAAATTAATATCAATTGAATGTTAGTGGATTCAAATATTTTTATTATCCATAAATTAATAAAGATATTATATAATGTAATTTAAATTAATCTTTTACCAATAAATTTCCTGTTTAATGTCATTTTTTTGTATTAAATTTAATATTTTCATCAATTTTTCTGTGCATAGTTTAATTTTGAAATCTCATTTTGACACTACACCTGGGTCTCATTTTATGCAGTAGATAGGTTCTGCAGAAAGCTCACATTAAAAAAAATCACACAAAAATAGACCTAACTTACATTGAAAAATGGGGAATAGGTTCTATATTTTTCAGAAATTGCATTAAAGTAAAGCAACAAAAAAAAATTACTTTAAAATTCACATTAAAAAAATAAGGAAATAAAGTATGACTAATAAAAAAATGTTAAATATTTGAAAAAAATTGATACAAGACAAACTTTTTTTACTTTGTTTATTAACTACAGTATTTAATTTTACATTTTTTCATACATATTTTAATCATTATTGCTATTTGACAATATGTGGTTCATTTGTGAACTGATGAAAAATCAAAATCATCACAAGAGGAAATATAACTAGTGCCATATTCAGTTTTTGCTATGTTAACAGTTTCTGTTGACAATGTAATTGGTAACAATGATTTTACTAATTGTTTATAATCCTCATGATATCCAGACATATAATTATTTAGCTCTCATTGGAATTAAACAGGTTGTTCATTGCAGCAAATTCTCTCAAATTTCAACATTTTCTGTTTTTCTTTGTCTCACAATTGATGTAAAATCTATGATTAAATAATTATTACTTGTCAGAAAATAATAAATTTGTCTTCATTTGATAGATATTCTTGTTTACTATTGAAATAAATTTTAAATGTTCACATTTTGTTTCTATATTAAAAAAAATAAGATCGCAAACAAAAAAAAAGATTATAAATTATCATTAGAAAGATTACGTTCAGTTTATAAAATCAACAAAATCTTCATTATTTATTTTAAAAATCTAAAAGAATATTTATTTCTGCTATATCTAACAAAATATGTTTTAAAAGTGTAAAATTTTTGAATATTTATTGTGATATTTTTATACTCATAAGTATAAATCTATTATTATTGTTTACTCATAAAAACTAAGATTCTAAATACAGCTTCAGGTCATATTCCTGTTAGCTGCTAATATAATATATTTTTGAAAAAAAAGTATTTCAAGTCAAAATAAGTTATTAATAATTTAAATTTCTTGATATCTAATAAATATAGTGAAATATGAACTTCTTTATCGCAAAAAAGAAAACTTGCATAAAAAAATATTAAGAAGAAACATAAATCACATAACTTCAAAATTGCATTAAAAAAATCTGCATAAAGTGAAACCCAGGTGTATTTAAAATAGCCTTTGTTCAAAATCAATCTTTTTAGTTTGGAGGTTTGTCATCAAGTATTATATTTTCCCCTAATTGTACATTAAGTAGTTTTGCTGAATTTCATTTTTTATGATTTGACTTTCTTCATGAGATTATTTTATATTAATGCATTTACTGAATTTCAGTTTTCAATAGCTCTTTTATTGATAGATGGTATGTTCATTTATAAACACAAAATAAAAATTACAGTAACTATAAGACAGTTATAGGTTTTATGTCTATTACATCATCAGCATTTACATTTCCTGATAGAAAATAATGACTACTAAGACTTGCATTTAGTACAAGCAGTAAATAATTTAACCATAGTCTTACATAAAAACCAATAATGATAACTTACAGATTTTCATTGGTAGTTTATATTTCTCTAATCAGGGAAATTGACATTGATTTGTTTTTAATGATTTCTGCTAATTCTTTGAGGAATTTATATAAACAATGCCTTAAATTTCAAATACTGATTTTCTTTCTTTTGGCAGCTAACTTTATGATAACTAGTAGTTGACATCTTTAACTGACTTAACTGCAACTAACTGTTATTATTTTTTATCTTGAATCCTATGATATTCCCATATAATAATTTTTGTTGTCTAAATTCAAACAATGCTAAATAATTTATTCCTGTTTAAATCCAATATATCTTTTTTTTTTCAGTTATTTTATATTGCAATAAATAATAATTTTAAGCAATATCATTTCATAAAATTTGAATCATACCGAATCATCTCCTACTTTTATTATTTATTAATGCTAAATTGATTTAAATTAGCAAACTTTCTCAAATAATTCAGAATTTCTGAATTAGCTTTTTGGATGCAATAATTTAGCATATCTGAAAAAGTGTTTACATTTTTTTTTGATAAATAATGCCTTACAAAATTAGCAACAACAGACTTCAAAACCATTTTCCCACTTCTTCCCCCTCTATATTTATTTAATAAGTATGATTTACTAACTTATTAATTCTCAAACTGATCAATTATGTTGCTTCTAAAATGTGTTATTATCACTTTTATAATTTAATCCCAAACCTTTATTGTGCAAGCATACTCAACCTTTTATTTCATTTATTTTTTGTGAGACTTTGGGGCTTCAATTTCTATAACCTTTAATATTTTGGCTCAATAATATAATTTTACAGATTACATTTTTCTAACTCTATTTTCTTTACGTACTAGCTCAAATCATGCTATCCATCATATATATATATATAATCACATAATATAATGTAAAATATAATATTATATAACAGCAAAAAAATCTTTGCTGAGAAAAGCTTTTTGTGTCAGTTTTATAATATATGTACTTTTATTGATATTATATAAAGATATTTTATATTATATTTTATGTTGATTTAAATATATGAAAAACAAATATACTGGATTAAATTTCTTTCTATTTTTGATTATATATATATATATATATATATATATATATATAAATATAGATAGAAATATATATATATAGTAACCCTCCATCCTACACTTCCCAAACAAATTGTGTACTCAAATTAAATGTTAAGACAAAGATATTATTTTCTGACTATTGAACTGGATAGCATGAAACTATAAATCTAAAGAAGATTACAAAGTGATTATGAAGATAATAACTTCTGGTCAAACTAGCTTTAAAATCCCCAAACAAAACATTATGAGATAAATTTAATATTTGTCAAACCAATAAATAATTAATCCGGTCTATGAAATGAATATGAGATTGGAATTATAAATTAAGTAGTAAATAAATTAGGATGTAGATAATTAAATGGATGATGAAAATAAATAAGAATTAAATAATAAAATGAAACGAGCCTAAGAGCAAAGAGGAGAGAAAGATGTGTTAGAATACTGAAGGATTAAGATAATGATAGACTAAGAGCTAATGACTGATTAAGATGGTAATAGGATAAGAGCTAGTGAAGGGTGAATTAATTATGATAATGAATTAAGATGAAATAAGAATGAAGAAATAAAGAAAGATCGAGATGACAGATGAGAACAATGATGATGATGGAAGATGATATCCAGAACTATAAACTGATATTGTATTAAAGGATAGTAAGATAAACTAAAGTAAAATATGGATTCCAAGCTTAACCAAACCAGAATATTTACCATCAAATTAAAACAAAATATAAGCTCAAAAGTAAGGAAGAAGAAATTTACACATTAAGTTATGCTGACTGTAAAACAACTGTGAAAATAAACATAACTCAAATCAAAGTACAGTAAATAATTCTAAATATAAAAACTTACCATAAATTTAACATTATACCGTGAACTACTAACTTATTCTTCTCAGGGTTCAAATAAATTAACTATTATCCTTTTTCCAGATATACTTGGGTCAGTGAGAGGGATTTTGCCACTACCCAACTATAACAGACAAAACTGCTTATAAACAGTTAGAATTACTAAGATATCTAGCAATCTCAATACCAACCAAATATGAAATTTAAGCTCTATAAAGTACACACAAACTCTTAATCGAGCCAAATAACTTACAACTCTCTTTTATTCAATAATTATGGTCTATGTGATCATAGATCAGTGAATGATGTATTTGATAGTTCAAATAAATAAGCTATATCCAATTTATTGGTTTCATCTTTACTATATTATTTAAAATAATATATGCACTTCAGGTGAACAATGTTTAAATCACAAAGTGATGATGCTTTAAATGTACTTTAAAAAAAAATAAAAGTATACCAAATTTATTATGGTATTAATGTATAGTAAATTATACTACATTGATTAATGATGAATTTGAAATAACAAGGTAATGTGTGGATAGCAATAACAATAATAATGTGGGTGATGATTAGCAATAACACCACAGACAACTAGATAAAAATTTCAAAATAACAAGATTTATTTACATTATTTACAAATTTTTTTAACATCATAAACAGTTCCCAGAAAACATATATAAGACAAAGTATATTTTCTTTCAACTACCTGTATGGGTGATAAAATAATAAAACATCATAATACCCTTATTGTCCCCATAATTGTTAATTAGGTTTTCACTATTGTGTATTATAAAATAGGTAAATTATATTGCTTGGCATAAATAAGCATTACAATACAAGATAAGAGTGCTTTATAAATAATAAGAGTAATTGACAACCTTAATATTTAAACCCAATTCTTGAAGCAGCATTTTTCACTATAGCTTTCTTAGCTGTATATAAGAATATGATAATGGCAATTATCATATTAAGCATAAATATAAGAATTATTCTTTGATATAATTTGTTTAATATTATTTAATATGACCTTAGTTAACCATACAGTTAGATTTTTATTATTTAACCTAAAGAAATTTCTAAATATGGGTACAGACATCAGAAGTAGTTAGATGTATACATGATATTAACCCTGCCTATGTCCATAAATGATCATGCTGATTATAAAAAGACTCTATTGATCCATCAGTGAATCACTGCTTGATGAACATCAATGACAGTACGTATGTGCGTATCTCCTGTTATGCTAGACATAAACTAAGTCTTATAATTATTAATAAGTTTTGTTGGTAAGTTTTATTGGCTTGTCCATAAGTTGTCATAGCCCAATTCATACACTATTTGACTTCACTAAACACTATAGATAACAAGTATCCTTGATTAACTTTACCTTATCATTGCCATACAAATTTTTAAAATGCACAAAATAACTTCACCATACCCGGTTAGAAAATCACTCTACATTCTCCTGAGGAATAAGACACTCGAAAGAGGCTCTTCACAACAACATTACCTTGTTGTGTAATCATATGGCAAATTCCCATACCTTTTTCTTGGGTATAAATGTGTGAACCTTGTCTCAACACAGGAAACAGAATATGTGCCTTGAGAATAACCTTTTTTCTAAGGATTTACGATGCTACTTAAGCATTCTTTATTTATTGGCCTCAATAAAAAAATTTGCTCATGGAGTAAGTGATGGGTGAGACTATTCTCTCTTTCTGCCCATGCATCCTATATATAATACAGTGTTTAAACCAGCTTTATATTCATATATTCATCAGATGTACTCTCACAAATCTTTATCACTACAATGGCAAGATCGACATAATTTTCACACTAAAGATAAAGATAAATATCTCCATTCCTAATTCATAACTGATAGTGTAATAAACAAGCCAACATTTTATAAGTCAAATGACTAGGAAATATTTTAAAATTATGATAAAATATTGCTATAACAAGAAATACACACACAGTCAAAGAAACATAGCAGATTATAAACTAACCTGAACATACTGATTATAGGCAAACTTTAATAAATATAAAATGCTTATATGGTAATTCCATAACATAAAATAACTATGTTATCATAAAGAACTACTATTCCACCTTTAATGAGTGACTCTGTCTGTTTACTCATAATAAACTGTTCACCTATGTAAGAGATGAGCTATCTCTATCTTGTAAAGCTTAGCATAATATTAAATTTTAGACCAATCTGTAAAAACAATTACATGTATATCATTTTCTGTTTACATACTTATTACAAATTTATGTCATAAAAATATACCTGAATAATATATGAAATTCATATATAAAACCCTTGATAACATGAACAATAACAAAAAAATTATTAATGTGATATTCCATTCCCCTAGTTCACCCTTTTATGTATCTTTAATATGAGCTAAATAATGGGGAAATGAAGTCATCCTGGGCACACATTTTATGAGCGATGTTTCCATCATTTTCATTTTTTTTCATATATGCACTTTGGTAATATAAACAAATAAAGCCTTCCAAAAATTTTATGGAAACAAAATCTTATAAAAAAAAAAAAAAAGACGCTTAAAAATCTTTCTGCAGAATTTTTATTTAAAAGTTTAAGCTATATAGCAGGAGCATCCAGTTTAACAAGAAGAGCAACAACTTTTTCAAATGCACTTATTGATTTTCCTTTTTTTTTCACAACAGTTTTTTATAATAATCCAGAATGATTCGAGTTTTTTTAGACATTTTTCTTTATTTATTATGTTTCAATTTCTATAATATTAAATATTATACTGTCTTTGAGATATAATAATTTCCATTAACTATTAGTACCATGAGTTAAATATTTTATTGGCATTTATCGGTATAGGATACGTCTTTTAATTTTTTTTTTTTTTTTTACTGACTGAGGAAAAAGTAACATTATAATAGATTAGCCAGACAATCTTCTTTTGTTTAATAAGACAATAATATAGAATAAGTTCCCACATTTATAAATCAATTAACTTTTCTTCAATTTCAATTATTATTAATTTCAGTTTTCGACCAATTCTCAAGAAAATATTTATATAGTTATATTTTTATCAGTATTTGTAAATATTTCTTAAATCAAATTATAAAGATTTATTATTTTCCTTTATAAATCTTTACATCAATTAGGTTGAAATTACAATTATAAACATTCTTCGCATTTGTCAATAGTGTAACTATTTTAGACTTACGTTTTCGATAACAAGGAGTTTTAGCGCTTCTAACCAGAATCAGATTATCACTGTTGTCTTTAATCAGATTAAATATTATATAGGTTTTCACATTTATAAATTGGTCAAATATTTTGCTATTTGAAATAAAAATTCACTTGATTAAATTACAAGTTCGAAAGTTTATCCATATTATTTATTTATTTTTTATCATGATGATAATTCAAAACAAAACGTATATATATATTTTATAGAGCGCTTATGGTTTTTTTTTAGATTTAAATAATTTACACAAAACTTTTAGATTTATGTAATGATTAGTTATTATATGAATAACAAACTTTATGCTTACTATTTGTTCTGGTTTAAGCCTGAAGTCCCATGTTGTAATTTACTGATTTCTTAATATGGTTCCCATTTTCTCTCCAGTATGACTTTGTCAATTTTCAATCAATGAATTAGTAGATTGAAATATATACTAGGGTAGAAGTTTCTACTCCATACTTGTAAAACTACAATCTCATTAGATTTTCTTCAATTTTAAAGTGGTATTGTTAAATTTTCAGCTTTTTCTTATTTTTTGATTTTTTTTTAATTTTGCAGGTGTAAAGAGTTGAAGTCCTGTCTCTGATTGTTCTTTTAGACTTCCCTTCTCCCTCTCTGTTAAGTTATTTATTATTTTTATTGCACTGGATTGTGGTACATAAAATAGACCAATAATAGGGTAGTGTGCATACTAATTAATAGATCTCCCTCTAGTGATAACTAATTAGATCGTTTCATATCAATTTAAGCTACAATACAATATGCTTGAAGATTGATTACAAAATTTAGAAGAATTATAAATTGAATTTTTTTTTGTTTAATAATAATAATAGAGTACTAAACATCTTTATACTTCCAAATTGATTCAATACCATTAAATTATTATTTTAAATATTATTGCAACTAGACCATATGACAAAATGTATATGAACTTCATATCCACTCTATCAGATTTTCTAGTGTATCTCAAACATTCCAATTTTCCATCACTCTCAGGATATTTATTGGTGAAATTTTACTCAATTTGAAAATTATAATCTAGCAAGCATTCCAACCTACTACTGATGTTATACACTGATTTTCAATATATGGTAATTATTTCCAATTGAAATTTAAAAATTATTCAGACTGGATCACTTTAATAAGGTTTGATAGAATTAAATGTTGAACAAAAGATCAATAATAGAAAGAATTCATCTATTCTTGCAGTTTTTGATGTATATAATCTCATCTTTGTCAACATTGATGAGAATGAAAGTAATATATCAGCCAGCTGGAATATTATAATATCAACTATACAAAAATGGAGATAGAATCTTTCTTTTAATAATCATATTTTTAATATTTAAATAGAGTTTAATAAATGTAAATGATTAATCTTGTTTAATGTCCTCAGGCTAAGGATAAATACCACTTTGCTTTTGATGTATATAAGCTAGTCTTTATTAACACTGATGAAAATTCAAAGTGACATTAATATATAAAATAGCTAGATTATGCATATAATAATTATTACATTAATAATTAACTATACAAGAATAAAGATAAAATCTCTCATTTAATAATCTTGTTTTTAATAATTAAATAGAATTTTATAAATGCAAACATGAAATTAACATAGCTTAATGCATATGTAATTAAGAGAAAAAAACAGTCTCCCTCAGCATACAGATAAATAACACTCTAAATATTGAACAACAGATCAAGAATTGAATGAATTCACCAATTCTTGTTAATTTCATATTTATATTTATTAAAATCTATTTAATTATTAAAAATAATATTATTAAAGGTGAGATTCTATCTGCATTCTTGTATAGTTAATTATTAATATAATAATTATTAAATGTCATATTCCAACTCACTAATATATTAATTTCATTCTTAATTTTTAACCAGTGTTGCCAAGGTAAGCTTATCCTTGATATAAGCCCAAGAATAAATGGGTTCTTTCTATTCTTAATTCTTTGTTTAATATTTATAATGTTATTTATTCATAGCCTAAGAGATATTGGTTTTCTCTTAATTACATATGTATTAAGCTATGTTAATTTCTTCAGATGGTCAATATAGCAATTAAATTTTAAATAAATAAATAAATAAATAATAATAATTTAAATTTTGATTATGTTGTGTTTCTTCTTGGTTTTTTATTTTTTACATAAAATATTGACTTTGTGTATTTAAATTCTGGAAAATAACTCCAAAGCCTAAAGGGAAATTGAAAGCCATGAAGATAAATATGATTAGAAAATATATTAAAGTAAAATAAAGAATATGATTAGAGTATGTGCGAAGTATAAGTATACTTCAAAATGCTAAATTAGCAAAAGTCCACTGAGTAGATAGCAATGGGATTTAGTGATAGAGCAAATGGTTTCTGGAACAAAGTTAACCTGTCATTTACAATGAACAAATATCACATAATTGTCAAAAAAATAAAGCAACAGTTTTTTTATATATGTTAAAACATCAGCCAGAAAGCAAACCCTGGGACAACTTCTTGTAATGCAGCTGTGCTAACCACTCAGCCACCAACAGTTTTTTTTTAAAATATTGAATGATATATATTATTTCAAGAAAAAGACTACATTGATGAAGTATTAATTATAAGTTTAACAAAAATAATCGAACTATAAAATAATTTTGCAAAGGCATAATTATAATGATTAAATATGTCTTGTTATAATAAAAAGATAAATTTATATGGTTCTTATTTTTCCCATATATAATAAAGATATTGAATAATATTTCTATAGTGTAATTTTTATTACATGACTCTCGCACAAAGTAGGAACTGATTTTTATCCACTTTTAACACTTTCTGGAGAGATATAATCATATACATATGATCAAATACCTGTGAAAAAGATTTATGATCCCCAAGATGCACATTACATAAACAATCAAATTAATTCCAAGCGCTTCGAATTGCATCGTATTTTGTAAGCTTTTTACTATGGATATGTGTGGGTATTGGAAAACTATTTAATTATCAGGTGAGCCACTATTTAAATACCTAAATCTTTCCACAATAAACCGATGATCGATACTCTATTTAAATGCGTGGATTGTATATTAGTTGATATTATTTGCAATCAATATATTCACATCACCCACGCCATTGGTATGAAATTGCAGCAATTCCCTCTGTGAATAAATATAAAATCTGAGCTTCAAACAGCCGAATATTTGCAATCAAATATACATGTATATAATATTAAATCTTTTTAACACCTTATAATGATAAACATTTTACAATAAATAAAAATTAGTTTTGTCCTCATTAGATGTTATATATATATATATATATATATATATATATATAGAGAGAGTGAGTCCTCATTAGATGTTATATATATATATATATATATATATATATATAAAGAGAGAGTGAGAGAAATTAAATTTAAAATACAATTTTTATTTAGTGAAATAAAATATTTTAACTTTAATTTATTATAAATAAATAAATTTATAGTTACAAAATCATGTGATTATTTTACGTAGAACTATTTTTTATATAATCCAACTAAGAAAAAAACTTGGCTCTATCTAATCCTATTTCTTTGTATTTAACCTATGTTCAAGTTAAGAATCTGTCAGATTAATTCTGTGTTTTGCAAAAAAATGGAAAACAGAAGAAAAAAGTTTAAACAAGATTAAAGAAAATTATCTTTTGAAAAATAATTTTTTAGATGTCTAAATAATTAGCTCAAAAGGTCATCAGTTTGGTAAAACTAGCTGTAATATAAACACAACCGATATATATATATATGTGTGTGTGTGTTTGTGTGTGAATATTAAATGTTTTATTTTACATCAAACTATTTAGAAGAGTCATTTATTTACAAGGAAAGGGTTTATTGTTTATTATTATTTGAAATATCATAACCAAGACATTAATGCAACTTATAAATATTTGCTCAATATTTATCTTTTATAAAAAAAATAGATACTATGAAATTAAATGGATTAAAAGACTTCAACAGATATGTAAAATAGTTCAATGAATATGTAAACTAGTTCAAAATTTCACTTACATAAATATTATTTGTTCTATATTCGAATTCAAAGTAGAAATCATTTAGTCAACCATCATGATATCATCAACTAACATTTCAAAGCATGATTTTAAAATGTTAATTTTAAGTTATCCTTTTGTAGAAAGTACTGTAGGTCATGTTTTATTGCTTTACTTATACTTCATATCATAAATCTATATTATTAAATAGATGGGAGATTTAAAACACCTGAATATTTACATACAATTACCAGCCAGAATTTTCTATTTTTATGACTTACTTACAACATTTTAATTTTGTAGCCTGAGTATGTTTAGCTTGCAGTAGTCCTTATATATAGTTTTCAAATAATTGATTTTTTAAATACACCTGGGTCTCATTTTATGCGGTAGAAAAGTTCCATAGAAAACCTGCATTAAAAAAATCATACAAAAATAGACTTAACTTACTGTGAAAAATGGGGGATAGGTTCTGGAATTTTCAGAAATTGCATAAAAGCAAAGCAGCAAGAAAAATTACTTTAAAATTAGCACAAAAAATAAGAAAATAAAGTATGACTAATAAATTTCAAATATTTGAAAAAAATTGATGCAAGACAAACATTTTTTACTTTTTTTTTATTAACTACAGTATTTTATTTTTCATTTTTTTATATATATTTTAATTATTATTACTATTTGACAATATGCAATTCATATATTAACTGGTAAAAAATCAGATTCATCACAATAGGAAGTACAACTAGCACCACTTTCAGTCTTATGCTGTGTTAATGTTTTTCTGTTGACAAGGTAATCAGTGATTAAACTTTGAGACAATGATTTTACTAATTGTTTATAAAGCTTGAAATATCCAGATGTATAATTATTTAGCTCTCATTGGAATTTAAGAGGTTGTTCATTGCAGCAAACTCTCTCAAATTTCAGCATTTTCTGTTTTTCCTTGTGTCACACATCAACATAAAATTTATGATTAAATGATTAGTACTTATCAGAAAAAAATAAATTTGTCTTCATTTGATAAATTTTTTGTTTATTACTGAAATAAATTTTAAATGTTCACATTTTGTTTTTATATTAAAAAAATGAGATCGCAATCAAAACAAAAAAATTATACGTTATCATTAGAAAGATTATTTTCAGTTTACAAAATGTTCATTATTTATTTTTAAAATCTAAAAAATATTTATTTCTGTTATATCTAACAAAATATGTTTTAAAAATTTAAAATTTTTGAATATTTATTGCAATATTTTTATACTTGTCAGTATAAATCTATTATTATTATTTACTCATAAGTAGGTTATTTATGTAGAAGCTAAAATTCTAAATACAGCTTCAGGCCATATTCACATTACCTGCTAATATAATGTTGTATTTTTTTGGGGGGAAAAGGTATTTCAAGATAAGTTATTAATAATTTAAATTTCTTGATATTTAATAAATATAGTGAAATATGAATTTTTTTATTGCATTAAAAAACCTGCATAAAAAGATATTAAGAAGAAACATGAATCACATAACTTCAAAATCGCATTTAAAAAATCTGCATAAAATGAGACCCAGGTGTATATACAAAGGTTGTTTTCAAAAATTCATGCATAGTAAGGCAAGATGGTCTTAGTTTTTACATAGTTGGAAACTTGTAATATGATACAGATTGGATTAGAAAAATTATCTCTAGTACTACATTTATTTATCTTTCTATAAGCTGTTAAAGTAAATAAAAATGAGTCTTATTTATGTCAGAAAACTGTGATGGAATAGTATCATGTTGACAATACAGATATAGAAATTTAGGGATTTAACATATTTAGTTCACCACATGATAAAAGAATGTGGTTGACACAATGCATGAATAGCAAAATAAGGTCTGAATTTTATGTTGAAATTGAGATGAGGAAACATTGATAAAATGCAAAACACTTGAAATATATATATGCAATTCTCAACAGCATGTATTAAATTATGAGATATTTTTAATGTAAATGTTTACAATCTAAATTCTTCCATTTCACAAACAATCTTTATTGATTAGATTTTCCAGAATCTTGAAGCACCTGAATATTCACAAAACAAATGCTAGTCCAATTCTTTACTTATATGTCTTGATTATGATATAGTTGATTCTGGAGAATGAATGTTGTAGCAATTAATTCAATAAATAAATGGTGTTTAAACTATTATTGCAACATCATTAATATCTCACAATGGATGATTATATCTGCATTATAATAGTAAATGGAATCGATATATATTGTAAGAATTATATATGTAATAAATTGACTAATGCCTCTGAGATATATTTTCAATCTTTTATATTTATGATAGCACACAATTCATTTTAGAAGAATGCAAAAAATAAATATGTAAGGCTTGATTGGTTACAAAATATATTTCATATATTAATCAATATATATATATATATATGTGTGTGTGTGTGTGTGTGATGATTTGCTCTTGCCTTATGCTCATATAGCCATCTAATCTCTAGATGAAACATATGAGAAGAATTGATATAACCTGAAAGATGAATAAGATGCATTATGCTTAACTGATTGTAAATTACAAAATTATCAGGCCTTGATGAAGATTAATAATGACCTTACATAAATCTTTATATGATTGTTTTTTTATGGCGGTAATATCTTAATTATTTTATTTTTTTCAAGTGAGTGCCACTTTTTCTAATCAAAACATAGATGATGCTATAGCTTAAAACTATTACAATTCCTTTCTCAATATATTCTTCTTAATTGCTTATAAATATCTTAATAAATTAATATGATATTGCATAAATTACCACTATAAAATATGGAAAAATTATTATCTTTCCTGGTTTTCCAAGGTCATTGACTTTTACTCAACTGTAGTCTTTCTTTTTCAATCATCCACATAATTCATAATGTACATTGTTTAATTAAAGCATAGGGAAATGATACTTTTATTAAGATTATAAACTGTGAAATCTTTTTTTAAAAAAAGAATTAAAAAATATGTTTGAAGATAAAACATTAATAATAAATCTTGAAAAGATATTGTCTTGTGTTTTGAATTGAGAGTTCCCTGTGCAGTCATTATTACATCTGATTGGCTGTCATTTAATCATTTTTAAGGCACATCTGTCAAAAAATTTCAGCCTTTCACTTATTAAAAGAGATTATTGAAAAAGTTCATTTACAATTTTATTTAATTTTCATATTGAATAGTGATATTATATAATATTACCTTTACATAAGTTTATTATTCATTGTTAAAAGTATTTATAGGCTATCCTTTAGCTTCAAATTGTTCTTGCCATTAAACAATTTATTGTTAATATATAATTGAAAAGGAAGCAATGGTTATTCTTAATTAAAGCTATGTTTAAACTAATTTCCTATTATTTTAATTTGGTTCATTGGTATGGTTATAAATTAAAAAATAAAATCTGATTATTAATTTGATTTATGTACAAATAAATAATCTGAAATTGCTATTTAATTATTTGAAAGATCAAGGCAGTAACTTAGTTTTAACAATCCCCACATATGAAAAGAAATGTCAGTTTTTAATAAATGTAATCATAAACAATCATAGCCGAATGATGTATAATATGCTATGTAAAATCTATACCCTGTACTATCATTAAACTTTTTATTCAAAAACTATTTTTAATTATAGTTTATAGTATATTTGTTAAGATGTAAAATTGCATTGTGTTATGCACTAACAGTGATATAAACATATGCTTTGCATGATAGAAAATTTTATTGATTAATTTACAAACAACACATAAGTGATTGATCATTCAGGTAAATAAAAGAATATCTTGGAAATAAAATATATTGCTTATATTTCTTAAATAGATTTCCACTCTGCTCACAAGCAATTAATCAGAAACATATAAATGTACACATTGTGCTGGTCTTTATTAAACAATCTATCTCATGATTTGAATAAGATATTTAAACAAACACATTGCAGTTACACACAGCTATATTGAAAAATATAATAACTTCAGATTATAACTAACCACTAACATCTAATACATCTAAAAATATTTTTGATTTTCCTCTTTTATAATAATAATATGCACAATCATAAAAAACTTTCATTGCATGAGCTTGTGATATATGATGGCATATTATCTATATAAAGTGAAATCTTAAATATATTTAATAAAAAATTATCACATGGGCAAAACTATGTTATCTGTATTATGTGGAGACATAATAATATATATATAAACTTGGATATTATTAATTTCTTTATTTTTGTCAACTTTATTAACTTTTACATTAGTATCTTCAATACACCATACAAAACTCTATTCCGATTATAGGCCAACTTTTAAAAAATATAATATCATTATTAAATCTTTAAACATAGGAAGTTATAGATAAAAGAAATATTTTCTTCACAAATAAAATATGAATTACTGCTTAGTGATTATTCTTTCAGCTATTCTTTTTTTTAAAAAAAAATCCTAGCAATAGTTGGATTAAATTTCCAACTTTTTACTTAATGTAATTTATCTTTATTCTTTATATTTTCAGAAACTTCAAATTATTCATTAAAATTATACATTTACAAACAAAAATGATTTTTAAAAGTATTATTTTATCTTCACAAATATTTTTTATCTTAAAGTAAAATATGTAAAAAGATTTATAGATAGCTATCACTTCTTTCTTATCGGTAAACACATTAAATTCAAAAAAGCAGAATGTTTTTAAACTATGTTTATAAAATCTGTAGGAATTTTTGTTCAGATTAATTAAACCTAAAATGAGCAAACTATTTATATCGGTAGGCTCCTTTTTAAAAATGTTTTCAGCCATCTTGTAAATTTTTGACTTATAAATCATTAATATTTTAGTTCTACTTTTTGCTGTCTAATAAATGCAAACCCACCAAAATAGCTCTTAAAATAACCACAAGAGAGATTTAAAACTGGAGCACTGTGGCACCATTACTTATTTCAAGAAGGAAACCATGATGATTATTTGAAATGTTAAACTGAATATCACACTAACTACCGGTCTCGGAATGCTAATAGCGGTCTTGTTTTACCTTAACAAAATAATTTTATTAAAACAGATTTGTAAAATTAATAATACATTACATTTCTTTATAACTTTAAAACAGCCAATATGAATAGGCTGTGTTATTATTCCTGTTCATTTTAGAAGAAATGATATATCTTAACTTTTCTGAAAAGTTGATACGTTTAGAATAAATCTTTTGTAGGAGTGTATTCATTTTTAAAAGCAATCAAAATATAGTTAACATTTAAAATAAATCCATTCTCTCTTTTCATTTGCTAAAAATAAAATATTATTTTTGTATACAATAATAAATAAAATACAATCAAAACTAAAAATGTATAAAATATTAAAGTTATTTTAAGAAAAAAATTGCAAAAATTAAATTTGTGTTATATTTAGAATAATCAAATGCTTACACTTTTTTCCAAGTTCTTATTTTAAGTAGAGGTGTCACATCATATTTTGGAATGAATATTTTAATTATCTTTTAAAAGTTGTTTTAATTTTTATGTGATTATAATATTAATACTATAATATAATGTATTAAATTTGAATCTTTTTTTAGGAATTTGTGATGAATTACTAGATGATATAAACTAGAGAAGTTCTTTTGTGTGTTGTAAATGAGATGATTGAAATTCAAAAAATAGATTTTTATGTGAAAGGATTTTTTTGATTATTTGATCAAATTAAGTCATTATCTAAATAGTTTAAGATTTTATAAGCACTGGAGATTATGACATCAATTATTATAAAAAGTTAGTTCAACATTCTTATGGGAATGTAAGATATATCAACAACCTAATTTAGTGAGTTGTCAGCTGATGAAAGAAAAAATTTAGGTTAATTTTTCGGACATCATAAATCAAATAAATTACAAATAATTTTCCATTTTATTAGATTTAGAAATGCTTTTTTTAAAATTATTACAAAGATACTTGCTTTGAATCGTTTTTTTACTTTTTAACTTTTTTTTTTTGCCAAACTTTACACACAACTTTGATGCTTTCATTCTCTCTAATTCTCTGATCACTTCTGATTTTTCTCTGATTTAAAGCAAAAGACTTTTTTTGTTTTATATGATTTTATAGAAATATTATCCAATCAAAAATTTACTTACAAAAAGCAGAAGCTTAAACAAAGAAATAAAAAAGTAACAAAACAAATTAAATCTTGGTTATCTGAAAAACAGACAAAAAGATTTCTGCTTTTAGTTTTTCGTTTTAATTGACATTTTTCTGTTTTCAGATATTTATTTACCTAAAGATTTTTAATGTTTTTTGCTCATTATTATTCATTAGGGACTTATATTTTTTCTGCACTTTTAACAAAAGTCTATATCTAAAATAGAAAAAGAAAAATGTAAATTTCATTAATCGATATAACTATATTAAATTATTTATATTGGAATAGTAAATGCATTGTGGAAAAAAATCTTTATTTAAATCAAATAATTTATTTATTAGCTAAAATAAAATTATTTACAACATGTGCATTATATAAATTTATTTCATTTATGCATACATATATTCGTACATAACTTAATGCCTGGGCATGTCGGGATTCGGTGATATTATTATTTAATCTTTAGTATTCATTTTTTTTTATATCTGAATAATGTCTCTTTCCATAAATTACTCCATATTAGTCATTGCAATTAAGTGTCCATTTTAATTTATAGCAATCACTTGTCAATAAAATGTCTAAATAATTATTTATTAATAACTTTTGATTAACCTAAGATATAGACTTTTTATTTAATAAAGTTCAAATATTTTAATACTCTTTGCTAAAGTAAATAATAGTCATTTTTAACAACTCTTTTTATTTACTAAAATAAAAATTTGAAATTTATTAAATTTAGATTCCATATGGAAAGTTTAATGAAATATAATAATCTGTAATCAATTAAGGTATGATTAATAATCATTTTAGTTTTGTTTTGAAAAATGCTTTTTGCACATAACTTGCATAATGTATATTAATAAAAATACAAAAAGAATGTGTGAAAAATTAAAAATTATATGTCGTTTGGTATAACTAAAACTTTCTAATTGTTCAAAATGTATCTGAGAAGCTAGTACAACATGTTCCTATTTTATTGAATGTTTACAATTTAAGTAATGTTAATTCTAATTTTATATAACTATAATTTTAGTTTTCCAATTTTACAAGTAACTTTAAACATTACCTGTTCTATGGAAGCAGGGTTAGAATCCTATGTCATTTATAATATAGTTGATATAATCTTTATCTTTTAGTGGTGGCTAAATATCATCACAAAGTGTCTGGAAAATCTCACTAGTACATCTTTAGAAGAAGCATCATTCATAATTGAATATATATATATATATATATATATTCAATTATGGTACAATATATATATATATATATATATATATATATATATATATATTGTACCAGACAAAAGATTTTGGTTTTGCATATACTGACCACAGGGGTGCCACTAGTCTGAAAATCAGAACTAGACATTTATTTTAAGAGTGGACAGGATATACAAATCTGAATGTGCTGGACTAGCTCAACTAAGCAAATGAGATCTTATGTTTTGTTCCAATGGTTGAAAAGGTAGCAACAGAAAACAAAATCAACTAAGTAAAAATAAATAAATATTTTATTAGTAGCATGATAAAATAACCATAAATCTAGATAACAAACTTTAAAATCCATTTAAACTGCACTACTCATACATTCATCAAAATTAAAATATTTTAACATTGCTTAGAAACAATTTCTGTGCATTGTAAAATTATAGCAGAAAGAGTCCAAAAAAAAAATACTGATAGTAGGAAATGTACTAGTAAGTATACAGTGATCTCACACAAGAAAAAAAGGAGGTTAGATTCTTGCTTATAAAACATAGTTATGAAAAGACAAAATCTCCATATTTGAGATTTCTGAGAGCTTATGCCAAAACTGAAGAAATGCAAAGGTCACTTCCAAAACATTAACTTTAAAAAAAATTTGAATATTACTTTCAATTAATTGATCTCCCTCTGAGTGAGACAGGCTAGGAGCTCATTATCTACCTATTGAGAGGATTAAAATGATTGTATGTGCCCCTAATAAATGAATGGAAAGCTTGAAGGAATAAAACTAAAGACAATTATATTTTGTAATAGACTATTATAAATAATGATAGTTTGACAACATAAGTAGGACTAATAACAAAATTGGTCACAAGCCAGAAGCTAATTAAAATAGTCTGTAATACTCAGACTGCTCTCCATAACAAAAAAGAATGTGAGATTACAATTAAGACTATACACCTGGGTTTCATTTTATGTGGATTGTTTTAATGCAATTTTGAAGTTATGCAATTCATGTTTCTTCTTAATATCTTTCATATTTCATTATATTTATTAGATATCAAGAAATTTAAATTATTAATAACTTATTTTGACTTGAAATACTATTTTTTATTTCAAAAATATAATGTTATATTAGCAGCTAATGTGAATATGACCTGAAGCTGTATGTAAATAACCTATTTATACTAATGAATAAATAATAATAATAGATTTATATTTACATATAAAAATATCACAATAAATATTCAAAAAATTTAAACTTTTAAAACGTATTTTGTTATATATAACAGAAATAAATAATCTTTTAGATTTTTAAAATAAAAAACGAAGATTTTATAAACTGAAAATAATTTTTCTAATGATAATGTATAATCTTTTTGTTTTGATTACAATCTCATTTTTTAAATTTAGAAACAGAAAACCATTAGCACAGCACATGACTGAAAATGGCGCTAGTTGTACATCACATCATGAATAAAAATAAAGTGGCTAACAGATTTCTCTGGGCATAATTGCTGAGAGATTCTTGAATTTGTTTAAGGAGAAGCCACAATACATCACATCAGATCGAATATGATTTCTTATCAGTTTACAAACAAACGCTAGTAGTAATAATTAAAATATGTATGAAAAATGTAAAATTAAATACTGTAGTTAATAAAAAAAGTTTGTCTTCTATTTTTTTTTTAAATATTTGAAATTTTTTATTAGTCATGCTTTATTTGTTTTTTTTTTTTAATGCAAATTTTAAAGTAATTTTTCCCTGTTGCTTTGCTTTTATATGAATTCTGAAAAATACAGAACCTATCCCTCATTTTTTAAGGTGAGTTAAGTCTATTTTTGTGTGATTTTTTTTAATGCGGGTTTTCTGTGGAACCTATATACTGCATAAAATGAAACCCAGGTATATTATCTTACTTACTAAGACTTAAATGGAACATATAACTAGCACTCATTAAAAGAAAAATATCAATGCACAGAAATCAAATTACACAAAATAAAATAAAAACTTACAACACATGTATATTTAAAAAAGAAAACAAATTTAAGACAATAAAATTAGTTAAATTGTAGAATGTAAGGTACCATAACAAATTAGTGAAATGCTAGTGTACTAGGCTTATTGAGTGTGGTCTGTTGATCTGGATTCACTGATAGTAGGCTTGGGTAAGTCAGTTAGTGGTTTCTTTGTAGTTGGTTCTTATGGTATTACAGGCAGTTAATGGAGATACAGGGAGCATGAACCTGTCCTGGTGAAAAGCTTGGCACATCATGGTAGAAGAAAATATCTTTGCGGTAGGTTTAGTGTCCATTCTAAGTAGAATAATTGCCGGATCAGCTTTCTTTCAGAATATGCAGGAATCATTCTCTCAGAGTTTTTGCAGTAATAGTTTGTGCAAGTATCTCTCAGAATTTGTGTAGGTATCTTCTCAAGTTGGTGTAACTATCTCTCAGAGTTGGAATAACTATAATACAATAGCCTGATTAAACTGTTTATAGAAGAACCTCTCATATCTGAGCCAATTACAAAACTTTTTTCTTAATTAAAATTTATAAAATTCTTCATCTAACTAACAATAGCTATCTAATTAAAGAAAATAAATTGCCCTTTACAGATATAGGGATTAGCAAATTAAAAATTCTTTTCTTTTTCTTTTCTTTCTTTTTAATTAATTATTCTTATCAATCTACATCCCAAATCTGAAAAGCAATTTATTTATTCAATTTACTTTTACATAAATAAATAAAAAAACTAATCTTAGTCTCTTTTTTTTCCAAAAGTAAAAACTAAATATAGCTGTGGTATTAAATATAACTCCCACGTACATACATATATATTTGTACAAACAAAAAAAGAAAAAACAAACTTTTAATCAAGTTTTATAACAAAATCTAACTTTTATAAATTTATTTTTAGCCCTGTAACACTTCAACTTTATAATGATGTTTTAAGCATCCATTACAATATATATATATATCATGTCAATAAAATCAATCCAAATTTTTAACAATAAGCAATAAATAATAGTCACTATATGGCAATAAGTAAAATTATTTACATAATGATAATCTCAAATTTCTAATCTTAATTTACTCAATATATAAGAAATATAAAGTAATGATATGGTTAATATCCCATGTATTTACAAACTAAATATTGTTTTGCTATTTTCAAAAATTTAAAACCCACTGTTTATAGGTCAAGCAAATATTAAATAAATTCTCTTTTTAAAAATGTTCTTTTAATACACAATTAACTAAATTTTTCAAAAAAATACATAAAAAAGAATATTAATCCTGTAGCTACAACTTCTATATTGACGGTTTATATAATGGCATTATATCTATAATAAATAACAAACAGGAAGTCAAAAATAATGACACTGATCTGCCAGATATTTCTGTGTTTTTTTATTGGCACAAATAAATAAAGAACTTGAAAGTAACACACATCTATGGTTGTGATTTGAGATATTATTTTTTTAATATTTATGCATGCTGTAAATACACTCTAATATTTAATTTTGCATACACAACAGCCCATTTTTTTAAATATATATAAACATAAATATCACAGTAATAATATTCTCTTTCATTACTTTCATTTTTTATTATTATTGTTATTACTATTATTAGTAGTAGTAATAGCATTTGATATTATTATTGTTGTTATTATTACTGTTGTTATTGTTGTTGTTGTTGTTGTTGTTATTATTATTATTATTATTATTATTATTATTATTATTATTATTATTATTATTATTATTATTATTATTATTATTATTATTATTATTATTATTATTATATTTCAACAATATACTTTATTGACCAAAATATATGTTACATAGGTTTTACAAATGTTTTACAAGGATTTTGCCAGGGTTACAAAGGCATTTCATATATAATGAGTGTTTATTATTATATAAATTTGATTAACATTGCTGACTACAGTAGAATTATATGAATGTGGCAATTGTACATGATGTTTTTTAATAATACTGTTTTTGTATAACATAGTATTGGATGTATAAAAAAAGAAATTTTCATATCCATTGAATTGAAGTTCATTTGTCTTGAGTTTGACTGGCCCAGTTATAGCTTTTGATGTTATTGATCTATTCTAATGAGTGTCTGGAACATAGTTTTTCATGTAGTTAGTTATATTATGAAACAGATGAAATGTCAACTAAAGTTGTTAGTACTGCCTGCATGGTTATAACCACAAATCACTGCAAAAATGTCCAGAGGAGGGCTATGTTAATACCTCACACTTTTAGCTGGCATAATTTATTGATATATGTAAATGGATACCTCCTGGTGTTGTTACCTAACAAGAAGGTGCAATGGATATACCAAAAAGCAAACAGGATAAAGGTAGGTGCATGCACTGCAGAAATGTGTAATCTTTGGAGGGACTGAGTTATGTGGTGAATGGAAGTAACAGGCTATTTGTATGCATTTAACATAATTTGACATTTGAAATTTAAAGTTCAGCAGTCATTGAAAAAATATTGTTGAGTCTTCTTGGTTTCATGGCATAGCCTGCAGATTGGGTCATTATTTTTGTACAGTCAATGATACCACAGAAACAAAGATATTGGAAGCATGTGCAGATTAAGTCTAATTAGAAAGTCAAAAACTTCAGTTCTAGTACTAATTTTTTTAAATTGGCAAAGAAGGTAATGGTTATTTATTCCAAGCATGAAAAGGTGGTAATCATTTTTAGGGTCTAGATAAAATAGGTTATGCATTTGTCAATAAATTTACTTGGAATTGTGAAAGAGGCTGATTTGGTTGGTGGTATCTAGGATTAAGTTAATAAGATCTGTGAGATATGGAGTTGTAGGATTAGACTTATTAGTAGAGGCTACTTTTATTAAGCAATGGAGGTCTTGAAACTGTTTGAGAATAGCTGTTATTAATTAATGTCTTTTTGTGTATAGCACACCTGAATGCTATGTAAACCTAGTCTATTGTATAAGGTTTGGCAGTTAAGCTGTTTTATGAATATTAATATGGTCTTGCAACCCCAGAACAATTTATTGCACATGGAGTTGATGATGAAAATGAACATCTTTGAAAATTTGATAATAGGTGCCTAATATGTGATTTTTTTTCATAGCAAGAGTATTGAACAAGTGTATCTTGGAGTAAATTGATAGAATGCCTTAGAAAGTGAGTTAGTAATTTGCATTACAGAATCTTTTAACCTGGCTTTATATTGTAAGTCTTATACCAAGGGAGCCTTTGTAAAAGGAAAGCCTAACAATGGAATGTATATTTTTTTGGAAAAATTGGAAACATAATTTTTTTGTGAATAGAATCCATGCAGTGTTTTTGGTGGATTAAGGTGCAGTTTGTAGGTTGTCATGTAGTCATTAAGAATGGTTTGTAATAAAGGGAGTTGTTTATGAGAAAAAAGGAAGATAGTATAATTAATCTTCAGACATTTGATTTAGATTGCACAGCTATACCAATGTTTATTTAAATGATGAAATAATCTCAGAGCTCTATTAAATGAATAATAAATCAATCCTATTATAAGATGATTATTAAGTAATGAGGACTATTGTGAAACTGACAATTATTACAATGAAATAAAGTATGGACAATGATAGAGATCGGGTGCATTTTTATCTCACATCACTATCTATCTTAAACAAGGTAAAATCTATATCTTGGCATTATACAATGTTTGGATCAATTAATTCAGTATTATTTAGATAGATCGCATATACTATTAAACTGATAAGTATTACAATTATATTATTTTAAACATATATGTGTGTAAAAATGGTCAATAGAATGTATATGATAAAATAATTCAGATGGAATCTTACTTCAACAGACATTTATTACAAGACACATTCTTCTACAAACACCTCAATGATGATTTAACATTAATTTTACATTAGCTACAACTTAACTAAATAACATTTAAATTACATAAATCCTATATACTTAATATTTGGAGACTCTTCCTCTTATTTGTTATTTCATTAATATTTATAACTCTATTTATTAAATTATTAGCGACACAAATTAACGTACCAATGTTTATATCATCTATTTTTCAAACACATCGATGATGATTGATTAAATAACATTTAAATTATATAAATCCTATACACTTAATATTTGGAGGCTCTTCCTCTTGTCTGTTATTTCAATAATATTTAAAACTCTATTTATTAAATTATTAGCAATACAAAATATTTATATATTCATATACCAATGTTTATATCAGCTATTCCCATTCTGTGCTCTCAATGAACTAAGAAAATGGTATCAAATAATCAACTAATGCCATTGAAATTATTTCCGTATGCCTACAAATTTATACTTACTATATGAAATTAAGTAATAATTTTATTAAAATTAGCATTAAATAAAGTAAAATTTTGTAATCCAATATTACATTCATACCAGGAGGGTGAACTGCCAGTAATAATAATAAATGAAATAATAATAATGCGGGTGATATGATTTTACAAGCTACTTAGAACTTACAATTCCAGCGATAGTCTTCCTCCATATCTCTAAGTTTATCATATCTCCGAATGTGTGCGCATTTATAAATTTACAATCACAATGCATTTATTGATTATATTTTCTATCGGTTTACTTACAGAATGAATAAACTTCACAATATGGATGGCACAATGAGCTAATCATTAAATTATAAATCCGACTTCAAGTATATTATAGAAATCACTAAAACATGTCGAATGAAGAGGGAGAGCAAAATTCTAACAAATAAATGTTCGCACACAGGCGCATGAGGGTTAACAAAACTCCAAACATCAACTTAATTCATCAACATATTAACTACAAACTTTTCTGACCCAAATGGTGTGGAACCCAGCCAATTACTTATAAATAAATGAGACATCTACCACTTTACTTTAAGAAATATAATCATCACATCATATATACCAAATAATGAAATATACCACCACCCATGGCTCAATAGGTAAATAAGTAAAAGGAATGTTACTCAATCCAAATAGCATGATTATCCCTTCAATCACCTCTTCCCTCAAAAGGTATCCAAGGCATTTCATATAGGACAAATCCATAACAGACAAACTCTTAAATTTTCACAATCTTTAGTGTATAGCGGCAGCCGCAACTGATAGAAAAACAAACAAGCATAAATCTAACTCTTATAAAATAGCTTATGATAGCGAACACACATGTGAATATATGATCATGTATGAAATATTTTTGAAATCACAGCAGACAATAAAATGTTATATTAGCATTAATTAAATTATAAATGAATCTAATATCTATGAAAAATTTTGAACATAGAATTTCAAATTAGTGTAAATACTATTAAGTAAGCCTGACCATTTGACAATATTGGCATAAATATTTTCATGTATCTATTTATTATTACCAACTAGTAAATAATGATAAAGCATGCAATTTGCACCAATAATATAAGCACGGAAATATATAACATTTTACATAATACAACAAAAGAAAATATTACTTGCTTGATATAACTTATACCAAATTCTCCGAGAAGTTCTGAAGGAGATTGGGTACACAAATTTGTAATAATAAATCAAATTAATGTCAAAATAAAGATTAAAAAAATAAATAAATACATCTACCTATCTATCATATGCAATGGAAGAAATGCATATCAAGCCTTCTGTCATTAAAATAAAAGTTCCCTTTTTATGTTTTATTTTTTTTAGTTCATACTTGAAACTTTAAAAGCAGAAACGCACGTGTAGCTCATGATGATAAGATGAATAAATAAACATTAAAACATATAAATATTACTCCTGCAGAAGAATTATGAATTTGGAAAAACAGCAATAACCTTCAATGTTCTTAGGGCTTCCTAATGGACATTATAAGTGGCTTTTACACATATTTGAATCAATTTATTTTTCATAAACTTTCCACAGTGCAGCAATATCATCCAAATAAATGTTTATGATTCATGCTATTCTCAACTCTGTTCTGTCTAAAATTTTCAACATTTAGTAAATTTAATGACGATTAAGATCAGGGTTATTTGGTCATCCATGCTTATGCACATTTCTGATAAATAATTATCAAATATCATTAAGTCACACATTCTATCACTCATTTATAGGTGTGAATGGTAATGTAATTTAGTATACATAATTATTCCAATAATGTAAAGTATTAGAATGAATAATTTCTCTTTTTCAGCCTTATTTTACACAATGAAAATGGAAAACTTATTAAATGTGAGTCGATAAAATATTCCATCACACAGTTCAACATAACTTTTCCAATTATTATTAGTATTGTTAATTTACCTACTTCCAGTGTCACACTATTCATTATAAGTAAATTATAGCAAAATTATATTAGCAATTTTTTTATATAATAATATTCATACATCTTGAATAAAAGTAAATTCAAATTGTTAGTTGATAAAAGATAGATCTGGTGTACCTTTAAACGTTTTTAGCCTTCCATATTGGACAATTCTATCCTGTATCCTTTACAATTACACTTTGGCATTTATGCTTGAGTAGTATGAGAGAAGTTTCCTTAGTAAAAAGGGAATAGTCGAGAATTTAATGAAAATATTAGGTTCACTTGTTTTATTATATTTTTCTTTTCTTTTTTTAGAAAAATATTTCACCTTCTCTAAAAACTTTTTCTGAAATCTTCTGTCTACTTAGCCATGCTCTTTTTTTTAGTTATAATGAGGTCAACAATATGCAAGAATTTATTACTTGTAAAAAAAAAAATGTTAGGAATAGAGTATTGAAAAAAAAAATATTAAATTACAAATACTAACTAATAATCAATAAAATAAATAACTTTTACATTTTCAAATGAAAGATTTTATGCAATAAATAATTAATAAAAAAAAAATCGTATTAACTGATAGTGTGTGTGTGAGTCTGTCTTTCCATTAATCCAAAGGTTTATTAATGACTGAGCTATTAGAAATATCTATGACAAAATAAATGATGAGTGATAATTAGAAATATGAATGAGGTGTGAAGTGTGAAATGATGTGAATGGACATGCGCCCACATATACAAGTTAGATCTTGGAATGGGAATAAACAATAAATTAGAAAATTAATGAATAAGCACTAATCAGGGCCTTACAGACAAACAATACTTATTCCCACTAGTCTAGCTTTTATACCAACAACTCCTGATACAATCCATCTCCCTTTCCCACTATTAGATATACATAAAAAAAATTTTTTTAATGATTGGTACACTTCAACTAACATCCTAAGAACTTTTCAATCGAATTATACATTAAGTTATATCACAATTCATTTTTTTTATTAGGTACCCCTGACCACTATTGGCACAATGTGAACATCCCACATTCTTTCATGGTGCCAATCTGGAAGGTCACAATATATATATATATATATATATGTGTGTGTGTGTGTGTGTGTGTGTGTTTGATTATATGTTAGCTTTATTTTGAGTTTACTTAGAAATAGTTAATTTTTTGACAAGATGAATATTTAAATTCCCTATAGCTGAGTTTTACAATCATATGTTATAGCGATCTGATGGTGTCCAAGAAAAACATATTTTCATGTTACGTATGTGTATATATATATATATAGCAAGAAGAATAACCTTTACGATATATATATATGAAATACATATACATAATATTATAAAAATAAAATAATGTTTTCATTACTTAATAAACGTATATGCGGGGTTCGAACTCAGACTTTCACATGACCCACCACTCTCAGTTCCATCTCATATTGCTGATCCATCTGATCACACACATGTTGAAAAGATAAATAATCACCAATATATTCCAATTCACAACTCTTCAGCCCTCCATTTCATTGAAAATCTGATGATGGAACATTCAAAGCCCTTAATAGTGCCAAGGTTGTCATCCTACCCATAGCATGAAATACGTATATTGGTGATTATTTATCTTTTCAACATGTGTATGATCAGATGGATCAGCAATATGAAAGGTCACTGAGAGTGGTGGGTCATATGAAAGTCTGAGTTCGAATCCCGCATATATTACATATATAAAAATGCAGGTTTAAGCCTGTACAAATGTATTAATTTATATAAATAGTGTGTAAAAGGTCTGCCCATCCCTCGCATATGTATATATAAATGGATTATTCTCCTATACATGAGGGGTCAGAATGACTAATATGTCAACATGGGTAGGATGACAACCTTGGCACTATCAAGGGCTTTGAACATTCCATCATCAGATTTTCAATGAAATGGAGGGCTGAAGAGTTGTGAGTTGGAATAGTTTGAAGCCTGTCCATTAAAGTATAAATATTGGCTATCTTAATATAAAGCTGAGTACTGATTATATATATATGTGTGAGGATAGTAATCTAGACCAACTGATGATTGCTGGTTTAGCATGAATTACGTATATTGGTGATTATTTATCTTTTCAACATGTGTGTGATCAGATGGATCAGCAATATGAGATGGCACTGAGAGTGGTGGGTCGTGTGAAAGTCTCAGTTCGAACCCCGCATATATTACATATATAAAAATGCAGGTTTAAGCCTGTACAATGTATTAATAAACGTATAAAAATTTGTATTATATATATGTTTAAACAAGTAAATTTGGTTATGTTATTAATACAATTTCTCAGTTATAGTTTAATAAATTATGCTCTTGAAATCTTCTTTTTTTAATAGAATATTTTGAAAATATTTTAAACAAAAGTATATTTTTCTAATTCAAAACAAGTTATCACCCAAAGATATCAAATAATGTGAACTATTCGGTTTCATAAATGAAACATAACATGAAGGCTCTTTCCAGATTTTATTTTAACATTTTGTTTATTTTACTTTAAATATTTTTATACTGACATATATAAAAAGTCAACTTATAATTTACGAACAATTTATATATATATATATATGTGTGTGTGTGTGTGTGTGTGTGAGTGGGTGTGTGTGTGTGTGTGTGTGTGTGTGTGTAATTTTATTATCGAAATAAATTTTAAAAAAACTCATACAGTGATATAATCCACACTATTTTGAAAAATTATTATAACAATAAAAGTTATATTATTTTATTGTATATCCAAAAAAATAAAAATGCCCGCAACTTTAAAATAAACCTAAAACTTATACATTTAAGGGAGCTATTCATCCTATGTCAAACGTCCAAATATAATACAAAGTGTTTGACTTTAAATGTTTCTTATATAGAAACAAAAGTTTATGCTAGTATAAAGAATATAGAAAAAACAACATCGATGTATACATTAACAATCTAATAGGCTTGGTTACAATCGTACTTATTAAAACATTTGTGAAATTTTACAACAATATAAATATAGTTAAAAACGTTAATAGTATGCCTAAAGTGTGAATAAATCTTCCTTACATTTTACATATTACAAGTAACCTTAGAAAGATTTGTGCTAATATGTACAGGGTTAGCTTTAGATTGCCACATTCTTGCAATAATTTGTTGTACAATACCCAAGACACGATACCTGTGGAGCATACTCATTGGTTAGTTAGTCGATAAAATTGCATGAAGTAACCATTCCTATAGATCTCCATATTATTTCTTGATCATGAACATGACAAGGGTCACACATTTGTTTCATCCAAACTTAGAGAATAATTTGCTCGGAAAGGTGAAAAAAATATACAAAGAGGCTTCGGTAATTGCAAAGAATCCACAATGCATCAATAAAACAGATTCATGTGTTTCATTGTCTGAAAAATGGAATATTTAATTGCCTTATTTCCATATTTTGCCTTGTTTATATATTATATTACATTAATTATTTAAGCATATCTGTACTGCGTAACTTTATTCAGTATTATGATTTCTGGCAGTGTTTTGCTGAAAGCTCACTCAGTGCTTTTAATTAGTTTATTATATTTTTTCATCAGAACTTCAAGTCAATGAGTGCTTAAGAATTATAAACTTAGGAAATCACTAGGTATCATTTCAGTTTAGATATAAGCTAGAAAGTTTAAAATTTTAAATACATGTTAAGATTGTAATAGAAAAGATTTTCTTCCATTTTTTCCTGTACAAAAATCCATCACTGACTTGGTAATTACTCATTCTTTTTGATTTCTAACGAAAATTACTAGTTGAATTGCTTTAAGTAATACTAAAAATTTTGTAGTAAATTTTAAAATGCTTCAAACATTACAATATATATAACATTCAAATATATGTATATTGTCTATACTGAACATTAAGGGATTTGAACTCAGACTTTCATGCTGCCTACAGTTATCCTCTCCATTTTATACAATTAATCACATGACTATATACATTTGGAAAAGGAATTGAATGTTTCATCATTGGATTTTCAATGATATGGATGACTGAAGAGTTGATGGGTGGAGAAGATTAAAGATTGTCCATTAAAGTTTGAAGATTTTCTATGTTAATATAAACTGAGCACTGATTGTATATATGTAAACTGAGCACTGATTGTATATATGTATGTGACATGGTGATCACTTATTTTTCACATATATATGGAATTGTGTATCAGTTGCATGAGATGGAGTTGATAACTGTTAAAATAAAAGAATTGTCTAATGATGGGCTCAATCTTCTGCACCCCATAATGACCATAATTACAATGTACATAATAAATAAGCTTGCTAATTAAACTAAGTGGATACCCTCCATGAATTCTCATCTCCCTTCCTTAATTTCTTCATAAGAATCCCATTTATGCATTCTATATCTTTCCCTAACTCTTACTGCAAATTTAGTGTTCTTAGCTAACCCAACCGGATCCCCCAATAAATCTATTATTTTTTAAGCCTAGCTTACAAATTATAATGTTATCTGTGCTGGGATTTTGGTAATTAATTGCAATAGAATGTTGACTAAGTGTATCTGCAATAGTATTACCCATACCAGAACAATATATAATTTTATACTGAAATTTCTGGAGATAAAGGCTCCACCTAACTAATCTTTCACATTTAATTAACTCCTATTCAAAAACTTCAGACTACAGTGATCTGAGAGTACTATGACCTCTGAACCCACTAAAAATTGCCTAGCTTTTGGAACCCCCATACCACAGCTAAAGTTCCCTTTTATGTTGTAGTGTAATTTAATTCTGTCCCCTAAGATGTCTGCTTAGAAAATATAAAACCCTTGGCTCCCCACTATCACCAAGTTGATACAAGATGACACCTAACCCAAACCCACTTCTGTCATTCTGTAAATAACATACTTTGTTAAAATTATGGTATGCCAATATAACTGTCTTCAGAAAATTGCTTTTTATAGTCTGAAATTCTAAAATGTGCTCCTGGATCCACCTTTCATTTCTTCTTAACAAAACTGATAAATGAATAGTATCAGCAGAAATTTTTTTATAGAACCGATGGTAGTAGTTACACAGTCCCAAAAATGATCTCAAGTGCTTTCTAGTCTTTGGAACAGGAAAATTTTGAATTGCTGAAATTTTCTTGGGATGGGTTTGATTCCCTCTTAAGTAACCAAATGACCTAAAAAAGTAATCTCATGGGCTGCTAGGATACATTTTTCTAAGTTGACCTTGATATTTCACTTTGAACCTTCATAAAGGAAAATATTCAAATGATGCATATGCTCTTCCATATTCTGGGATGCAGTTTTTCTTCTTCAGCATTTCCAGTTTAGGTTTAGTAGAAGTAATAATTCCTTGAAGTGTGGTATGGCTGTGGAAAACTGTTCTAATGTTATATAGACTGCAGATTTTCTTTAATTTGTCTGCCATTCCTTGTATGTATGGATACACTACCATACCAATAATTGTTTTTGCATTTGGTGTCCCTTTATGTTGTTTATCGAATGTTTTCTTGATGACCCCTAATGGATAACCATTCTTCATAAGCATTTGTTCTATGTGAATCTTTTCTTTTTCCAAATCATTGTTTTTTAACAAACCTCTTTTGTTCTGTTCCATAGTGATAGTACAATTCCATGTTTAATGCTTCTCTTATGATTGGATGTATATGCCAAGTACTTGCCAGTGTGTGTTGGTTTCCTATACCCTGTATGTTTTTACTTTGCCCTGAGGGAGACATGTCATAAGAACATCCAAGAATGCCAATTTTTGTTCTTGTTCTGATTCCATGTGCATCCAGAATGACTGTAATTTTACCTCACCATGTGGCCATACAACAAATGTATCATCAACATTCTGAAGCCACCCTTTAGGTAGACATGGAGTAGTATTTATGGCTGTGTTTTTTTCCATGTAAATGTTGATGAGTTAGGGTGACAGTGATGATCCCATATTCATCTCTTGATTTTGTTGGAAAAAATATGAGTTATATTGAAAGTATGTTGTTGTTATGCAGAATGTTAATAATTCCATTATACTATCAATGGATAAAGCTGTTCTAGTTTTTAGACTATTATCATCATATAACATTTTTCTTACAATAAATAATACCTCATCACATGGTACATTTGTATACAGACTTTTCATCAAAGCTTACCAAAATGTCAGTTCTTTCCATTTTCATGTTCCTGACTAATTCTACAAAATGCTTAGAATCCCTGACAAAAGATTTTGTTCTGTATGTCAATGGACTAAGAACTTTGAAAAGAAATCTTGACAACTGTTGACATTTGTGAAATTTCTAGAACTAACAATAGGTCTTAATGGAACATTGTGTTTATGGGTTTTAGGTAGTCCATACATGTGAGGAAGCTTGCTGAAATACAAAGTTAATTTTTTTTGAATCACTGAAAAACCTGCAATGCCTCCAGAGTAATGCTTGTAGTTTTACTCCTGTATTGGATTTTTTGCTACTTTTTTGTATTGGCCTGCTGTGAGAAGGTCTTGGGTTTTTGTTATCATAATCAATTTTATCCATTACAAGTGCTGTGGTACCTTTGTCAACAGAAAGAATGATTATAGATGTATCCTGTTTAAGAGATTTAATAGCTTTCCTCTCATCGCATGAAATTTTTGATTTCTGCTTGTGCACTTGATGTCTTTCAAGTGTCCTTTCTATTCTCCAGCATAACTCTGCTGCTTCTTTTAGAGTCAAATTTTGGGTCACCTCCTCAGTGGCTGCCATTATATCCAATAATAATAAGAAGCTTACATATGAAGATTTCTTATGAATTTGTCAAGTAGTGAACAGATCATATTGTAAGTTACATGGAGGGATAAAAGGACTTCATAAAAAACTTGTAAATCTACATAAGAAAGTCAAAGGTCATACTGCAACTAGTGTATCATCATAATCAATGAAAAATCTTAGTCCTAACCACCATACTGACATCGAATTATCAGTTCTTAAAAAAGGTTTAAATATCACCATTACACCATCTAGTGTCCCATTATTGGATATAATGGCAGCCACTGAGGAGGTGACCTGAAATTTGACTCTAGAAGAAGCAGCAGAGTTACACTGGAGAATAAAAAGAAAGTGCACAAACATAAATCAAACATTTTATGTGATGAGAGGAAAGCTATTAAATCTCTCAAACAGTATATATCTACAATAATTCTTCCTGCTGACAAAGGTAACATGACAGTTATAATGGGTAAAATTGATTATGATAACAAAATCCAAAGTTTTCTCACAGCAGGCCAATACAAAAAAGTATTGAAAAATCCAATTCCAAATACGGAGGAAAAACTACAACCATTACTCTAGAAGCATCACAGATTTTTTAGTGATTCATAAAAAAGAAAATTAACTTCATATTTCAGCAAACTTCCTCACCTGTATTGACTACCTAAAATCCATAAAGCCGATGTTCCATTAAGACCTATTGTTAGTTCTAGAAATTCGCCACAACAAAAGTTGCCAAGATTTCTTCTTGAAGTTCTTTGTCCATTGGCATACAGGACACAATCTTTTATCAGGAATTCTAAACACTTTGTATAATTAGTCAGGAACATGAAAATGGAAAGAACTGATGTATTGGTAAGCTGTGATGTAAAAAGTCTGTTTACAAATGTACCATGTGATGAGGCATTGTTTATTGTAACTAAAATGTTATATGATGATAATAGTCTACAAACTAGAAGGGCTCTACCTACTGATAGTATAATGGAATTATTAACAATCTGCATAACAACAACATACTTCCAATATAACTCAGATTTCTTCCAACAATATCAAGGGATGGACATGGGATCATCAATGTCACCCTTTCTCAGCAACATTTACATGGAAGAAACAACAACTATAAATACTATTTCCATGTCCACCCAAGGTGTGGCATTGGTATGTTAATGATACATTTGTGGTATGGCCACATGGTGATGAACAATTACAGTCATTCTTTATGCACATTAACAATATATCTCCTCAATTAAATTCACAATGGAATCGGAACAAGAACAAAAATTGGCATTCTTGGATTTTCTTGTGACAAGGCTCCCTCAGGGAAAGTAAAAACAACAGTGTATAGGAAACCAACACACACTGGCAAGTACTTGGCATATATATCCAATCATACAAAAAGCACTAAACGTGAAATTATACTATCACTACGGAACAGAGCAAAAGAAGTATGTTCAGAAACCAGTGATTTGGAAAAAGAAAAGATTCACATAGAGCAAATGCTTATAAAGAATGGTTATTCATCAATAGTCATTAAGAAAACCTTCAATAGACAACACAAAGAGACATGAAAAGAGAAAAAAATATTGGTACAGTAGTGTATCCATACATACCAGGAATGGCAGACAAATTAAAGAAAAGCTGCAATCGATATAACATTAGAACAGCTTTCCAAAGCCATACCATACTTTGAGGAATCTTTACTTCTATAAACCTAAACTGGAAATGCTAAAGAATAAAAACTGCATTTATGAAATACCATGTAAATGTGGCAAAGAAGTACATTGATGAGACCTGTCACCCTGTTGAACAGTGATTGAAAAAACACAAACTAATGGTTAAAAGAGAAAAAACAGATGTGTCTACCATAGAAGATCATGTATGTACTAATGATGATATGTGTAATTGGAAAATACAAAGATATTGGATAAAGAGGAAAAATGCATCGAAGAAAATTCAAGGAGGATGCTCATATGACAATGGTAAATAATCCGATAAGTCAACCCAGTGTGGCAATACACAATGTATGAAAGCCTCTAATTAATCTTGCTCTTAGGAAAAATATTAAACAATAATAATAATAAATAAAAACTAATTAGCCTTTCTCATAAAAAAAATTGATGGACTCTGGAGGATTTGAACTAACCCTCGTATATAAATATATCAAATTTCTACTATATGTTGCCTTTGACAGAATAGCTCAGTTGGTAGAGTGTTTGTCTTAAAATTTGATATTCAAGAATCTAAAGATGTGAGTTTAACTTCTAAGCAAATGTTGTCACTGTGCATATAGGCCAGAAACTCCTGAAGAAGGGTGGAGAATAATACTACTTGAAACATTGTGTAATTTCTAACCTGTGTTGTCAATTTGTGTGTTATTACTAACAAGTTGTTTGTATTTGGAAAGTTTAAATAAAGTTTAAAATTTTCTATAAATTCAACATTCACTCATAGATGTTGGAAATATTCCAACATATCTGTCTAATAATATACCATCATCACAAACCTTCAGACAAATATTTTATATTACAATCTTGAAAAAATATCATGATGTATATTAAATAACCAATTCTATAAAAAAAGATATATAGACTTCTAGTTAATAAAAGATATTTCTTATCTCTTACCAATGATAATTAAAAACTTAATATGCAAAAAAATATCGTCTTTCTTTTATTTCTTCCTTTTATATACATATATATACAAACATATATACTGATATCATAATTGACTGTAAACATTGATCCCAACAATCTTTACTATGTATATACGATGTGTAATTAGAATCAAATAAGTCGATTTTTCACTGATCTATATGAATGCCAATCAATTATGAAAATATGTAATGATACCAATCTATCAATTAGCTTTGTTGGTATTTAAGCTTAGTTCATTGACATTATTCTAAATTAGAGAGTAAAATTTTTCTTTTATAAAGAATTTTTGAATAAATTCAGAATCTTTCTCATCTATTTTTACATTGAGAGTAAAATATGTCTAAATGGATTGGACTGATAAGGATTTATATATTTTTCTGCTGATTGTAAAAATATACATAATTAAATATGACTTTTTGTTTTTACCTGATTAAGGATATGTATAATTATCAATATTGAACTTATAATTTTAAAATAACAAATGTATTATTTATAGAATAATAAGACATTGGCTTGGTTAATTAAAATAATATATTCATAGTACACATTTATTTTATTATTTGAATTAAATTAAAATAGTATAATTATCTAACTCATGGTGGAAGATTTGTTTTTGCAGACGTAGCTATGAGTAAAAATCAAAGTGTATGACATAGTCATTTAAGACTTATTATATTCAATTTAAAATATAAAATAATATTATACATAAATAACTCATTTTGAAGCACTTTAATTGCTAGCCATACTAAAAACAATTATTTTAGTTTTGATATACATATTGTGTGCACTTTAATTAGTTTAAAAGGTAATAATAAATAATAAAAGTTTCTTAAATTTAAACATATTTTTGCTTATAACTAGCTTTTCATAAATTAAAGTAATAATACCTGCAATTGAAAGAAATGGTAATGCATAACATTCGTTAGTTTGTTTTTTTAATTTTGAAAATTAATTATACTAGATGAAATGATTAAGAAAATTACAAAAAAAGAAATAATCAATAAAGTAAAAAAAATCAACTTATAGCTTATTACTATAAAATTATTTTAAAAGGAAATCATAATATAATTGATTTTTTAAAAAAAAAAAAAAACAATTATTACCTTTTAGATATAAATTGGTTTTATAGTGTTTTTAATAAAATGTCTGGGTACTATATGATTGATGCAACATTTTCCATAATGATAATATATTACAATAAGAAAATAAAACTAAATGAAATAATGAAATCTACATGTGGCATGTCAAAGTTTTTTAGACAATTATAATCTGAATGTTAAAAACTTCTTACATATTCAAATCCTTTAAATTGTAGATAGTTATAATTAAGTAATACATTTATAGTGAATTTATTATTATTTTATAGTTTATTTATAAAACAATATTTATTTAAAAATAAACAGTTTTAACTTTATTATCACTTTGATTACTAAGGAATTTTCAAAACATCTTCTCAGAGACTCCATGCTCAATCTGTCATGTGTATTCTCAAATGATAAATAAAATTATAAACAATGAGGTACTTGACTATTTGTTAGTCATAATTACAATAAATAAATTTTAATTAAATAAATAAATTTATAAAATATATTCTATATTATATATTTATCCAATTCAATGACTTCTTACTATAAGAAAATTCATAATACATAATTGTTTTCTGGATTATTATATTGACTTATTTATTAATTTATTTTAAATAAAATTATTAACCTGAATAAATTTCTAGAAAAAATTACTTCATAATAGTAAGGTTAAATATTATTTGCTATTCACAGTTTGCATCCATGAAAATGTTGATATTTTTTATTCTAATATTTAGCATGAATGTCAAATATTTAAAGATCTGTTTATATTTTGGTTCAATAATTTTCTGTAGGTGGAAGCTACAAACAGAAACCAACCTTGTTTTCACATTTTTTCTAAATAAAATAGCAAAAATTAGAAAAATCTTCCACTTTCTTTCTACTACAAAAAAAGCAAGCTGACTTGTTTTTCAGATTAATTTTTTTTTACTTTTAACATTATTTTGTTATTCTATAATGTATACAATAGATGAATAATAAATATTTTTATTGTTCTTTTATTTGATTTGTAAATGTTTCACATAATAAAAGAATACAAAGATTTTATAATCTTGATTGATTATTTTGGTCAAATATTTTAATGGTCTCTATTTTTTACATGTTTTGAAATATAATCACTGTCTTACAATTTAAATATTATTTTTTCCCATATGTATAAATATAAATATTTCGAATGTTAGAATATCAATTATATATCTATCTATAATTTATTAGGTTAAATATTTTATTGATCTCCTTTTTTTCATATTTTAAATATTACAATATTTTTATTCTTTATAAAAATTGCCATTTATTTCATAATTACAGATATTTTAAAATATTAGCATTTCAGTTATAGTTATTAAAAATCCCATTTTGGGGGGTGAAAAATACTTAGAAAAAGCAACCCAGTTAAAGAGTTTAATATTATTGCATTTATTTATAAAACAATACTTAATTATAAATAAAGAAGAATAAAAGTTTGTTAGCAAATGTATTATTATAATTTCTTATTTTAATTTAATGTTTAGACTATAATACATGAATGTGAACAAGAAATTTAAAACATCATAATAAAAAAGTTAACCATTTAGTCTAATATATTCTAGGATTTATTTCATAAAAAAAAAAAAAAAAACTTTATTATAATGGAATCTATTATTTATTTCTTAATTAGGATACTTAAAAGTAAATGTATATATATATACACATACAATGCATATGTATACTTAAGCTTCTCTGTGTATCTTATTTTAACACAATAGTGAACTAATTAAATTAATATTAAAAAAATCAATGCAAGTATTACAATAGAAGCAATTTAGATTAATAATATTATTTACTAAATAATCAAGATTAATTAAAATATAGTTTTTAAGAAGTTTTGTTGTAAAATTATTATATTTTTGTTCAGTATCTTAAAAATGTCATTGCTGTCAAAGTTTATTAAACTAACAAAGCTATTAAATATTTATGATGACATGTGTTCTGTTAAAATGGAAAAGTTTGCTGAAGAATTTATTCTTTAAATTAATTATTTAAAGAACATCTGTAGATAAATGAATATAAATTTCTTATATATATAAAAACAAAGGGGTGTGTGTATATATGAATTGCTTGTCTGTGTTATAAAATGACGTCCCAATTAGTTATTATATATTTTTCAGTCTTATATTTTTAGGCAAGATTATTATATATTTTAGTCATTATTAAAATATTTTAATAATTTTCATACAAAGATGGATATTTCTTATCTCCAGTTTTCACATGTAAAAAAATTATTTCCATGGATTTGTTTTTAAAAAAGTTTTGTTAAATTAATAAATCTATTTTTTTAATTTCTATTAAATTATACAAATGTAATATATTATTATATTTTAGTTAAAATAGTATGACAATGATATAGATTAATATTCTTAAGTGTTTGTCTTCTTAGTGACGCTACTCCTAAATTAATTATCTCTATAATAAAAAATTCCAATGGAAAACAAAAGTCCTTTTTACTTAAATCAGAAAAAAGTTGGTGATTAACCCTTAACATGTAATCCTAGGGCAATCTTGTCAATGTTCAACTTTGATTTGAGTGTAAAACCTTTATTCTTTCCCAAAACTCAAAAATTGAACTTGATTTTTTTAGAAATTTAACTTTATAAACCAAAAAAAATTCTAAAAAAATCATATGTGTACTTTGCAAATACTGAAACGATGATTTAGTAATGAGAACAAGAATGTTTTTCTCATTCAATGGTGGGCAGAAATACATTGATTCCATGAAATAATAATTTTTTTATTAATATTTATTTTTAAAATGTGAAATTCTCCTTTAAAACATTATGACAGATAATGATATTAGATTATCAGTATCATTAAATGGTCATCTTGATGCTATAGTTTTTTTGTTAACATTATAATCAAATTTCTTAATTTTTATTTTTAAAAAAGAAATGTATATAAATAATATGAAAGTGTATACATGGATTCTTTTTATTTTAAATTATTATTATACAATTATTATGCAAAAATAATCAGAAACATTTAATAAATTACACAAAATTTATATTTTTTGTTATTCTAAAAATGTTCTTGATATACTCTTGCAAATAATGTGGAAACTAGATGACAAATAATGGAAACTCTCAAAAATGGGAAGGAAGACTAAACATTTGAAGATAGACATTGTTCTATATTGAACTGCCTAGAATGTACTGACCTCTTCAGATTGTTTTTAAATTAATAAACCAATATTTCTTAAGTTGTAGCTTTAGTATTGTTTAATAAAACCTCAGAAATATCACTACAAATAACCATAGATGTGTATTCTAAAGTCAGACACATTATTTAACATATTTCATATAAGCTGGATTAATAAGTTCTACTTATCATTAGTGCAGAAAGCAGCTCAGACTAGTTTTAATAAAAAATTTGAGTTGTCACAGAAGTGCATTTAAAATAAAATAAATTATTGCAACCTTATAAGTTAATAATAACAGATCTATAATTGAAACAAAAATAATTTTAATTTCAAATCAGAAAAATTAAAGTTATAATAATTATTTTCTTGCTTAAATAGTAATAAAAAAACAATTATAGTGGAGTACCTGATATCTGCTACATTTTATTTCAATTCTCTTTGCATATGTTATACATTGCATATAATAACTCATATTTTGTTGGCAAGCTTTGATTACAATGGAATGTTTTATTTTTTACTGAACTAAAAATGTTTACTACTTTTCAACCTATTGGAATGCACATACCACACACACATTCACACACACACACACATATATATATATATATTGTGACCATATTTCTAAATGCTGACTTTGAAAAAGTCCATTAGACCATGTTGCAGCATCAAACATAATTAAATTTCAAATACATAAGGTGATGACCTACTTATCTAATAAGTGGTTTATGATGTACATACTGAGAGGCTTTCTCGGTTATAATACCCTGGGGTGGCTAGAATATTTGTTAGTTTGGTCCAGTTATGCTATTGAAGCCCCATAGCAGTACTACTAGCAAGTTAGGTTTGAACTTATATCCTTTAATAGACATATCATTAGCACTAAACATAAATTTGTAATTCATGAAACTCATTTTGTGATGTTGTACAACTCAACTAACTTGGTGAAAGATATAAATGAAAAGTAAATAAAGCAAAAAATATATAATAACAGTTTCATTCCAAATAATAGTAACATATAAAATATCTCCAGATCCTCTCAAATAATGGTTGGTGCAATTCTTGATAAGGCATTTGCATTACTAGGTAATAAAAAATTATATTTTTTATTAATTAAATAAATACATATAAAAAAATATTTTATTACTCCAGATACTTAATCAAAATTTGAACTGCATATTTGAATAGTAATACATAATGATAACAATAATACATGTATTCAATTTCTCAATTAGGAATTAAATAATACATAAAAATGGATTAGAAATATATACCCTACTCTAAATAAATATAATATTTACATTAGATAGATTAGTGTAAATAAAAAATTGATATAGATTATTGGTTAACTAATTAAAAAAGTATATAAAATGAAAAACTAACTTTTATTTTAGTTTTATTCATCTTTTTCCAGCAAAAAGTAGTTACATAAAAAATGAACTAACACTTTAATCATTCTGACTATAGTAATTCTCAAGATTATATCCCATTTTGTCAATGAAATTGTATGAGTTTTAGTTCACTCATTACTTTTATAAAATTTATTCACTGGATTGAATGTGAACAATTTAATCTACATGATTCTTTTGAGAGTTATAGAGTTTACACATTTGCAAAATTGAGCATATACTCTATTTCATACGAATAATTTGTGGTATTTTCTACTGATCAGTCACATGATTCATCCAGAGTTTGTCACAGTATGGTGAAGTAGTTGTCAGGCATTAGTAGATCTCTTTTTTCTTAGGTGAGACATAAATAGATAAACACCTAAGATAGAGCTTGGATAGAATGATCAAGCTTTTTTTGTGCTAGGGAATATTTTACATAAAAATTGAATAATATTATTTCTTTTCTCGTGGAGCAGCTATACTAGCCAAAAGATGGAGCACAGTGATTTTTAGCAAGTCATTCTGTTGACATAACTCATATAGTTATGAAGCCATTATGTAGTTAAATAGTTGTGCACTCTTTATAATATTTCTCCAACTTTTGTATCTAGATATACTATCTGATGATGGTAGTAGTATTTACAGAAAAAATTTTAGAGTACTTTTTTCTGCCGTAAAACTGTATTTTAAACCAGCAAGCATCACATGATCCACATCTCCAATTCTAGCACATAATTGTTTATAAACAAAGCAAAGCAAAACTCCATATAGTAGTGTCACCTGTGCTAAACAGATTGAAAATATTTTTTGTGTTTTCAATTTCATACTCATAGTTTTGTAGTTAAGTAGAGATGATAAAAGGTGGTTGCTAGAGGGTTGCATTAGATCCTAAGATCTAGATGCAGTGTTCTCAGATCCAAAGCTTCTTACTGACGAAGGCCACAAGCCAGAAACTAGTCTGGGGATATTGGATGAGTAGGCATTAGATAGGGATTTTATGCACAAGCCTTCTGACATCCATTGATTACTCTGTTTAGCACAGGTGGCACTACTATATGGAGTTTTGCTTTGCTTTGTTTTTAGAACTGTATTTTGATATAAATTTACTGCCACAGCCCTTTTTACAAGTTATTGAGTGTTTTTGAAAAATAACTTAGCCTCTACCCAAACTTTATCTAAATCCCATCTCAATGTTGTGTTTATCAAAAAACAGCTTAGTTAATTTCCTTAAAAACATTATCAATGGCCTGTTTTTTGAAACAGAGGAAATAAAATATATGATGACGATGATTCACAATTAGAAATAAAAAAACAAAAATAAAAAAAAATAAAAAAAATATTATCTTTTTTAGTAATACAAAATTATTTCAGAACACTGCATTTATATAAATAAAATTTAGATACTCAAGAATTCTATTGTGGTATTAATAATTATAATAATTGTACTTTGTTTTGTAGCTGTTTATTTTCTTTTTTTCTAGTGATCAATTTTATAATTGATTCACAAAAATTTTTTTACTTTTTTTTTATTAGATACACATATTTCTTTGAGATAAAATCCTAAAACACTCACACACATAACTAATAAAACAAAATTTAATCCTTTACCTACTGAGCATTTATAATCAAAGTAGCAAATGCAACAATAATAAATAACGGCATTTTCATTATATATATATATATATAAAGATTATAGTATTTTATTAAAAAAATAATGTATTAATTAATAATAAACTGTGAGAGACATTTACAAATATATTTATTAGGTATGCATATTTACTCATTCACTTTCATTCAAAATATAAAAAGTTATTATATCCCTCTGTCAGACTTTTATCACAATTAAACACACTTCCAATAATATCCTGCTTTTTCAATAATTTTTCCCCTAAGAAAAAATAATACCAGTCTTAATGTCAAAAGACTATGGTCTTTCTAGCTGTTATGAGGTTTTAAGTCCTGTTGATTTCACAATTTATACAGTTAATCCTTCTTGTCTTTACCCATTTCATATCTCTTTCATCTTTAAGCTTTATCAAGCAAGACAAAAACATTTCATTTTTTTCTGGAAGTATTATTTTGGTACATTTCATTTTGTGGCTTAAGAAAGATACTTTATGAGATTTTTTAAATTTTATAATATTTTTAGCTTAACTTTTAAAAAATAGTTTATTACAAAAAAAGTGTACCATATCTAAATTTGGAAAAAATAAAATAAGGTAAAAATAAAATATATGTACTTTCAACATAACCAGAACATATTTTATTATAAATGTGGTAATGTATAGTATTCAGACACAGAAAAATGACTGTTTAATGATTTTATTTTCATTTACATTTCATTTTGTTTATTTACATTTTTTTTAGATAGCATACCATTGAAATAGTGCACAATGATACAACACCCAATGTGATTTTGCTGTATAAAATAATTAATATTGGGTTATGAAATTAACAAAGTAATGAGTGCATCTGCTTTCAGTGTTCATAACCCAGGATTTGAATCCAGGTGAATTAATATTTTTTAGGTTTTGAGTAGGTTTAGGACTTTTTTATGATAGTCTATCCAGATATGAATGTAATTATTGATTGATAAATGGATATTTGTTCATTGACAAAAAATTATTAAAATTAAATTTATGGCCAGTTACATCCCAACAATGTTGATCTCATTTAATTTATAATTTATGTATTTATATTTGAAAACTTTATTAAAAAATATAATTGGTATAGCCATAGAATGATAATTTCTTATGCAATTTCACAAAACAAATAACTGAAACATAGGCTTACTTATACCTGTGTCTATATATATGTAATATTAGGATATGAGCACAGACTTTCACATGACCCACCACTCTCCACTCCATCTAATAACACTGATACACCTAAACATACATATGTTGAAAAGATAAATAATTACCAATATACGTATTTCATGCCAAACCAGCAATCATCAGTTGGTCCAGATTATCATCTCTACACATATATACTATAAGTGCTCAGATATATATTAAGATAGACAATCCTCATACTTTAATGGACAGGCTTCAATCTACTCCACACTCCAACTCTTCAACCGTCCATCCAATTGAAAATCTAATGATGGAATGCTCAAAGGCCACCCTGAGGCTGAGATTATTGTCACACCCATGTTGACCTAAGGTCAATCTGAACCCCACATATACAAGACATAATCCAATAATTTTAAATTAATTTTTAAAACATTTATTTTGTTTCTGTGTCTATATATATGTAATATTAGGGTATGAGCACAGACTTTCACATGTCCCACCACTTTCCACTCCATCTAATAACACTGATACACCAACTGATGTTTGCTGGTTTAGCATGAAATATGTATATTGGTGATTATTTATCTTTTCAACATATGTATGTTTAGGTGTATCAGTGTTATTAGATGGAGTGGAGAGTGGTGGGTCATGTGAAAGTCTGTGCTCATACCCTAATATTACATATATATATATATATATATATATATATATATATATATATATATACACACAGGTATAAGTAAGCCTATGTTTCAGTTATTACATTATAGAGATGTCTGCCCATCCTTACATATGTATTTAATGGATTATGTCCTGTACATGTGGGGTTCAGATTGACCTTAGGTCAACATGGGTGTGACAATAATCTCAGCCTCAGGGTGGCCTTTGAGCATTCCATCATTAGATTTTCAATTGGATGGATGGATGGTTGAAGAGTTGGAGTGTGGAGTGGATTGAAGCATGTCCATTAAAGTATGAGGATTGTCTATCTTAATATATATCTGAGCACTTATAGTATATATGTGTAGAGATGATAATCTGGACCAACTGATGATTTCTGGTTTAGCATGAAATACGTATATTGGTGATTATTTATCTTTTCAACATATGTATGTTTAGGTGTATCAGTGTTATTAGATGGAGTGGAGAGTGGTGGGTCTTGTGAAAGTCTGTGCTCATACCCTAATAAAACAAATAAGTATATTTTTAAACTTACTTATAGTTAGTAATACTTAATAATTTCTTATTTTATAAAATTATAAGATTTTAATTTTTGTATTTTTAAAGTTCAAAAGTATGACACTTATTATATCATTAATAAATTAAAAAACAAATAATTCAAAACTTAAATTTTATTTTAAAATACTTCAAAATATATTTTTAGCTTTTGGTTTTAGTTTCAAAACATATAATTCATAGAAATTATAAAAAAACATACTTATTTTTAACAAACACATTTTTAAAAAATTAGGTTTAGATGTCGATTTCAAAGAGTCTCAAAAAAAATATTTTTTAAAAATATATATTATTTGAAAAGCATTATGCTTAAAAAATTAAAACAGAATGCAAAAAAAATTGAACTATGAGTTATGATCTTTATGAAGTTTATTACATTTCAACTTATATGCTTCTACATATATATATTGAGAAAAATTATAAATAATTAAACAAATACACCTTTCTTTATGGATGTAACAATGTTTGATTAACTTTATCAATTTTTATTTTCAACTGATCAGCAGACGTTTTATATAAATACAAAAATATATAAAATAGTTTATAAACAATATAATCAAACATAATATCTCATTGTGCATTAATTTCTTTTTATACAGTATTACATATATGTGTGTGTGTAAAAAAATGTAATAGAAATAAAATGTTCGTTAATTAAAAACTATTATAATAACAATAAATTAAAAACTATTATAATAACAACAAATGTAAAAAATTATATATACATATATAAGCACAATTTTTTTACATATAATTTAATGAAATTTGTCATAAATAGTATGTATATATGTGTGTTATATATAAAAGCTTATTAAATTAAGTCATGTGACATCTAACTTGATTTTTTTTGGTCATCATATTATATGTATATACATCAAATACACTACATTTTAACACAACACATAGAAAATGCCACATACAAAATAAATTATATATATAAGCATTAAATATACCATATATATTGTAACCTTAAGTTCTGATTGTAAAACTTGATGTTCATTTCTCTAAGATTGTTCATTTAAAAAAAATGTACACAGTTAATTTTCCAGTAATTAAATGTTATTACTATAATAATAATTAAAGTACATCTTTAAGTTATTAAATTAAGTTATTCTTGCTATTACAAGATATTACTAATTTAAAAACAAATGTATGTAAGTGAATTTCAATAATTGTTAAACTTATTAATTTAATTTCTTCATACTTATAATTGCATAAACATAAATCATTATGTATTTAAAGTATAACTGAGTTTTATACATGTCATAGTGGAAAAGTTAAAATTATTCTTAATATAATTATTGCATTTTTTATTAAATTAAATTATTAATAAAGGAAGTCTAAAATAAATTTAAAGTGCATAAGGTAATTTATTTAAAAAAACAGTTTATAAATGTTAGTTTGGTAATATTCAAATGTAGTTTTTATTCTAGAAAATCTTAAAGTTTAGCCAATAATTTTAAATTAATTTTTAAAACATTTATTTTGTTTCTGTGTGAGTGTGCATATAATTAATTATTTAAAAATACTTCCTTGTTGAAAAGTTAATATTTTGAAGTTAATTTAATGCTCTATTTTATATTTTATGTTTAAAATATTACCATTTTATGACAATTGCAATAATGTTTTGAGGATTTAAAAAAATGTGTTTAAATAATGTCTTCTTTATTATTGTAATGGCTTTCATTTTCTTAAATAATTTCAAATGTATAATTTATTTCTAAATATTAATTTTTTTGTAATGTAATATTAACCCTCTGGTCCTTCCTAGCAATTTGATGTGATGTGATGTGATATATTATGGCTTCTCCTTAAACAAAGTCAAGAATATCTGAGCAATTATGCCCAGATAAACCTGTTAGCCACTTTCTTTTACATTCCTCACTCTAAATTTACCCATAATCTGCTCTATCCCATTTCCACAACATAATTTTTGTCAACTCTATAACTTTTATATCTAAATCCCCCTTATCTTTTCCCAAATCCAGCATAAAAACCAATAATTCACTTTCTGTATAATCACTCTTTTCATATTTATTTTTCCACAACTTCATTATATGTACCCTTTCTGTTTTCAAACATTTACATTCAATTAACAAATGCCTAATATTTTCAATTCCTTCCTTACATAATTTACAAAATAAATCACCCATATTTTTCCATTTATATGTATATTCTTTTGTAGCTAAAGATCCCATTCGAGCCTTAAACAATAAACTACTTTCCTTACTATTATCATATATTAACTCACACCTAATATTTTGTTTATTTCTATATATATTTAAACTCTTTTTACTCTCCATACTATTTCTCCATCTTTCTAACTCCCTAGTCTTTATTAATAAATTTACTCTTTTATCCCATTTCTTACTACTATAACACTCAATAATTCTCTTAACACAATCATCCCATCTTTTGTACAAATATACTGATATAAATTCTTTATCCAAATCTTTTGCATACTGCATTATCGTTCTTACCCATCTTGTTACCTGCCCTTTACTCATAACCCAATTAAATACTATTTTAGCTATTCTTTTATTATCCATAAACTGCAATCTACCAAACATTTTCATTTTACTTTTTGCATCTCTCATATGAAAACTTGACCATCCCATTTCTCCTTGAATTGCCTCCCTTACTGTCCATACTTCTGCATCCAATGCATGTCTTCCTACTTCCCTTTGAGCTTTTTCTAAATAATCTAATATCTTTTTACTAACATATAATGCATCATTACCATATGTTAACCCTGCTACTGCAACTCCTTTCCATATAATTCTAGCTACATCATATTTATTATATGAAAATACTGTTAATTTCTTTATCAATCCCTTTCTTTTCTTTGCTTCATTTATCAATTTTTTCTCCCATTCATCCAAATAATGTTTCTGATTACTTAAAATAATTCCCAAATAACTATATCTATTCACCACACTTAACTTAATATCTCCCAATAAAAATTCTACATCTTCTCTTTCCTCAGTATTAACCATCATTATATTTGATTTTTCTTCACTAAATTTAATCCCCATCTCTTTACCCACCCTTGCACATGTCCTCAACATAACTTCCATATCTTCTCTTTTTACTGCACACAAAAATATATCATCCACAAAAAAAAGACCTGACAAAATATATACTCCCTTACTACCTATTAACGGTATCTCTATCCCTCTTCCTAATCTTTCTATTGCTCTTTCCATTTCACTCAAATACAACACAAACAAAATAGGTGACATAGGGCATCCTTGCCTTAGTCCCACACCATTTTTAACTTTAATTGATTCTATATTCTCTAATTGATATATATAATAATTATTTTCATATAATTTCTTAATAATATCTATTAAAGCTTCATCCATTCCCAAATTTGCTAAACTTATCCATAATCTATTTCTATTTACTCTATCATATGCCTTCTCTATATTTATATTTATATTTATTTTGTACTTGACCAATTCGCCCCCTGGTGAATTTTTTCATAATTATTATACATTAAAATGCATGTAAAACAGTATATTTTATTATAATAAATTTTTTTTGCTAAAAATTGTGTGAAAAAAGCATGAAATTCAAAATTCCCACTTTAACAATAGACATAAGTTTCTTCCTGACATGTTTAGCCATTGCCTATTAACAAGGTTATAAAATGTTCAGTGTTTTATGACATTGAAGTTTCAAATGAGGCAAAAACATGTTTATTTGTGAATTTATTACAGTTTTAGATATTTTTTAAAAAATGATTTACACTATATTTATTAGATATCAAGAAATATAAATTATTAATAACTTATTTTGACTTTAATACTTTATTTTCAAAAATATAATGTTATATTAGCAGCTAACTTAAATATGGCCTCAAGCAAATTATAAGACAAACTATGATGTAAACAATCTACTTTATATTTATGAGTAAAGAAAATATCATAATTTTGCAATAAATATTCAAAAATTTTAAACTTTTAAAGCATAATTGATTAGATATAAAAGAAATAAATAAATATTTGTTCACATTTTTAAAAATAATCTGAAATAAAAAATATTTCATTGATTTTATAAACTGAAAATAATCTTTCTAGAAACTATGATGTGTAACATTTTTGTTTTGATTGCAATCTCATTTTTTTATATTTACAAAAACAAAATGTGAACATTTAAACTTTATTTTAGTAGTAAACAAAAATATCTATCAAATGAAATCAAATTTATTATTTTCTGATAAGAAATAAACATTTTATCATATATTTTGTTGACATGTGAGACAAAGAAAATGTCAGAAAATTCTGAAAAGTAAGGTGTTAGGCTGCATTTAGAAACTGTTAATTTATTATTTTGTCTACTGTATAAACAAATTTCAATTAATTAAAGTCATATTTAGAATTTTTAACTTAACAACTAAAAATTATAACCTTTCTGCTTAATTAGGCAACTTATATTAATTAATGTTTGACACCTTGATGTTAATCACATTCACAGTTGGATAACACATGATTTACAATATATAAGTTTTGAGCACTACACTTTAACTTCACTTGACTTCTTCATCATTATTTTCTTCAGTGTTTTCTAATAATAATTTTATAATTATTATTTTTTTTAGTTTAAGTAATATACAGTGCTAGAACAATCATCTGTTCATTCTGATAACTTAGTCATTCCATCACACTTCAAACTTCTCCAAACTTTCACCATAAGGAAATCTGCAAATCAATACATACATTTTAGGAATCATGTTGTATCACTACTTTATGTCAACAGTAAATTTGTATCAAAAGTATTATTGTATTGCTAAAATTTTTATTGATTTAAATTTATTTGTTTTATTACATTTAAACTTTATTTTGAAAATTATAATTCTCTTACTGAATGTCATGACTTTTAAATTATTTTCATTAATTTTGGAAGGAATTTTCTAATGTCTATTTTCTTTTTAAAATGTTGAATATTTTTATTATTTTACATAATGGATTCTTTTGGCTTAATTTAATTTTGCTATTAAATTAGAACTGTTTAGCTAAAATAGTAAAACTTTGTAAATGACTAAGAAGCTAATGAATGTTTATTACAAACATATAAATGTTTCTTTGAACAAACCAGTTCATTATATGTTTATATCTTTTAAATTCTATTTTTTAATTATTATTGTAGTTGAATAATTTAAATGGAATGAAACATTTGTCTTTTTATTTATTAAAATTGGACATATGACATATTTTAATTATTATGAATTCTTCTACTATAAGAAGACATGAATAAAATAAAAATCATTTATGCATTTATTACAAGGATTGTCTGTATTTGAATATTAATAATGAATATTTGCTTTGTCTGAGTATAAGAAGTAAAGTTATTATTCTTGAATTGACTTTATTATGCTAAAAAAATTTGTTTTCTGTCTTAAAGTGTAAAGTATAATTTGAATTCTATCCCATGCTTATTTTAATCTATGTTTTGTCAATAAACATAATTATTAGTTGTTTGAAAAATATTTTAATGTCATGAGAATATAAATATTATGTTTTATTAATTCATACAAACCTGTTTTTTTATTTTATTATCTATATTAATTATAAAAAGATGATTTTCATGCTCCTGTTAAAAAATTTTTATAGCTCCTCAACATATTATCTATTGCTTCATATTATGCTAATAAAGTATGTTTGCTCTTCATGAAATGTATTTATTTATAGCTCCTCAATATTCTATTTAAAATATATTTGTCCTTTGCAATATTCATTTCATAAAGCTACAAATTATTTTCACAAAAGGAAATATTGTTACAATTTATTCAATGTCCTATTTAAATTGACTACAATGTTAAGTATTATTCAACATGTTTTATTTTAAAATATTCCAATACTTATGCTATTCACTTTAGAGTTCTTTTTAAATTGTCATCATCATGTTGTTAAATAGTTATAATGTCTATTTTAATTATATCTGTGTTTAAAACTCTACTTACTTTTTATTTTATTTGTTTGTTTATTAATATTAATTTTCAATAGTGGCTGGATAATCTGAAAAGTCTTCAAGATATCAAAGGATTTTTTATTTAGCTTTATCCTCTTTAATGATATGGAAAGATAAGACTTGAGGATGGTTAATTTTATATTGAAAAATGGGTATAAATGTTTAGTATTAAGGTTTATTTATACATGCATTTTTTCATTTTTTTCTATGTATTATTTATGCATGATTTTAATATCAATCTCATGTTAAGTGTTTCAAATATTAGTTATATGAAATATTTTAGAGTGTATCGTATGTGTGCCATATAAAGTTATTTGGAATGTGAATAAATGAATGGAAGAATTTATGAAGCTGGTATATATTTTTACTGTTTAATTGTTTTGCCACAAATTTATATGCTTAGCTATATTGTGATATTATTGCCATATTTCATGTTTTACACATCATTTTTACTGTTGTTATAGAAGATAGTAATTCTATATTTATTGTATAATTGTTTTATCATGTCAATGAGATTCTATGACTTAAATTTAGCAGAGAATGCTTCATTTAAGCAACTCCTTTTTTGATCTTTTACTCATGTATTTTAAGATTAGAGACAAGCTCCTAATTTTTAATTGTTCTTTTGAATAGATGCTTACAGTAAGCTTATTCCATCATTTCATTTTTGCCTTGCTGTTAAATCCCTTGATGTTTATTTAGGTGATATTTGATTAGTCATGTGTGATACATACCGTGCCTATTTTTACTCATTTTATTTTGTTAAAGTCATGTTTGATGCAAATATGATTTATCTTGGCCTTTGATCTATTTTGAAAGTTATGTGTGATGTAAATCATGTCTTTTCTTGTGCTCTTGATAATATCTGTGTTTTTGACGTGTTGATATTATTGATATGTCCAGTTTACATATCCTATGTATTTTAAAACCTGATAAAATATTTTATCATTAAATTTGTAATTGTTTATGTGGCTCAAAGATACACATCTTTTTTCAACTTCATCAAACTTCAAATGATGGTAAACTTTATTTTATTTATAATTATTAAATATTTCTTATAGAAACGTATATAACTGAAAGTGAGCTTATTAAATATGAGAACTTTAGTGAATGCATAGGAAATCAGTTTTTTCATTTTTATCATTATTATTTCTATTGTAATTCACTATTTCTATTTTCAATTTAGAAAATTATAACTTATAACTTTATTAAAATAACTGAATTATTTTATTATATATAAATAAACATTATTTTACTTGTTAATTAAAGAATCTGTATTCTTCCAATCATCATCTATATTATCAGGAATCTATAAAAATCACACATATATTTTATTGTTATTATTATGATATTAGTATCAGAGTGCAATAAAATAGGATAAATATTACTTTATTAAATTGAACATTGTTCATGTTAAGATAACATCCATGTTTAAGATCACTTTATTTTATTTTGAATTAATATAAAAATTATTTTATTTTTGTCTTGGGTGGAAGATCAGAATAAAACCTGATTGTGTGATATATGGATAGAAACAACATTCCTTTCTACTCTTGATATCACGAATGTAATCCTAATTTTCTATAATTATTTTAACATAAGAGTATTCATGTTTAATTTTAAAATTAATAATTACTTGATGCACTGAGATATCATCTTAAATATAAGAACCCATCTTATTATTGTTGTTGTCATTAGAATCACATTCTGTGTTGGTATAAGAACCTTGAAAGAAGGATAAGATTGTATTGAATTGTTGAAAAAGTTATTATAGCATAAATACTGAGATATAAATTATTTTAAGATGGAATTACTATGCCTAAGATCTATATTATTTTGGAAAAAAATATTTTGAGTATAAGATTTATTTGATTTAAAAAAAACTTTATATTGTTTATAACATCTAATTTACTTAAGAAGATTTGTTTCATTAAAAATATTTGAAGTAACTTAATCATTGTGATTTATACCGCACATAATTTATATTTATTTTAGAGAGTATGAGAACTCTCCTGATATTTTGTTTATCTATAAAGCAACATATAAGAGCTAGCCTAAATCTGAGTTTATTATGGTTTTTGCTAAGCTTATACCCTACCTGGTTATTGCTCAACTGCTTATATTTATAGTTACAATATATATCTTCAAAATCCATACAGTATTATATTTATATAATAAAAAATCAAAGGCATTAAGTCCTTACTATTTTATAAAATATTATATATGTATTGTAATGGAATAGGGAATTTGGTGTTGATGGCAATCTTCAAAATACAAAATATTTCAAATAAATATTAAAACAATAAAGTATGCTATTCAAAATATAAATATTAAAGTAATGAATGGGGTAAATAAAGTAGCCTGGGGTGATGGCAAATCATCATCAACCCCAAGTCAGCATAATATTTCAAATAATGATTTAATATAATTTTAAAATCCATTTATTAAAATAATTTATAAGATATTAAAGAGATTTTTACTATTTAGGTATAAGATCTAATAAGATTTAATAAATAATATAAGTTTAGTATGGAAATGATATTAAAGCAATGTTTAATATCATAATATATAAAAACAATTTTATATATCAAATTTATATATCAAAGAGAGCATGACATCTTGAGATCTCTGTGAGATCACCCCATGTAACTCCTCAGAGTAACTATTAGTATAATTAACCATATCTCTACCAGCATTAAAAATAAGTAAAAGTATATGTAATAATCATCCATCAACATCATTAATGGAAATATCATTATCAAAATAAATCAACAGTCAATCTTGTGACTGGATTTGAACAATACAAAATTTAACTCAACAATCAAACTGGTGAATGGATTTAAAATGGTTCTTCTGTAGACCAGGCCAACTGTTTAGCCTTTTTCAGCTTGAAGCATTTATTTAAACATAATTTGAATGCACAAACTAAGTGTTCATCCATCACAATACACAACCATAAAAATATACTACAGCTGTGATATTAAAACATGCTGATCATTAGCAATGTTCTAGCCATTTATTACCATTAATGTAAAGGCCAACTATTAACTTAATTTCTAATAAACCAAATTAAATCAAATGTAGTGTAGGAGGTTTAAAAATATAATCTTATACACCAACCAGGATGATGATAGTTGGGCATCAATGAATGCCCCTTAAGCACTAAATACATCTTTATTTATATATCAGATCATTATTCATGAATCTAGCTCAAGTACTGTTATGGTGACCAAGAAATTATGCATATACAACTTTTAACAATTGAATACAAGTTTATTAACAACAATAACAAAAAATGATATTAATATATCTAGAATAAGGCTATGCACATACCAATTAAGCCTTCTGATTTTGATTAACATGTAATAAAAAATTATTGCATTGTGATTTACATATATGTGATTTACAAAATTCAAGTTATTCCATTATCACTTACATATATGCTCCATTACATTTACTTAAAACCTATTTAGCACACAGACATGTGGCTTAATATAAAATGAAAAATGATTAAAATTTATATATAAGAGTTGATTAATATAAAGACAAATTTATTACATTGTGATTTACAAGTATAAAACAATGTACAACACCCATATGTATCCTTACACAAGCATATGGTAAAATATTAAAAAAATGAACATAATTGAATTGTCAGAAAAGATAAATACATGATTAAATTTTTAAGTTACATTTTTAATAATACAATTACCTATGCTAGACTTACTTCAATATATATATATATATATATTATACCGAGACAAAGTCGGTACAATATACACAATTATATATATATATATATATATATATATATATATATAATTGTGCATGTATGCAATATAATAATTGATTAATTATATAAATGAAACTTACTTCTATCATATCACAATTTAACAAATGTCATTAATTTTTAAAATAACTAATTTTATTTTGAATATACATAAAATTCACATATATTCATGTGCATCAATAATAAATAAAATCAGTTTATCAAATTCTATTACGGATTTCTTCCTTCTGTTTTTAAATGTTTATAAAAATTATTTTCTTATTGAAAATAAAATCAGGTTTTAATTAATTATAATGCTTTTAGAATCATCTTTAAATTAATTTAAATTAATATAAAAACATTTGTTTTGTTCAATGAATTCAATCATTTCATTTTGTCAAAATTTACTTGTGTTATTTTGAGAAAAAAATAGATTTTAAAATAATATTCTTTTATATATGTCTCACAATCACAGGTTGCTTTTAATTATATGTAAGTTCCAAAATGTCATTTTATTTTTTAACAAATGACTTTAAACAAAATTATTTTATATTATATATCTCACATTTTAGAATGAAATTTTTAAAAATGAATTGTTTAAAACAATTCACATATATGCAACAAAATTATCTATGGTTTCTTACAGTTATAGATAAATAGCAGCATATGCATACCAATTCTTCAAGCTTTCTCTTGATGATCTTGGCTTTTGGTCCATCAGGAAAGTATATTCCAGGATTGTTATCATCGAGGAAGGTACAATTCAAGTAATTTGTTGGCATGCCATGAGCTTCCTTCTGTCCAGGATTGTTCCAGGCAAGCAGCTGTCTTCTTAGAATACATTTAAGCAGGCTAGACTCATCAGAAATTTATCCAGACTTTATGTGAGTCAACTCCACAGTGAACTATAAAGCAGCTTCTTTTTTGATTCCAGCTACATCTTCATGGCAGTTCTCTGTATAATTCTACCAACCATCTTTCTTGTTAGCTAATTGCTGCCAACTACAGAAAACTATTCTTACTGCCTACAATTTCTCAAAAATTTTAAAGCCAAAACTAAAATAATCTTTTTATCAGCCCTTTTATAGTTAGATTGCTGTGGTGATAAAATACATTACAGACTGTTTTAATCTATCTAATCTTTTTGAAAACAAGTTTGAAGTTTTATCAAAAATATGATTGAAAAAATTGATTTAACATTAATTCTTTGGAATTTTACAACCTACAAAGATTTTTAACTAGATAGTAGAAATTCATACAAGCATTAATTAAAAAAATAGATATATTATACAAGTTGTAATTAAATGATTTCAAAAATAAACCATGCTTGTTTTTAAAAATTCAAAATCAGAATAATAATATTACAATATTAATATTTATTCAGACCTTTTTTAAATGTTTATTTTATAATAAAATTGTATTTTCAATCCAGAGTTATTTAACCCTTTTACTATGATTATTTTATTATTCCCAGTGAATGTAGAAAAATTTCTACAAAAACTTATGTCTGTGTTTATTTTACTTTTCCTTTACTTTATATATATATATGTGTGTGTGTTGGTGTAGGTGTGTATGTGTGTGCACGCTCACTTACAACTATGTTGTTGTGTGTCATGTAACACAACTGGTCACAATATATATATATTGTACCATGTATTTATATATGGTACAAATATATCGACATTTGGTAAAAGCTAAAAGAAAAAGTAAATTTAGCAATCTTATTAAAAGTTGAAATTAAATCTTTCTTTATAGTTTGTATAATTTTTTTTTACAATGTACAATGAAAGTTACATTTTTCATTCATATTTTTTAAAAAATAAAGTTAAAATTGCAAATAATAAAAGACACACAGATTACTAATTCAGATATACTAAAGAAAAAAAATCATTCCACATGCAGATTTCAATTATTAAAATCTTTCTAACTCTGATTAAAGATTTGAAGAATTATATTTAAAAAAAGACTTTATAACTAAAATTTAAAAAGGAATGTATAAGATTATTATCTTGTATGTTGATAAAAGACAAAAGAAAATATGCACAGAAATCTGAAAACTGGACCTCTAGTATAAAAGAAAGAATGGCAGTATGATCAGAGTATTGTCTGGTTTTTTTTTTGCTGGTCCTGGATCATGAAATCCAGAACCACTCTATGCTGAAATAATTCTTCATGCTAGAGTAAACCGAAGCTTTTGACATTGTTCATCATGAAGACCATCAATCCCAGAAAAGCTTTCATGACTAGCCTTTAGAACCAGGATCAAGAACAAGTTAAAACTAATGGCTACAAGCTCATTCTACCTCCTAAAAAACCATGCATTATAATCAACTGTCTATTGAAATTTGCTAAATTACTGGTAAGCTATGATTAATAATTTCTGATAGTGACTAAAATTAAACTTATAATACAAACCTGATAGAGACATTAATTTTCTCATTCAAGACTTTCATTATGCTACAAGAAATTTGGAAGTGAATCATAATTGTGTAATGTCACCTGCCATTATTATAGTTAAAACAATGAAGAACATGAAGTGTGGAACATTCTGGCTAATATAGAAGAGTGATAGTTAGAAAAAACTGTCTTAGAGCATACTTTATAGCTATGCATTATTTTTACTTGTGTTCAAGTTGTTAATAAACCTATTTTTGTTACCAAATCTGTTGGAAAATTATATTACATTGATGCATACACGTCAAATTGGCGCAGTTGAACAGAATCTCTGAAAAACAGTTTTTGGAATGAAAAAATGGCTGCCATGATACAACTACGAATAGAAGAATTCGATGTTGAAAATCCCAGTAAATGGCTGTTATATGTAAAACTGGTTGAAAAACACTTTTTGATAAACAGTGTTAAGCAAAATGACATTAAAATTGCCACACTTCTAGGTTTTGCAGGAATCAAGGTTTTAGAAGTAGCTAACCGGTCATGTGAACCTGTTGAACCAGAAACTTTACAATACAACAATGTGGTTGAAAGATTAACTTCAGAGTTCTGCCCGCTACCGTGTAAGCACATCGCTAGACTACATTTTTGTTTATGACATCAAGCAAAAAATGAAACCTTCAAGGAATATGATTCAGCCTTGTGTGAATTAGATAAAAATTGTGTCTATGGTAAATTATTAGAAGAATCACTTCTTGAACAGTTGCTACTCGGATTATACGACAAATTTTCATGAACAATTACTAGAGCAGGCAAAAGAATTTAGGAATAATGCATCACCTTGGATCATTCGTTCGATTCAGAAAAATGCTGAACAAGATGAGGATTGTAGCTATAACCACGTATGTTTCCACTGCAAAAAAACCAGACATGTTGTACGCAATTGTAAACAACTGTCTGAAACATGAGGAACCCTAGCGAGAGATTCTGGAAAAAAACAAATCAAAAGATCAATACAAGATCAAAACACTGAAAAAATTCAGAATCAGATATTAATCAAACTGTGCACATCAAAGGAAAACATTGTGAAATGGAAATTAATAGCAGCTCCAATGTTTCCCTAATGTCTCTAAAGGATTGGAAATCTATTTTTAAAAATGTCTAAAAAAAAAAATAGTGAATACCGAAGTTCGCGCAACAGACGTTAATAGAAATAAAGTTGAAATTATCGGAAAGGTTATGGTCAAGGTCAGTTTGAATTCAAATAAAGGAGTTTTACCATTATATGTATTAAATAAAAAGATAAAACCCTTAATGTGCAGAAACTAGTTTCATTCTTTGGGAATTAGAATCAATATTATAAAGAAAATTAAGATCAGAAACAAAATGCAGATTAAATTCCCATCACTTGTCACTAAAAGTTTAGGACAAATGAAAACGAAGCCAGTTCAGCTAGAGTTAAAAGAAAACGCAATACCAGTAATTTGCAAGACTAGGAAAATATCATTTGCATAACATTCTATTCTAACTGCTGCTAGCAGAAAGACTCCTGCTGTACCAACAAGAGAAACTGTTGATAAAAAGTCAGAGATGTTTCTTGTAGGTGAGAAGGTGTTGATTAGAGATTGCCTATGACAAATTTGGATAAAGGGTGAAGTAATTGGCATAACTTCCAAGAACATAGCTATAGTACAAACGGAAGATAATGTTAGATACAAGAGACATTTTAATCATATCCGCCATCACATCAATCCAAAATGGCAATATACATATACAGCTCAAATCAATGGGAATAAACCTTCTGAAAAGAGACTTGATAATTCAAAGCCAAGTCCAGACCACCAGATACCAAAACCTGGGGAAAAGATTTCAGTAGATAATACAGAATATAAACATCCAAAGCAAGATAGGAAGCCACCTGCTTATCTAAATGACTGTGTAAGATAGCCATTTTTCCTGCTATGGGTGGAGGAGTGTAATGTCACCTGTCATTATTATAGTGTAATGTCACCTGCCATTATTATAGTTAAAACAATGAAGAACATGAAGTGTGGAACGTTCTGTCTAATATAGAAGAGAGTTAGTTAGAGAAGACTGTCTTAGAGCATACTTTATAGCTATGCATTATTTTTACTTGTGTTCCAGTTGTTAATAAACCTATTTTTGTTACCAAATCTGTTGGAGAATTATATTATGTTGATGCATACACGTCAAATTGTTTAACTGTTTTTAATTAATTGATTCATATCTGGATTAGCGTGTGTGCATTCTTTTCAACTTATTAGTAATTTGTGTTTTTAATATTTTAATTTGTTAGAATAGAATATTTATTTCAAATATCAACTATTCATTGTGTTATTAATGAGAGTTATTAAATTTATTAAGATTAGTTTATTAGGATTTGGCTGTATAATTTACCTTTGCCAATATGTGGTGTTTAAACCCTGAGAGAAATATTCTAAAAAATAAATAAAGTTACGGGATATCATAACACCGATCTTTTAGTTATTTGTCTCAAAATTATGGGATATGAGAAAGTTAGGAGTCTATTTACTATGGTAACAAGATAGATTACATTGAGCCAATATCCTACAGGATACTATCTCAATGGCATAAGAACACTATCCCCCCTATTACTATTTCAAATAATAACTTATAGTATTCTTACGACTTTAATAAATCCTACTCACTAAGATTAAACTAATAATTGAATCTTAATCTTTATCTACGATAATTTAGCTCAATAAAATCTCAGGTTCATAAAATTGTTCTAAGTTAATTTTAAAACTATGGTAGTAAAATATGAGAAGGGATTTTATGTTATAATCTACTAACTTAAACTAATAATAATAAATAATAATAATATTCTTCATTGTATAACTAATTCTGTATATCTTTTCTTTTCACTATATTTTTATTACCATAATAAATTAATAAAATAATATAATATAATCTTTTATCTTCATGTAATAATATAATAAATATGTGGTAGCATTTGATAATCTGACAAACAAAAGTGTGTGGCAACTGATAGAATATAATTCAATGTATTATTATGATAACTAATTTATGACCATAAGATAATGTAAAATGATGATTACTTAATTAAATGAATACCAATAAAATATTTGAATTCTTAAAAATAATTCTTTATTTATCTCTGTGCAAAATTATATATTTGTTTCTATTATTATGGATATATTGTGATCTCATGCAGTGTAGTGGGAGGAATAAATAATCCAGACACACAAATTTTTGGGGAAAAAAACAAATTTTAACAAAGTTTATTATTACATTAACAACATAACAACTTATTTACAATATATACATTTAAATCATCTTAAAGATTTGTATTATTATACATTCTTTATATTCGAACCTCGTTAAGTCTTTACTCTAACTTAAATCAAAAAAAAAAAAATGATAAAATTATACAATATTATTAATCCCTGTTTGATCAATCTTATATAAAAAAAATTTACATTTATTTAATGCTTACTCAAAATATATTTTACATTCTTTAGCTATTATTCAAGTATGCTTCTCTTTTTTATTAAAAAAAATCCATAGAAACATTATGGATAAACATAAAATAATACTAATCGAGAACATGGATATATTTTTTATTAGACAATTTCATTTTAGCAATATTAACGATATCATGTAAAATATCTATTGATAATTTATTTCTAAATCATGGATACTATTGTTCACAACACTGTATTTATTAACTATAATACATTCCATTATAACAATTGTATAATACTATATAATTATAATTACTGATACATTCTCTATTATTGAATAAATATAAATTGTACTTAAACTTATTGTGTAGATCGTTTTTACTTTATAGCATTATATTAAAAATATGCAGTACTCATTTTTAAAAAATTGAAATAAATATTTTAATATTATTTAATATTTCAAAAGCAACTTTGCTTTACATATTTTATTCTTAAGATTTTATATTTATTTCCAAAATAAAATAAATCTATAACATATTTTATGATTCTTTCATTTGAAGTTCATTGGATTTTCAATTCCAGTTAATACAAATTCTATTTCTTCATACAAGTAAATGAACTCATCTCATTCCAAACAATTGCATATATTTAACTCTAAATCATCTATTATTTTCTTTTAAATATACCAAACTGTACGATGTAGCTACTTTTTGGAAATCTAGATAGTGAATAGATTTGTAGGTTGGGAAGAAAACTAGAGTATAACTCATAACTCATATCGAATAAACATATATCATGGCACAGTGTATTTATAAAACTAGAGGCATGACCTATTCTGTCTAATGTCCTCAAATACTATAAAGAATGTCAAGCTATTCCTTCAGCCTTATTGAACATCAATACTCCAAAAAAATAAACACTGTCCAAAATAAATATACAATTGCAGGGGCTTTGTTAACTGCATTGCACATCGACAAATATTATAAAATACTGTTCATATTCCCTAAATATCCTAACTTAATAATCTCCTATATCCATGCTCACCATATTACTAATACCAGGTCACTATCCTATTCTTATTTCCTAAAGATTTATCAGGTCTTACATCGACAAATTACTAGCTTGCATATTCAAATAATGAATAAAATTCAACTAAAATTAGAGCAATCTTACTAATCCATAAGAAACGTTTGCTTACTTCATTATTCTATATTCTTAACCACATACAAACTAATCAGATAATACTTGAACATCCAATAATATGAACTTTTTTACAAAGAATCACACAAATACTTGTTATCATGTTGGGTTATATTACTATTATAACATCATAGTATGCATATTCCAAATAAATCCTGATCTCACAATGTTTTAAAATGTATAAAATGTGTTTACATATAAATAAAACATTTATACTTCATTCATTATTATTCATAGGTAATCTAAAAAGAAACAAAATATACATTATAAAATTATCAATATTCATTAATTGTTACCAAGTGACATTAGCTCATCATTATCACTTTTTGCAGTCTTCTTTTCTACAACTAGATATAACATCACATACATAAAAAAATATACATCCATGCTTCTATTAAATGTATTAATTTAAATGATTAAATATTATACTATAGGATTCTAATACCATAAATAATTAATATTCATGTTCCTATCCTTATTAATCAAAAATTTACATTTAAACTAAGTTAATAAATAAATAAAAAACAAGACTATAATTACATATATCTTCAATTAACACTTCAATTGACAAAGGTTCTTGATAAAGTTTAAAAAAAATGTTTATTATTTTCTCGAGAGGTTTTTTTTTTAAAAAATGTTCTACTCAAAATGCTTTGCTACATCTCCTCTGTTGCTATAATGATGAATAAAACAATATATTTCCAGTATTAAGAGCCTTCTGAATTTCTGGTATACACAATAGCAGGTTCAAAAAAAGGAATAATAAAAAATATTACAACGTCTTGAAATCTAAAAAATGATATAAAATAACCATCAATCTACTCTGGAATAGTTAATACAATAATAGTTTATAACTTCTATAGTCTAGAATGATGATTATTGAAATCATAATACTAAAAAATAATCCCATGAAGCTTTTTAAATTTCGTATATCAGTGTAATGATGCATTCTATTCCGTTTGGCTTAACTTAATCTATCCGATAAACTTTTGCACAATATAAATATTTTCCATGGTTCCATCCTTTTATTTAATCATATATTTACTTTCTTCATAGGTTTCTTCCTTAGTAAATTTATTTCCATTTAGTACTTATTTCCAGCATTTCATTATTATCTTAATTTTCAGGTTTTCCAAACAAACTTTAATAAGTGTGTATTAACACTTTTAGACTTTAGGTTTTTTTTATACTATATGCGCTTTAGTAAATATTCTCCATGAGTTTTTTTCTTAAAATAATTTCTTGTAGAATTATTTAATGTTTCCTTTACACAGGATATAACATCTTCTTTTAATATGATATTTCTATAAAATTATCATAAAGTATACTTGTCATATTGTTTCTTAATTTTGGACAAGCTTATCTTACTATATAAAAATAATGCGTCTTTACTTTTGGATGGCAAACACTTTTTCCATTTAAGTTTCTTGAACAATGTCCCTACTGCTATTTTATTCATTAGAACAGTGCACTTGTTCAGCATCAATGAAACCATATCAACAAATATTATATACATTTTTAAAATAATATAAATTGAATATATTTTTCTTCTTGGTATATCCATTTTATTATCATGAAGTTCTAAATTAGATTTTGAAAAAATACTACTGGTAATGGGACTTTAAAAAAATTAGCAAAGCATATTAAATGAAGTTATTAAAATATTTTTAGTTTACACTCTTTTTTTGCAAAATACTTTTTAAAATAATACCTATTAGTGTTTGAAAATAAAATTATAAGAGAGCACTAAATTTACTAAAATAATAAAATTACAATTACAATCACCTTGATAGCTTCTGATATGATTCAGCTACCTTTAAAACATTATTAATCACACATTGATAAATCAACTGCAATGGTATTTATACCCTGTAAGAATACCTTCTTCTATTGGTTGATTCTTACTTTTAGTTCGATACCAAATTTGCATATGTTTCAGTTTTACACAATTAAATTTCAAAATAAAAATTATGACGTATTAAAACTTAAAAAATATTATTTAAAATATAACTTTTAAATCAATTATTACTTTACTAAATTACTTAAATATTTTAAAATAATTTTTTAAACAATATTTAATAATCTTATCCACTTTTAATATTTAATTTATCTATTTTTATTTTAAACAAAATATTTAACTTTTTTATTAACTGTACTCGTCTTTATTACATTATTTAAAACATTTTATAACGATAGTTAACTTAATATTTAATATTTGCTTTATGATAGGAGATAATTCTATCCAATTCTATAATGCAATTTTACAATATTTTGAACTTGACTAATTTAAATTCTAGCAAGCAAGTGTGTGTAACCATATTATGCGGGTCACATGATTAATATAACTTAAGACAGACTATCCGATTATTCTCTGTCTGGGAATAAATAAATTGCTACACTTATTGTATTAGATAAAATAATACAATTATAAAAAATTTGGAAAAATAATTTGGAAAATATAGAATCAAATACAACTTTCACTACCATAAAACTTACTTTTAAAGTATACGATATTCTGATTATTAAATATCATTTATAAATTTAAATATAACTTTTACTTAATTATAAGTTTTAAAACTATTAAAATTGAACTATTTAAACATACTTTTAAATATTTATAGCTGAGTTATTTATTATGGCCAGCTTTTGCAACCATATGAAATAATACTTCTAGCTTTATTTAACAGTTTTAAAGTTATTCATTATAATTTTATGCATTACGTATTTTCATTTAGCTTTAAATTGTACTTTAAAATATTATTAACACAATATAATTAACACATCAAGATAACCCATTCTAAAATTTAAAATTTTTAATAATTTACTGTGATGGACTATTTCTGACCTATAGAAAAGGGCACATAACTTCACCCTTCAAATAAAAATTTTAAATTAAACATCTATTTTAATATTTGTTCTATTCAATGATACTTACTATTTTTATAATTTGCTATAACTAAATTTTATCTTACACTATTGAAACATAATTAATATACTATTTTGACATATAAAATCATAAAATATTTGGACATTATATTCAGAATCTCAACCAGAAATACTAAAAAAAAAATTCTACACTTTCTCTATCCTTTTAGAATAATTAAGTTACGAAACTTTAAAGTTTTTAAACTTGTTCTGTAAAATAAAGTTACAATATATTTTTAAATATACATCTTATTTAGGATTTATTTGTCTTAATCATTCTGTATCTTTTATTTCTAAATAGATCTTTAATTCTCTTTTGACTTCCTTAAGTCTCACCTTGGGCTTTCTTGTATTCTTTTCTCTATCAACATTATCTCTAAGAAAATTTATCTTAAAACTCTTTTGCTTTATACTCTTAAGTTTTACCTTAGCCTTTCCTGTATTCTTCTCTTTATCAATGTTATCTCTAAGGAAATCAATATTATTTATCTTTTCCTTTACAACTTTAAGTTTAACTTTGGCCTTTCTGATACCTCTTTCTTTATTTACACTTTCCCTAAGAAAATCTATATTAATGAAATCCTTATCTATCCTTTTCAGTTTGATTTTAGCCTTTCCGATCTCTTTTTCTACATCAATAACCTTTCTACCTATATTTACGCCAAATACCTTTTCATTTATCCCTTTAAATTTCACTTTTGCTTTCCCAATATCTCTTATGTAATCAATGCCTTCACTAAGATAACTTGTCTTAATCTTTTCTCTACTTAATTCTTTAAATTTCACTTTAATCTTCCTCAGATTTTTGTTGTGATTAAGTATCTTCTTGAGAAAATCTATTTTAATTTTCTCCTTACTTCTAAATTTTAGTTTTATTTTGGCTTTGCCTATATCTCGATTTTGATCAATTTTTAATCTTATAAAATTTGTATTAGGCATTGTACCTTTAATTTTTGTAAATGCTATTTCTTTATAAATATTAAAATTTAGATAAATATTTTCACAATTAATATTTGATTTCTGAATTATATTTTGCGTCTTATCCTTAAATTTATTATCAGTATTGTCGGTAATCTTCAATAATTCGTTATCTAATAACTCAGGGTATTTTTCATCCAATGAATTTGATTTTGTTTCTAAATCCTCATTAACTTTTTTATCATCACTAAACATCTTAAAAGATTCTTCAGGTTCTTTTACAATTCCATCACATGATTTATGGTCCTTATTAATTACTTCAACAAACCCTTCATCTTTATTTTTCTGACTTTGAAAAATCAAGTCCACTCCTTCTGATTTATTAAAAACATTCCATACTATTTCCTTAACAGAACTCTAATAGTTCCTATGATAACTCATGTAATTCCCTATTTTTCTTTATCTCCATTTTATGTTCCTCTAACACTTGATTATATCTCCGAATTTCTAACATCGTTTCATCTATCCTTTTTATTCGTTGTTGTGCCTCTACCTTCTTTGCCATTACTTCTTTTATCATAGTCTGAAAATCTAACTTTATCTCCACACAACTATGATCTTTCTTCTGTATCTCCACATTCACATCTATATCTTTCTTAAACATTTCAATAGATTCTTTACGCTTTTTTATTTTTTCATCAACCGATTCAAGAATTTTTCTAATTAATTTTTCATTTTTAAAAATTTTCCCATTTACTAAATCTATTAATGGTTTATCTTTTTCCATATCATCTATCAACTCAACAGATGGTATATTTGTTTTTATTTCTTTAGTAACCAATTCAACAGATTCTTTTTGAATCTCCATCTCTTCATGAATTAACTCACTATCTGTAATAATTTTTTCAACAGATAACTGGGTTTCTTCACTATTTAATTCAACAAAAGATTCATCCTTTCTTAAATCATCTTCTGCTAAACTACTACATAAGATAATATTTTCATTAACTATTTGAATTACTTATGGATTTGCTTTTCTTATTTTTTAACAAGTTGTTTATTCTCAGCCACACTTTTACTAATTAAACTAATAGGTTCTTTACTCTTTTTCAATTTTGTACCAACTACTTTAACAGATTTATCAACTATTTTGAAAGATGCTTTCTCATTTACTATATTCTTATCAATTATCTCAATTGATTGCTTAGATCCAGTTTCTATACTTTTAAATTCAATATTTTGTGATTTATTATTCTCCTCTAATTTATTTTTCAAATTATCATCTACTACTTTAACATTTTGACTAACTGTCTCAACAGATGACTTATCATCTTCAACATTTTTACTAACCAAATCAATAGGTTTTCAAAGTTTTTTCTTATAAGATTTATTTTCTTCTTCTTTAAAAATTATACTATTTTCTTCTATATTTCTTCTAAAAGATTCACTATCCTTTAAAATAGAGTTTATTTTCATACTATATTTATTCACATTTTTCCTAAAAGAATTCATTTCTTCTCTATATTTATTCATATTTTCGTTAAGATTTTTCATCCATTTTCTCATCCACATTGGTAGTCCCTCTTCACTATTCTCTTTTTTAAGCATTATTACCTCTTCTTTTACAACTTTCTTTTCCACTATATTCTCCTTACTAATATTATCTTTGCTGACAGAATTAGACATTCCTGCCTTTAAACTCTTATTCTCACTATTCATTTTGAAATAGTTTGCCTTGTAGAATTAAAAATCTCAACTCAAATAATATTTAGTTTTCATTATATCAACATTTTCATAAAATAACTCATAAATAGTCCCTTACCAGTTTCTTCTATCTCCACCTAATTATCATCCACAATAAACTATAGATAGTACCTTTTAAAAACTTTATACGATCTAATCCTAATTAACTACAATAACTATAATGATTAAAATTATGTGTGTTATAACATTATTTCCCACATGCATGATTCACAGATAATTTGCACATAGTAAAGCAATTTCAAAATATATTTTTAATATTTTAATAATTGACATGGTCATAATATGTAATAAAATAATCGTTAGCCACATATGCATATCTTAAATATTTATTTGCTTATTGTTTTACAAACAATATAATACTATTTTAAACAATCAGATTATATACCACATAAATTGCAATATTTTTAATAATAAATACTTAGTTGTGATCAAATCCTAAATAATTTTTGCTATAATAAAATATTTAAACTATCTATCTTCTGTGAGATATACTTATCAATAATCTCCAAAGTTATGCGAGCAAATTAAAATACTAACTATTGTATTATATAATTTTAGCTACTTTCCTAATATGTCTGGTAGCCTAAATGTTTGGGTACCGCAATCTGACATATCAATTGTAGTCCCAACTACATATCATGCAGCCACATTGGGTGAGCATAATCTAACCTGGATTATGTGTAGCTCCACTACACATCGTGCGTCCATGTTGGTCACCATAATCTAATGTGGATTATGTGGATTCTTACAGTACACATCATGCCATCCATGGTGGGGGCCATAATCTAACCTGGTGCATTTGCATCTTCACTTCCGAGCAGTATATTATATAAAATAAAATGGGCTCTAGCTCAGTTAATAATTAATAAATAAAATATTCAGCGTTAAAATTAAATGTTTCACTTGCTCAAATTTAAAATATGAATAAGGTTCAGTTTATAAAAATAAATTAAATAAATATTTAATATTTTTATGAGACTTGGAAGTGAAAATACAGGTGACAAGATAGATTACATTGAGCCAATATCCTACAGGATACTATCTCAATGGCATAAGAACCCTATCCCCCTATTACTATTTCAAATAATAACTTATAGTATTCTTACGACTTTAATAAATCCTACTCACTAAGATTAAACTAATAATTGAATCTTAATCTTTATCTACTATAATAATTTAGCTCCATAAAATCTCAGGTGCCTAAAATTTATTCTAAGTTAATAAAATTATGGTAGTAAAATATGAGAAGGGATTTTATGTCATAATCTACTACATTTAAACTAATAATAATAATATTCTTCATTGTATGAAGTAATTCTGCTAATCTTTTCTTTTCATTATATTTTTATTACTATAATAAAATAATAAATAATATAATATAATATTTTATCTTCATGTAATAATATAATAAATATGTGGTAGCATTTGATAATCTGACAAACAAAAGTGTGTTGCAACTGATAGCATATAATTCGATATACTATTATGATAACTAATTTATGGCCATAAGATAATGTAAAATTGTGATTACTTAATTAAGTGAATACCAATAAAATATTCGAATTCTTAAAATAATTCTTTATTTATCTTTTGTGCAAAATTATATGTTTATTTTTAGTGACACTGTGTTTTTGATGCATGATGATGATGAAGATGGGAAATACAAATAATCAAACACACAAATTTTGAATAAACAAAATTAACAAAGTTTATTATTACATTAACAACATAACAACTTATTTATAATATGTACATTTAAAACATCTTAAAGATTTGTACCATTATACATTCTTTATGTTCGAACCTCCTTAAATCTTTACTCTGACTTAAATCAAAAAAAAAAAAAAGATAAAATAATACAAGATTATTAATCCCTGTTTGATCAATCTTATATAAATAAAATTACATTTATTTAATGCTTACTCAAAATATATTTTACATGCTTTAGCTATTATTCAAGTATGCTTCTTTTTTTTATTAAACATCTATAGAAACATAGTACAGATAAACATAAAATAATACTAATTGAGAGTATGGATATCTTTTTTTTTACTAGACAATTTCACTTTAGCAATATTATCAATATCATGTAAAATATCTATTGATAATTTATTTCTAAATTATGGATACTATTGTTCACTATTTATTAACTATAATACATTCCATTATAACTATATTATAATATTATATAATTATAACTACTGATACATTCTCTATTATTAAATAAATATAAATTGTACCTAAACTTATTGTGTAGATTGTTTTTACTTTATAGCATTATATTAAAAATATGCAGTACTCATTTTTAAAAAAATTGAAATAAATATTTTAATACTATTTAATATTTCAAAAGCAACTTAGCTTTACATATTTTATTCTTAAAATCTTATATTTATTTCCAAAATAAAATAAATCTATAACATATTTTATGATTCTTTCATTTGAAGTCCATTGTATTTTCAATTCCAATTAATACAAATTCTATTTCTTCATACAAGTAAATGAACTCATCTCATTCCAAACAATTGCATATCTTTAACTCTAAATCATCTATTATTTTCTTTTAAATATACCATACTGTACAATGTAGCTACTTTTTGGAAATCTAGATAGTGTATAGATTTGTAGGATAGGGAAGAAAAACTATAACTCATATCAAAATATCATGGCACAGTGTATTTATAAAACTAGAGGCATGACCTATTCTGTTTAATGTCCTCAAATACTATAAATGATGTCAAGCTTTCCTTCAGCTTTATTGAACATCAATACTCCAAGAAAATAAACACTGTCCAAAATAAATATACAATTGCAGGGGCTTTGTTAACTGCATTGCACATCTACAAATATTATAAAATACTGTTCATATTCCCTAAATATCCTAACTTAATAATCTCCTGGATCCATGCTCACCATATTACTAATACCAGGTCACTATCCTATTCTTATTTCCTAAAGATATATCCGGTCTTACATCAACAAATTACTAGCTTGCATATTCAAATAATAAATAAAATTCAACTATAATTAGAGTAATCTTACTAATCCATAAGAAAAGTTTGCTTACTTCATTATTCTATATTCTTAACCACATACAAACTAATCAGATAATACTTGAACATCCAATAATATGAAAGTTTTTTATAAAGAATCACACAAATATTTATTATCATGTTGGGTTATATTACTATTATAAAATCATAGTTTGCATATTCCAAATAAATACTGATCTCACAATGATTTAAAATGTTGTATAAAATGTGTTTACATATAATTAAAACATTTATATTTCATTCATTATTATTCATAGGTAATCTAAAAAGAAACAAAATATACATTATAAAATTATCAATATTCATTAGTTGTTACCAAGTGACATTAGCTCATCATTATCACTTTTTGCAGTCTTCTTTTCTCCAACTAGATATAACATCGCATACATAAAAAAATATATACATCCATGCTTCTATTAAATGTTCTAATTTAAACTATTAAATATTATACTATAGGATTCTAATACCATAAATAATTAATATTCATGTTCCTATCCTTATTAATCAAAAATTTACATTTAAACTAAGTTAATAAACAAAAAAAAAATCAAGACTATAATTACGTATATCTTCAATTAACTCTTCAATTGACAAAGGTTCTTGATAAAGTTAAAAAAAAATGTTTATTATTTTCTCAAGAGGTTTTTTTTTAAAAAATGTTCTCAAAATGCTTTGCTACATCTCCTCCATTGCTATATAATGAATAAAACAATATATTTCTGGTATTAAGAGCCATCTGAATTTCCGGTATACACAATAGCAGGTTCAAAAAAAATGAATAATAAAAAAATATTACAATGTCTTGAAATCTAAAAAATTAAATAAAATAATCATCAATCTACTCTGGAATAGTTAATACAATAATAGTTTATAATTTCTATAGTCCAAAATGATGATTATTGAAATCATAATACTAAAAAATAATCCCATGAAGCTTCCTAATTTTCCTATATCAGTGTAATGATGCATCCTATTCTGTTTGGCTTAACTTAATCTATATGATAAACTTTTGTGCAATATTTATATATTTCCATTGTTCCATCCGTTTATTTAATCATATATTTACTTTCTTTATAGGTTTGTTTCTTAGTAAATTTATTTCCATTTAGTACTTATTTCCAGAATTTCATTACTATCTTAATGCTCAGGTTTTCCAAACAAACTTTTATAAGTGTGTATTAACACTTTTAGACTTTAGGTTTTTTTTAGACTATATACGCTTTAGTAAATCATCTCTGTGAGTTTTTTTCTTAAGATAATTTCTTGTAGAATTATTTAATGTTTTCTTCACAAAGGATATAACATCTTCCATTAATATGATATTTCTATAAAATTATCATAAAGTATACTTGTCATATTGTTTCTTAATTTTGGACAAGCTTATCTTACTATATAAAAATAATGCGTCTTTACTTTTGGATGGCAAACACTTTTTCCATTTAAGTTTCTTGAACAATGTCCCTACTGCTATTTTATTCATTAGAACAGTGCACTTGTTCAGCATCAATGAAACCATATCAACAAATATTATATACATTTTTAAAATAATATAAATTGAATATATTTTTCTTCTTGGTATATCCATTTTATTATTATGAAGTTCTAAATTAGATTTCAAAGAATACTACTGATAATGGGACGTTAAAAAAATTAGCAAAGCATATTAAATGAAATTATTAAAATATTTTTAGTTTACACACTTTTTTTGCAAAATACTTTTTAAAATAATACCTATTAGTGTTTGAAAATAAAATTATAAGAGAGCACTAAATTTACTAAAATAATAAAATTACAATTACAATCACCTTGATAGCTTCTGATATGATTCAGCTACCTTTAAAACATTATTAGTCACACATTGATAAATCAACTGCAATGGTATTTATACCCTGTAAGAATACCTTCTTCTATTGGTTGATTCTTACTTTTAGTTCGATACCAAATTTGCATATGTTTCAGTTTTACACAATTAAATTTCAAAACAAGAATTATGACTTATTAAAACATAAAAAATATTATTTAAAATATAACTTTTGAATCAATTATTACTTTACTAAATTACTTAAATATTTTAAAATAATTTATTAAACAATATTTAATAATCTTATCCACTTTTAATATTTAATTTATCTATTTTTATTTTAAACAAAATATTTAACTTTTTTATTAACTGCACTTGTCTCTATTATTTTATTTAAAACATTTTATACGATAGTTAACTTAATATTTAATATTTGCTTTATGCTAGGAGATAATTCTATCCAATCCTATAATGCAATTTTACAATATTTTGAACTTGACTAATTTAAATTCTAGCAAGCAAGTGTGTGTAACCATATTATGCGGGTCACATGATTAATATAACTTAAGACAGACTATCCGATTATTCTCTGTCTGGGCATAGATAAATTAATACACTTATTGTATTAGATAAAATAATACAATTATAAAAAATTTGGAAAAATAATTTGGAAAATATAGAATCAAATACAACTTTCACTACCATAAAACTTACTTTTAAAATATACGATATTAATTATGATTATTAAATATAATTTATAAATTTAAATATAACTTTTACTTAACTATAAGTTTTAAAACTATTAAAATTGAACTATTTAAACATACTTTTAAATATTTATAGCTGAGTTATTTATTATGGCCAGCTTTTGCAACCATATGAAATAATATTTCTATCTCTATTTAACAGTTTTAAAGTTATTCATTATAGTTTTATGTGTTACATATTTTCATTTAGCTTTAAATTGTACTTTAAGATATTATTAACACAATATAATTAACACATCAAGAGAACCCATTCTAAAATTTAAAATTTTTAATAATTTACTGTGATGGGCTATTTCTGACCTATAGAAAAGGGCACAATATATATATATATATATATATATATATATATATATTGTAACAGGCACATGCCGATCGAAGGCTAAACTTCCCTTTTATGTGTACATAAAGGGGAATTCTATAATTCAAATATCGTCCACTTTCTGTTACCACAAGCAGAGAGAAATACAGAAATAGATGAGTCTATCTCCGTATTTGACCGAACCTGTATGCTATACGGATATAGCCCCAGGTTATATTTCCCGATCAACTTTCTCCCGACTGCTGTAAGATCTGACAGAGTTACAGCGCTTGGATGATTTATAAATTTAATGGAATCAAACACTGCACCACCAATTTTCATGTGTTAATTCAATAATAAAAAAAAAATGAATAATAGTTTCCCACCCTAAGACTGGACAATCCCTTTTTGGACGTGACGAAGAACGAGACAAGACAGATTTAAATAGAAAAAATATATATTTAATAAAATAAATCAATCATAAAAGAAGATCTATAAAACACATTAACATTAAATAAAACAGATTATGATCTATAGTGCTACAAGAAAAAGAACACATAAAAAACTCTTATAAATGATGGTACATTTATAAATCATCATTCCCGGTATTTATCAAAAACAAAATTCAAGAATGTCTTTATCATTCACAAAAAAACGCATGTGGCCATTGTCTAAGTAAACGATGTGCACATTGAAATATATAAAAAAATAGTATGTATGTTTACCTAGGTTTTAGTCTCTGAATTTATCTGATGTCCTGCCGACCGCCATGTGAATTTCTCCACTTCTTTAGGAGGGACAGTCGCTCATAGGTTAGGTTTGGTTGTGTATAGCTTCTCAGTGTTAAGGCATCACAGATGAGGCATCAAGGACAAGGCATCGAGGACAAGACAACTAAATGAATCCACAGGCAGGTGCTACAACGGAGGTTATTACATTTTGACAAGAACCATTAGTACAGTAAGTCCGGATCGACCAGTGATCACGATGGCCTTAGTCAGCCATTCTAAATGAAGCACCAATGTTAAAAATCATATTTGTTAATTATATCGGTTGATTATCAGAGCTCTGTTTTACCACCCTCTCAACACGAAGTCTCTAGCTCTAATCTCTTCTGAAAACTTTTTTTTTAATTAAAAAATTCCACCAGCCTTTGTCCTTTTGATCCTTTGTTTCACTTTTATTTACACCTTCTTTCTTACTATGCCTTCGGCCATATGTAAATTGGTTTTATCCACTCTCGCAGCACTATGTACCTTTATTTATTTCAATATTCTTGATTTTAATTAAACAGATTTTAATACAAGTTTTTCTTTTTTTTTTTTAAATTTGGACAAGCATTTATTATTTCTATATCCTACTTTAAATATACTCCATACATGCATTTCATTTATCATCAAATGTGTACTTTAAAACCCAGATCCTTATCTTTTGATCATGTCTAACTTTCTCTGTTTTGCGCGCTATTAAAGGTTTTTTATTTTTTTTAAACTTTACTTTCTTTCAAAATTGGATTTTAACTTGCATTTTATTTATATTTTTTTATCGCTTTATTTTTTAACATACATTTCCAATATCTCTATTTTTATATTTTAATTTCACCAAAACCCAAACTTTGGAGGGTAAAAGATAATAATCTTTTGATTCTAATCCCCTCACTTTTTTTAATTAGTTGAAACATTTCTTTGTTCTGTAAATTTTTCCAAGCTCGCTTTTTTTTTCTTTTTTTCTTTTTTTTTCTCCCAAACATACTATTTAATATTCTTTGAATGTTTAATATTTATATGTGTAACCACAGTATGTGCGATCATCACATTACACCGTTCCCCTCCTTTAAAATTTTTTTGTGAAAAAAAAAATTTTAATTTATTTGCATCGAATGCTAGATGCTCTCAACTACGGTTCAAACCTTTTAGATTTATACATTCCTAACATGATTTAGTGATGAGGTTAATCTCTAGAGAGGCGACCAGGTAAATTATATCTCTTTCTTGATGACCCAACCAGCATTGCCAAACCAATTTAATCTTGTCATTAGCATTACATGCATTTTATTCCTGCCTCATACTCGTATATACAGGTTCGGATCCACAGGATATCTGTGACCCGATTAAACCTGTTCATACATCATATCCTGCAAATGATAAACCCCTAAGTGCCAACTCTGGACACTATTAGTGAGGTGGGTTGGGAGGCTGGCATCTTTTGTCCAACTCATCCATAAGCTCAGTATATTTTCTGATAGCTCTTAATTTATACAAGGGATTCTTTCTCCCCTAGATGGGTCTCTGAACCATTGACTTGCGATATCTGTCCAATATCTAACTGGAAATCTTAATCCAGTGAGTCATTATGAGAAATGGGATCTCTGTCCATGTGTTCTCTGTACGATAAGATTTGGTGCACTGCAGAACATACACGAATGAATAATGAAGAAGGCATCATCCAATACTGTTCAAACCTATCTACCAATATCTAAACCTACATGCCTTCAGCCTCTATCTATGACCTCACACTATTATTTATCATATGCTTTCTTATTTTATCATAATGTCCTTCATCCCTTTTTCCACTTATCGGCTCATCATTTCTTTATGCTATCAGGATCAATATTACAGTCCAGTGTCCATGACTCATAGTCTATTTCTATTTCCAATCTTGTTATCAGTAAATCCTTTATTTATCTGTGATTGCCCTTAACTCTTATCTGGTGGTTGTCTTCCTCTATTGACATTGCCTCTGCCTTCTCTGGAATGCAGGGTTTGCTCCCTAGGCTCATGGCCCTCTGTCCTGTCATATGAACACTTACATTCCATCTCCTGTCTCTGTCATCCAGTTTCCTGCCTCCTCGGGTTCTATCCCATAGAATATTCCTGGTTTTCTTGCCATCATCCTTCCCCAGGATCCCATCCATTCTTTACTATCGGTGTTTCTTTTAGAGGCAGTCCAGATTGACATCCATCTTCTTTTTGGTTGTCCCTGGTGGTGTCCAATGCACTCAGCAATATGGCCACCCGATCCACCGTCTTCCTCTCTGTACTGATCAGAGTTCATTCTATATCCTTTGGAAACCTGGGCCTAATTATCCAGAGTATCTGTGTCTCAGATAATGGATTTGCAGTCATCATTTGTAACTTAGCCACTTGATGAAGGAAGAATGTTATAAATGATTCCTCCGGTCTCCATTTATCCTGTTTTATCTGATGAAACATAACTTCTTGGATTTTCTCACTCCAATAACTGGTCTTCAATGCATTATAATATCCTGAAAATGTGATGGGTTTCTGGAACAGTGATTTCCACCAGACTTGAGATTCACCCTGCAAATGGCTGCAGTTGACTGCTATCTTGGCCTCCTCACTCAAATTTGAAGTACCATTCCAGGCTGTTCAAATGCTCCATTGGGCTTTCTCCAGGTTTCCAGTGAAGACTTGGATCTTCAGAAACCAGATCCCACCATTCTACATTCTCCACTGGTTCTTGGTCCTATGCCCTCTATGTTGGTATTGGTGCTGCTATTGGTTGACCTCCTTATACTCTCTTCAACTTTTGTATTTAACCCTGCTACTACCTTTGCCACCTGACTTAAATTCTCCTGTATGCTCATCATCATCATTCTATGATCCTCCACTCTGACTACTTCCACCTCTTCATCTAACTGTCTTATCTTTCTTTCTGGTCACCCTATGTCCTTCTCCCAATCCAATCTTGCTGACTCTCTACCTCTGTCCTCAACTATTTCTGATTCCTCATATGCACATGGCCCCATACTCCTTTGTTCATCCCTCTTAATCTCTTGGTGAAACCCATCCCATGTGTCCTTAGCCTTTGATTGCTGGATGACCTCATTTCTCATTTCTTCCCTGACTTCAGCCATTCTTTTCTGGTTGTCTGTTTCTACCTTTACCATCCATTCTTCTATTCTTCTCTCTTGTCTATCCATGAATTCTTTCATAAATTATTCTTGCTCCACTCTCATTTCTTTAACATATCCATGATATTACCATAGGCTATTGTATCCTTTACTTTTATCTCCTCTTCATTTCCTTCTTTTACTTCCTTTTCTTGACGTTCCATTTTGGCTTGAGCCCTTGTACGCATAAATATGATTTTTATTTAACCCTTCTTTATATCTGGAATGATTATTACTACTATTGACCTCTTCTGACTTGACTTATACCCAACTTCTTTCAACTGACTTTATGTTTTCACTTTGATTAACTTTAGTATCTGTATTATTTATCGATTAGCATTCAGATCGCTAGCCAACCCAAACATCCGCACTCTGGTTCATCCTTTTGTTTGCCTGCCATAGATTCACCCGACTGCCTGTCCACCTTGATGATTGTCCTCTATTTTCCCCACTCATCTACCTTTGACCCCTATACCTCAATTAAATGATGCACTTATATATTCTTTTAAATTTAACTTACTTAAATACTATACTCTTTCCTCTGTTAACAATATACATTATAAATTTGTTTTATTTGACTGTATCTCCAACATTACCCTTCCGATATATATATTTTTCTAATCCTACCTTTATAAAATTCGGCCACTTATGGTTACGGCCGTTTTAAGCAAGATCATACACAAATATATTTTTTTTCCTCTTACACATGCGACTATTCTAGAATCACATATATATTTTTTTTTTCACTTAACTAAAAGACACGACAATACTTATAGTTTCTTCAATTTAACTTATACACGCAAATTCCTTTTATCATTAAATATTTTATTTTCCACTTAACTAGGACAAGTGATTATTAATTCACACATATATCTTTCTTCATCTAACTTAGTTTCGACTATTTTAATAATTTAACCTTTATAACTACAACATTACTGAAACTGTTTAACTATTTCTAACTTAACTATTATATGTTTTCGTTAATTAATTACATCCAGATAATCTATTCTTTAACTTTACTGGGCTATGCGGTTATTTTTATTTCTATTATTTAGCATAAACTTTCATGAAACTTTGTGTTATTCTCTTTTTTTTTTTTTTAAATGATTTATATTACATTACAGCAATCATTTGATATAATCAGTTCTTTGTTCATTAGACGTCTCCGATGATATCTTTCACTGCACATTTCAAACTTTCATAATAATAACAAAAAAATAATTCCCCCTTCTTTTTCTATTCTTTGTACACATTTGACGTGAAACGCTCATATAGAGTATCACAACATAAAACCTATCCCCTTCATCTTCGCTTCTCGCCACTTTAACTTACAACGCTAATTTTATATATATTGGAAACACACATATATATATATTTTTAGAAAATATTTACGTTATCTTATGAAATTATTTAACACGTGATTATTAATTGTGCAGAAATTTCAAATCACAGACTGGCCCCCAAAATATGTAACGGGCACACGCCAATCGAAGGCTAAACTTCCCTTTTATATGTACATAATGGGGAATTCTATAATTCAAAATCATCCACTTTCTGCTACCGCAAGCAGAGAGAAATATGGAAATAGACGAGTCTATCTCCGTATTTGACTGAACCTGATTGCTATAGGGATATAGCCCCAGGTTATATTTCTCAATCAACTTTCTCCCGACTGCTGTAAGATCTGACAGAGTTACAGCACCTGGATGAGTTATAAATTTAACAGAATCAAACACTGCACCACCAATTTTCACATGTTAATTCAATAATCAAAAAAAAAAGAATAATACGTTCTCACCCTAAGACTAGACTATTCCTTTTTGAACATGGCGAAGAACAAGACAAGACAGATTTAAATAGAAAAAATATATATTTAATAAAATAAATCAATCATAAAAGAAGATCTATAAAACACATTAACATTAAATAAAACAGATTATGATCTATAGTGCTACAAGAAAAAGAACACATAAAAAACTCTTATAAATGATGGTACATTTATAAATCATCATTCCGGGTATATCAAAAAAAAATTCAAGAAGGTCTTTATCATTCACAAAAAAATGCATGTGGCCATTGTCTAAGTAAACAATGTGCACATTGAAATATATAAAAAAAATAGTATGTATCTTTACCTAGGTTTTAGTCTTGGAATTTATCTGACGTCCTGCCGACCGCCACATGGATTTCTCCACTTCTTTAGGAGGGATGGTCACTCATAGGTTAGGTTTGGTTGTGTATAGCTTCTCAGTGTTAAGGCATCACGGACGAGACATCAATGAAAAGGCATCGAGGACAAGGCAATTAAATGAATCCACCGGCGGGTGCTATGATGGCAGTTATTACATCTTGACAAGAACCATTAGTACAGTAAGTCCGGATCGACCAGCGATCACGATGGCCTTAGCCAGCCATTCTAGATGAAGCACCAATGTTGAAAGTCATATTTGTTAACTATATCGGTTGATTATCAGAGCTGTGTTTTACCACCCTCTCAACATGAAGTCTCTAGCTCTAATTTCTCCTGAAAACTTTTTTTTTAATTAAAAAATTCCACCAGCCTTTGTCCTTCCAATCCTTTGTTTCACTTTTATTCACACCTTCTTTCTTACTATGCCTTTGGCCATATGTAAATTGGTTTTACCCACTCTCGCAGCACTATGTACCTTTATTTATTTCAATATTCTTGATTTTAATTAAACAGTTTTTAATACATGTTTTTCTTCTTTTTTTTTAAATTTGGACAAGCATTTATTATTTCTGTCTATATCCTACTTCAAATACACTCCATACACGCATTTCATTTATCGTCAAATGTGTACTTTAAAACCCAGATCCTTATCTTTTGATCCATGTCTAACTTTCTCTGTTTTGCGCGCTATTAAAGGTTTTTTATTTTTTTTTTTAAACTTTACTTTCTTTCAAAATCGGATTTTAACTTGCATTTTATTTATATTTCTTTATCGCTTTATTTTTTAACATACATTACCAATATCTCTAATTTTATATTTTAATTTCACCAAAACCCGAACTTTGGAGGGTAACAGATAAGAATCTTTTGATTCTAATTCCCTCTCTTTTTTTAATTAGTTGAAACATTTCTTTGTTTTGTAAATTTTTCCAAGCTCGCTTTTTTTTTTCTCCCAAACATAATATTTAATATTCTATGAATGTTTAATATTTATATGTGTGACCGCAGTATGTGTGATCATCACAATATATATATATATATATGCAAATTTATAAATAAATATTTAAAAATACAGTATTTAAAAGCTTATAAAAAAATATATGTATAACCATCACTTAGGAGCGCTTTCAACCAACTTGTGGCTTTGTCAACTATCCCATTTAAAATGTCAGCTTTCCCATAATTCTATGATGTCACCTTTCCCATAATTCTGTGATCTTAATGTTTGCTGCTTGCCTATTAACCAAATGTTGCTTGTATTTACATATCAACATTGCCTCTTTAATTTTCCTTTTATTATTATTTCTTTCAATTTCCAATATTTTTACGTTGTTATAATTAAAATTGAAACCATATATACATGATTTATTATGGTCATAAAAGACAGAAGCTGATAAATTATCATTATTTTTAAAATTTTGTTTTGTATTTTGAACCCTTTTAAATAACAATAAGTGTTCCTTTGTTCTTTTTTCCAACGTCCACCTCAATTCACCTATATATCCGCAGCCACACCCACATGTCCATTTGTAAATGATACAATTTTTGTTCGTAAATAATGTTTTATCTTTTGAATTGTTTATTAATTTATTTAATGTAAGTTGTGCATAAAATGCAATATCACATATTCTTTTATAAATTTTCTTAATGAAACTTGCCTGTTGATTTGAAATATATCCACAATTTTTTATCAAAAGAATTAACACTTTTATTATTTTTATATTTATAAGTAAAATTTTTAATAGTATAATAAACAGAATCATAATTGTATCCAACTTTTAACAATTCATTATAATGTTTCAATATTTTTAGTTTTATCTGATGCATATTTACAAAGGTTATCATTTCTAAATAAAAAGGATTTCAAACCTGCCATTTTATGTTACATTGGTACTTTTGATTCATATGGAATATATCCTCTTTTTGCTATTGGTTGAAGAGTCATATAGTAATCCAGTTTACCCTTGTTAGAGCATATATTATTTTGAAGAAATACAGACATCGATTTATAATATTATATATATATATAAGTATATATATATATATAATATTATATATATATATAAGTATATTAAATGTACATTAGAAAAGAGAATAAAAGAACATATGCTTTTATATAAAAAAGTTCAAAAAGAGAGACAATCAGGAAAATATGAAAATAAACCTTCATCATCTTCTATTATTAATCTAAATATTAATGCATAAACTTTAAATGTATGTTTAATATTTTTATTAAACTTATTTTTAATTAATCCTATAAGTTATTTTTATTATACAATATTTTTGTACATATTTTTTGAATTTTTATTTAAATAATACTAACATCAACCTTCTTTTTTTATCCAGTTTTTCAACTACCACAAATGTGAATTTTAAATTACTTCTCATGTTTTAATAGTTCCTCTCTTTTTTTTATTTTTTGATAATTTACTTTATATTTTTTTATAATTTTATTGTTTGTAATTATTTCTATTCTATTTATATTTAAAAAGTTTTCAACTCAAAATCTTTATTTAATATCTTTTCTAATTTTTATTTTCCTCTTATCACTTGTGTATTGAATCCTTTTAATAATAATCCTCTCAAAAGCATGTCATCTTTTCATTAAATGTAAGTAAAATAGTAATTTTTTTAATCATATTTATATTGTAAAATAAATTTTCTGTTTCTAGAATATAATTAGTTTTAATATTATTAATTATTTTATGGATACCTAATAATTTTATTAACGTTTTATGTGTCAATAAAAATTGTGATCCAAAAAAAATATTTTTGCTTTTTAGGAAATTAGTCCTTGAGTTAAATTAAGTATTTTTAAAAAAAAATATTATTCATATATATTAATTTTTAATATTTAAAATTTAATTATTTTGCAATTGATTTTTTATTAAAGAGAACCCTATATCATTTCAATTTTTTGAAATCATTTATCATATGCATAAAAGCTATTTATATTCAAATTTTCAAGTAATAAGAATCTTAAAAAAATGCTATTGTATTTTCTGTAGTTCAAATAATTTTTTTTTCAATTTTCAGTCTTGTTTTCATAAGTATTAAACCAGCAATATTTGTAATGTGACTAAAAGTTTTATATGAATTAAATTAATGAATCTGTCATCTATTGAATTGATTCAAATGTGATATGAAATGCAGCCCAGTACTACATTGGCCTGTTCAATCCTGAAACATTATATTATCATACAAACACATACACAAATTTTGAAGAAAATCTATTTGGTAGAAATATGTTTAAATCAGTTACTAAACTAGACTGAAGCAAATATCAGAAGAAAGAAAGTAAAAAAAGCATTTAATAAAAAAAAAATGCAACTATTATTAAAAAGAAAGACAACATCATAAAATAGGTTGAAGTATATTGTATAGAATTATATGTATTAAAATACAAAAAAAATAAATATATTCTACAATTATTATATTTTTTAATTGCTAAGAATTTAAATGAAGAAATGAGTATGAAATTAAATTTATGAAAAATGAAAAGGTTCCAGGAAGTGATGGAATTATTTTTGATATCTTCAAAGAAGTGAAGGAGAAAAATTGTTGACAAAAATTATATATATATATATATATATATATATATATATATATATATAAAATACAAAAAGTCTATAACACACTATATAATATAATCTTTATTTAATAAACCTGGCATACTTTAAAGTTTTAGTATCATATTCATCTATATCAAATTATAATGCTTTAAATAACATTTTAAAAACAGCCAATAGTTATTGAATGCCATTAATTTTTTAATTTTATCAAGTGTTTTTGTGTGTCCACATATGGTAATCTTTCAACAATGGATAATTCAACTTTAATAATATGAATATAACACCTATTTCATTAGGAGAAATTTATATTATATTATTTTTAAGTTTGTAATATGTTTGAATAATATGTCCAGACAATTTGATATTAAAAATAAAAAATGCAAAACAATATTTTAAAGTTGTACTATATTATAAATATATATATATATGTGTGTGTGTGCGTGTGTATGTGTGTATAAAATATTGTAATTGTGTGGTATAAAATGAAGATTCTGATATACGAAAAAAACAGCAAATAACACACTTAAATAAATGAATTTAATTATTATCATCATTATTATTATTATTATTATTATTATTATTATTATTATTATTATTATTATTATTATTATTATTATTATTATTATTATTATTATTATTATTATTATTATTATTATTATTATTATTATTATTATTATTATTATTATTGTTGTTGTTGTTGTTGTTGTTGTTATTATTATAATTGTTGTTATTTTACATGCCTTATAATTATTTTATTTAATTACATTATGATTATTGTCTATTCCTATATTTTTATCTTACACTGTCTCTATATCAATTCTTTATTTATTTCTTTTATATATGACCACTTGATTCATTAGAGAGTCTCTATATGATTCATGGATGTTTTGACTTTTATATTGTTATTTCTAAAAATATTACATTACATTTTATTTATAACTTCTTCAAAAGTTTAAGTAATATTTTATATTATAGAAAAATATTTTTTAATTTATTTTCTAAAAGGTATTATTACAATCAAATATCAGCCTTTCATGCTAATTGTGCATATGCTTTGCAAGTGTTAATAATAATAAATGAATACTTTCTCACCAATACAAAATATAATATTTATGCAGGAATAAAAGGAATTATCTTATTCCTACTCAAACACTTATATATGAGCAAATCTGAAGTACTGCAAAGCATATGCACAATTAGCATGAAATGCTGATATTTGACTGTAATACAATTGTTTACATACACTATATAAAATAAATGCTTATTTAAGAGATATTATTAAAAGTAATGGGTTTAAAATAGATTAATATTAAATATAATAATGAAATATATGAACAGATAAAAAAAAATAAAAATAAATAATTTATATGCTTATAATATTTTATATTAAAATATAAAAAATATTACTGTTGGGTTTTTTTCTAATAGTATTTTATTCATATGTTGTAATACACTCTTCATTTTTTAAATGCTTTTATTGAAGTTAACAAATCAATTTGTTGCTATGTTAATTGTAAATTTTTGATATTTTCAAATTAGAATGAAATATTAAAATTGATGTTTAATGTATTTAAAGTTAGTAGAATATTTTAAAATTTAATATGCAACTAATTAATAACAGGATAATCAATATGGAACACTAATATTTTTCGTAGGTTACCTAATTTTTAGATATAAAACAGAGAGTAGGAAAATCTTGAATATTTTGATATTTAAAATTTAATATTCTTCTTAGAACTTTCATTTGTTTTAAGTAAGACTCATATGAGGGTGGTTTAGAGATTTTTAAGTAATAAAAAAGTTTGTTTATAATATAGTACTGTTAAGCTTTTAAAAAAAATTGAAAAAAATATCAACAATTTTTAATAGTAAAGTTGCTTACTTATTTCTTATAAATATATAATAATTATGTGAACATACTAAACATGACATATGCATAATGTCTATACATATTAATTAATGCAGAAACATTTAGTGATAAATATATATTATAGATGTAAAATTGATTTAAAGTAAAATCATATGGATTGAGTAAAGTTCATTTACAATATAGTTTTGGTAAGCATTTTTCTTAAAAAAATAAATAAATAATTTTAATCAAAAGTCAAATGTGAAATATTTTTCACTTAAGGTAATATTTTATATTTTTAAGCACTTATATACACATATTTTTATTACACACATATATTAATGATATGTACATAAGGGGTACATATTTCAACTTATAGTATATATATATATATATATATTGTAAATATTATAAGTATATATATATATATATATATTGTAAATATCGATAAGTCTATCTATATTTTAAAATTATCATTTGTTATATAAAAAAAAAACTCTTTGAGTTGATGTTTATACATGAAGTATTAATATTATTTATGGTTATTAGGTATAGTTATTGTTTGAAATTATTATTTTATTTATATGTTGATGGTACATCGTTATGAATATTTAATTATTATAAATAAATAAAGACATATAAATTGTTGATTATATAAAAAAATTATTTTATTTGCAGTGATTATTAAAAAAATGCAATATTATTATTTATGTATATTTTTAAAGCTGTCAAATAAATTTTCAATTTAATATTTTTTTTATATATATGTTTGATATTTTATTTTTTTTTAATGTTAATTGTTTAAAAGAAAACATGTGTAATGAGGGTTTTAAAAACAGCATTTGCTAGCACGTGGAGCAACAAAAAAAAAGAAGCCATTAGTATTAGTAGGATGGTGATTAGAAAAACAAAAGAATAAAATTTTGTTGTACTTTGTTTCTTTGAAATTACCATTCTTCAGAATATTGGAATAAGATAGATTTTTATGGTAAATACATAAATCATGACAGGCTAATAGAGATATATCGCAGCCAAGAGGCTGCACCATTTTCTTTCATTTATTCCAAAGCAGTTTAAAAAGAAAAAACTAAGAAAATTTCAATACATATATTTCATCGCGTCTGAAGCCGAAATTTGACATAGCTATCTGGAATCTATAATGGTCAATCTAATAATAATCTGGAGGTAACTAGAATTAATATATTGGATTTAACATTTCAATTTATTTATTTATTTTTCAAGGAAAGAAATTTTAGAAGGATAAAAATATACATATATCCAAGAATTGACAATTTTCTCTAACGTGATAGTTTCTTCACTTTAACTAGAATGCATTCTAATATTAAACGGATAAAGAAATAAAACAATGGAATAAGTTGACTTTTGAAGGAAAACTAACCAAGTGAACTTTGAAAGGTAGTAAATAATTTTATATGTATAAATGATATATAAATATATTTTTGAGATCGATATTTTTGTTTACTTTTATTTTTCATTATAAAAATATAACGTTTTATAAATATTCAATTCAAGCGTCTTGTTTTCTAACAGCAATAAACGTTTAACAGGTGTCAAAATTAACACTTAAGTAATTTAAAATCTTAAAGTATGGCTTATAAGTTTGGGTTGCATATGAGTTGTTATGTATATTTTAATAAGTAAATTTATATTCGCAAATTTTTTTTATTATAAAAAAGAAATGTTTTATTATTAATTTATTTCCATTTTTTTTTTTTTAACTTTATATAATGATTCTTATGCATACCAAAACAATAATTTATATGTATTTGCTGTATATAACATTTTTTTTTAATATTTTAAATATCTGAAAAATATAAGTATGGATTTGTATTTATATTGATATCTACTTGTTAAGCACAGATATGTCTTTATATATTTAATATGTATACTTATTGCAAGTATATATATATATTTATTATTTGGGTTTGTATTTAAAACATTGATATTACTTAAAATTAAACCATAATATAAAATAAAGGATGTACTATTTGTTTTATAAGTAATGTCTTTGTAATTTATTTGAAAGAGCGATAATATATTATTCTTATTTTTCTTTTAATGCTAGAGTCATTATGAAATTAATTGAATTCACAATTTATTTAAATATAACCGGGATAATTTTGTCTTTCTTCAATTTAAATGGAATGCAGCAAGTACGTTCCATTACAATATATATATATGTTAAAATGAAGATTTGCATGGGTTAAATATATAAAAAACATATTTTGTGGGTTCATCTGTATTAAAAACTTTTAATATTAATATACTGACATTTCAACTTGGTCACACAAGTCATCCACAGAGTTATAAAAGGTAGAAAGACAATTGTAGAGGCACTACAATCACTGATTTGAAAAAATGTTAAAGTTTCACCAATAGCAAAAATGTTAAATTTAGGAATGTTTTTTTTTTTAAATCTTTCCAAATAGGAGGAAGTTTGCATGTATCATCTCACTTATTGATACAATCTGGCCAGGTCAAAATGTCAGTATATTAATATTAAAAGTTTTTAACATAGATGAACCTGCAAAATATGTTATATATATATCAACTACAAATGTCCAGTCAATTTAAAGTACAATACAGTTTTACATTTATATTTAGTGCATCAATACTAAAAAGTTAAAAAATAATAGAATTAAAAAAGTTGTTTTATTAAATTCTTTTATTTCCTGTGCACTAGAAAAATAATTGTTTTTCCAACAACACTTGGGGTTTTTAGATTTAACTGGAAATAAAAGCATGGGGGTTCAGAAATTAATTAAGTCAAACTATCTTTTATAACAAGGAATTGACTTAATTAAAATCTGAAGTCCTATGCTTTTATTTCAAATTAAATGTAAAAACCTCAATTGTAGTTGAAAAATCAATTATTTTAGTGCATAGTAAATAAAAGTATTTAGTATAAAAAAATTGTATCTCTATTATATTTTTTTGTTTCTTCATGGAATTCTTGGTGGATTCCAAAAATTGCTGTTTCAACATATTTTTCTCTGCTCTTATATGTAAATCATTCATTTGAAATTAGCCAGTGAGCTGGTCAGTTGATATTATTTGCATATACTCATATTTTTTATTCAAAATAAATTCATATTGTAGAGGAAGCAATCTTTTCCAGGTTATATATTATTCAGCAAAAAATTTAATTATTAACTGGTATAATTCACTTTTCTTTCAAGTGTATTTTTAGTCAGTCATTTGTTAAATGAATACTCGCAAACAATAATATTTGTACAATATGAATTTCTTTTGTATTTGTGTTCTATATATGCCCTTTATTGAACATTATGTGTCTATTCATTTTTTATATTCAAATTTTTAAAATTTTACAAAGAAAGTTTATTAGTTTGTTATAAATATTTTGTATTTGACAACAAAATAAAATGTATAATTTAATTTTAGATGTTTATATTTTACAGAATATTTACAAAATATTGTATATTCTTATATCAATGTACTTCCAGCAATTGTTCTCTTTAAATTTGTTTATTATTATTGCTATTGTTATTATTAATCACATGTCTAACTTTTCTACATTTAATTATTTTTATGCTTAAAATAGAAAAAAAAATATTAAACATAAAAACATAATGATTGATGATGTTAATAATGATAAATATTTTGCTGAGATATATAATAATTGCTTAGGATAATATAGGCAAATAAATTGATTAGTATAAAAATATGAATTAATTTTACTCTATTTACTGAGGGTTTCTTAAGCTTTTTTTTTCAATTGATCCAGGTATTATCTTGGCATGTCGTTATAATATCTATATCATTAAAAACCAGTCAACACAATTCCAATGTCAATAACAATCAACAATTTCAAACTGTTGTCAAGGCAACCTCAATATCAATAACAATCAACAATTTGAAGTTAATATACATAAATGAAAACACCAAACTTCTTTTTAAATCTTGTTTTTATGACTGTTATAAAAATATAACTACACAAACGTTTCCACTATTTTATAAATATAGTCTTATATATATATATTGAGAATTAAGAAATATTTTTGAAGAGAAAACTGTGTAAATGATATTTTAAATTCGTCAGTTTAAAATTGTTGATTGTTATTGATATTGGGATTGTCTAAGTGTTGTATGGTTTTTAATGATTACTACAAACCCATTTAGTCTTGAACATTATTAAGCTATCTGTGGATTTTAAAAATATTGTTACGGAAGTAGTAATAAGTTAGTCCTTGTTAATTAAAAGATTGATCAAATTATTTTTTATTGATAATAAATTAGTTTTTAGTAAATAGTTAAACAAATTTGTACTGACTAAATAATAATCTGGAACACATGTTTGAAATATCAAATGATTTTAAACACTAAAATTAAAGAATATCATTTAATCTTACTTTTTTAATCTGGAAATTGAAATGGGAATATTACCTTCTAATCTTTGCAATCTTATTGCTGCACTAAATCTCACAAAAATTAAGTGGTTAATTGGGTAGAAGCCAATAAATAATATTGAAGACTCTCAAAAAAGAATATTTGATGCAGATATTAAAATACAGAATGACAATATGTTGAACAGAGTAATGCATTAACATGTACTATAAGATGAATATATATTTATATTTCACATATTGGTTTGCTATACATTTTGCACGATTGTTAAGTAATTGTTTTTTTAATTTCTTCTTTTAGCTTCTTTACCTGAATTAGAATAGTCGTTATTCTCGTTTACAAACGCTTTCTAATAATATATATAATCTCATAAAATAAATGCACTTAAAACAATTATATTACTAGCAGATAAATATCTTCCATATATTTTTTTTTTATTATTTATTTTGAAATTTAACTAAACATAATTAATCCAAAAACAAAACACATTTCTTTTCAAAAAATGTCTAAAGGATATTATTTTAATATTGCTTGTTATTTATTTTTGTATTATCGCTATTATTGAAAATATCTGTACTTAATATTTATTGAAAAAAAAAAAATTATTTATATATATTTTCATAAAATAATTAAAACCAGTGTTGCAAAAATTGAATCATTATGAAATATTTGGCAATGCTAAAGTGCTAATAATTATTATTATTTGTTTATATATATATATTGTACCCTTCCTTAAGAAAAACTACTGAACAAAAGACTCTGACTAACTAAGATATAACAATATTGAACTGCAATTGGACTACATATACAATAACTATCAAGACAATTAACATGAAGACTAGCTCAAGATACATTTCGAACATATAGTATCTAATAAAAAAATATTTTTCAATAATTAAATATAAGAGAAAATTATTAAATTAAAATATCATAACACTTAGGTTCATAATAAATAATCAGGGTTCCAACTATAATATTCAATCTATTCATTTTAATAATAAATTTAACTTATAAACTTCTTCAATATTATAAATAAAATAAAATTCTATCAAAATAGCAAATATAATTATAAGATTCTTAACATGAGAGTTTCAGTAAGGTACACCAACTTAAACATTGAAAATACATCCCTAAAGATACATTCCCAATGGCATGAAAATATTACCCCACTAAATTCACATAACAATACTACCTTGTAATATGCTCATATCTTAAACACACACATATAATAATCCTAAAGTACGATTTATAAACATATTACAGAAATAATAAAAAACTACTTAATATTTCTTTAATAAAATACTAATTGAACATTTAACATTAACTAATAATTTCTTACTTATCATCTTTCAATTAAAATTATTAGGTCGGAAGTCAAACTCTGATAATGCACTATTACTTTAAATATTATTAATCTTCACACACTCACACATCAGTAAGAATTTAAAAAGCTTAAGTTAATCACTTATGTTTAGAGTGCATTTCTATAAATACAACAACCTTTACTGACCATGCTTAATCACGGCATGAGTTTATTGTGTGCCTGATGTTATAATCAAATTTTGAACTTTACAAATCTATTTAATCTATCGCAGGAGAAAGACAGTGTCACATTTTTAACCCCTCATGATCAGACAAACATGACTTATAAATGTAAATCTATTATTATAAAGCACTGAAAATCTTGAAATTATTGCTAATGTGCTATTACTTTAAATATTATGAATCTCTGTACCCTTGCATGTCAGTAAGAGTTTTGAAAGCTTAAGTGAATCATTTAAGTGTAGAGTGCATTTCTATAAATACACCAACTTTCACTGACCATACTAAATCAGGGCTTAAATCTATTGTGTGCCTGATGTAATAATGAAATTTTGAATTGTACAAATCTATTTTACCTATTGCAGGAGAAAGACAGTGTCTCATTTTTAACTATGCATGATCAAACAAACATGACTTATAAATGTAAATCTATTATTATAAAGCACTGAAAATCTTGAAATTATTGCTAATGTGCTATTACTTTAAATATTATGAATCTCTGTACCCTTGCATGTCAGTAAAAGTTTTGAAAGCTTAAGTGAATCATTTAAGTGTAGAGTGCATTTCTATAAATACACCAACTTTCACTGACCATACTAAATCAGGGCTTAAATCTATTGTGTGCCTGATGTAATAATGAAATTTTGAATTGTACAAATCTATTTTACCTATTGCAGGAGAAAGACAGTGTCTCATTTTTAACTACGCATGATCAAACAAACATGACTTATAAATGTAAATCTATTATTATAAAGCACTGAAAATCTTGAAACGAGAGTGTAAAGATTTATAATATTTAAAATAATAGCACATTATAGGAGTTTGACTTCTGATCTAATAATTTCAAGATTTTCAGCACTTTACAATAATAGATTTACATTTATAACTCATGTTTGTCTGATCGTGGGTAGTTAAAAATGAGACACTGTTCTTTTCCTGCAATAGGTAAAATAGATTTGTACAATTCAAAATTTGATTATAACATCAGGCACACAATAGATTCAAGTCCTGATTTAGCATGATCAGTGAAAGTTGGGGTATTTATAGAAAGCACTCTAAACGTAAGTGATTCACTTAAGTTTTTTAAACTCTTATTGACATGAGTGCACAGACATGTATAATATTTAAAGTAATAGCACAATATCAAAGTTTGACTTCTGATCTAATAATTTCAAGATGTTCAGCAGTTTATAATAATAGATTTGCATTTATAAGTCATGGTTGTCTGATCGTGAGTGGTTAAAAATGGGACACTATCTTTCTCCTGTGATAGATTAAATAGATTTGTACATTCAAAATTTGATTATAATATCAAACACACAATAGACTCAAGCCTTGATTTAGCATGGTCAGTGAAAGTTGATGTATTTATAGAAATTCACTCTAAATATAAGTGATTCACATAAGTTTTTGAAACTCTTACTGTTGTGTGAGTGCACAGAGATTTATAATAATTAAAGTAATAGCACATTATTGGAGTTCAACTTCCAATCTAATAATTTCAAGATTTTTTAATGCTTTATAATAATAGATTTATCATCTTTCAATAAAAAATTTACAATTCTCCAAAGTAATAACAATATTCATCTCAGGTTCAATCAAGACCCTGTAGTTAAATATGATGAGGGATTTTACATGGTGTCTAATAACAACAATAAGCAACTAAAATTACTTAATGACTCTCAACATGAAATCTATTTAATTATTAAAGTTTAATTGGTAAAAAATTGAGAGGTTTCCAGTCTTTCACATGCACCTAATATTGCTTCTCAGACAGTCAATCAGATGTTAAGATGGTAGTTTGAAGAGTGATCAAGCTGCAACACATGACAGAGATTTTGATAAGAAAAGGATGGTCCCACCCTCTTCTCTACTTAACCTTATATATATATATATATATATATATATATATATATATATATATATATGATCAATAGATGGCATTTTACCAAAAACACCAACCAAGCATACGTTTGTTTACATAAATGACAAAAAAGTCAGAATTCACTATCTCTTTCATTTTGCCCACCCTCAGATCAGCTGATTTCAAGCTAATTTGCTATCATCAGTGAAGGATAGAGTTAGAAACTAGATCTAAACACTGACTCCAAGTGTTTATGCAAAAATTTTCTATCAGTTTGCAAGCATAAAATTTTTCAGACCGGTAAAGTCTTCAAACTCAGCCTAACAAGTTAAATAGCTATATGGATCTGATCTCAATTCAGTTTCACCACATAGTCAATGCCTCTGCAATATATATCATTGCAAAAACCTTTAAAGGTACATTTATGAAAAACAAAAACAAGTTTTAATCACATTAACTTGCTGTCGCTTTATTTATGATCAATAGATGGCATTTTACCAAAAACACTGACCAAGTGTATGTTTGTTTACATAAACAACAAAAGAGTCAGAATTCACTATCTCTTTCATTTTGCTCACCCTCAGATCAGCTGATTCCAAGCTAATTTGCTATCATCAGTGAAGGATAGAGCTAGAAACTATATCTAAACACTGAGTCCAAGTGTTTTTCATAAATGTACCTTTAAAGGTTTTTGCAATGATATATATTGCAGAGGCTTTGACTATGTGGTGAAACTGAACTGAGATCAGACCCATATAGCTATCTAGCTTGTTAGGCTGAGTTTGAAGACTTTACTGGTCTGAAAAATTTCATGCTTGCAAACTGATAGAAACTTTTTGCATAAAGACTTGGAGTCAGTGTTTAGATCTAGTTTCTAGCTCTATCCTTTACTGATGATAGCAAATTAGCTTAAAATCAGCTGATCTGAGGGTGGGAAAAATAAAAGAGATAGTGAATTCTGACTCTTTTGTTGTTTTTGTAAACAAACATATGCTTGGTCGGCCTTTTGGTAAAATGCCATCTATTGATCATAAATACAAGTGACAGAAAATTAACGTGATTAAAACTTGTTTTTGTTTTATATAAATGTACCTTTAAAGGTTTTTGCAATGATATATATTGCAGAAGCTTTGACTATGTGGTGAAACTGAACTGAGATCAGACCCATTTAGCTATCTAGCTTGTTAGGCTGAGTTTGAAGACTTTACCGGTCTGAAAAATTTCATGCTTGCAAACTGATAGAAACCTTTTTCATAAACACTTGGAGTCAGTGTTTATATCTAGTTTCTAGCTCTATCTTTCACTGATGATAGCAAATTAGCTTGAAATCAGCTGATCTGAGGGTGGGCAAAGTGAAAGAGATAGTGAATTCTGACTCTTTTGTCGTTTATGTAGACAAACGTACGCTTGGTCCATCTTTTTGGTAAAATGCCATCTATTGATCATAAATACAAGTGACAGTAAATTAACATGATTAAAACTTGTTTTTGTTTTTCATATATATATATATATAAGCCAGTCTTAAGCATCTTGGTGTAACAGTAGGTGCATGTGAGAGATTGGCAACCTCTTAATTTATTACCGATTTAACAACAATGTGTGTTTTATACAATAATATTATTAAAGTGTAGCAATATAAACATAAATAACTTAATAAAATTTTAAGTAAACATTGTACAATCTCTCTTTGTTTAATGTGGCAATCTTAAAAATATAATGTATATGAATATCGTGCAATATCAAGTATCTCTCGTTCGTATTGTATCAGTTTAAAAATAATTACCAATGATCATATCTTCTATGATAATAATATTAATATACTTTGATAATCAATCAAATATAATAGAAATAATATCTAAGTAAGGATCATGTGCCAAATAAGTAATATTTTAAATTATCCATTTCTGTGGATCATTCATATAAAATGAAAAATAAAATAAACAACACACAGACAAATCACAACTCATCTAAATATAAGTTTCAAAAACAGTTAACAAATTTATTTATAAATTAAACAATATTACATTATTACCATACAATACCAACATAATATAAAAAAAAATATTTACAAAAGTAAAATAAGAATTATCATTATTTAACATATATATATATATATTAAATCTTATCAATAAATACAAAAAATAAAATAAGATAGCCTTCATTCCAGCCATTTCAAAATAAAATAGAACTTACAACAGTAATGACAATATATAATTCTCATTCAGTAAAATAGTTTTCTATTATTTGTAATGAGAATAGTTACAATAAATTCCACAATTTCTAAGAAACTTAGTATCACACTTATACTGTTATAAAATATACTTCTTATGATGTAGTGCATCAATACAAGTTTATATTTTAAAATAAACTTCTTAAAGTCCAACAAATAAAATATTAAAAGAAAAATTATTAAAAGACTTTCTTTGCTGTTTAGCAAAGTATCCTCCTGATATTTAAATATCAGAAAATTTTATATAAAAAATATTTATAAAAATTAACTATTCATGCAAAATACTTAAAAGATTATTTCATAAATTTTTGTAATTTAAATGGTTTTGAATTACTTATGATAAAATTTAAAGAACTATCAATAAATTATATTGCTTGACATTTGTATTACTTTTTGTTTTGATACTCTTACATTCATCATATCATTCAAAATCATTTTCCCTATTCTCACTTTCATTCTGATTTAAATATGCATCTGTTTGAGCTAAGTGATCTCTACTACTTGTAGGAATATCAATCTTTCCTCTCTTATGTTATATACTATGACAACCATCAATCATTTTAACATCATTTGTGAAAGAAATTTCTATATACTTCACCTTGTCCTCTCACAAATTATCAACATCAAATGATTTAGTCATTACTCTACCAACTTATAAAACTATCCTCTATGATGATTTTTGTGATGATATATAGTGATTAAAGTACACAGTATGGATTAGTAACAAGAATGACTCAAAGGAGTAAAATAATGTCATCATGGATACAGTGGAAATCATAATAATAGGTTCATATTCATCGGGCATCTAAGATTTAAGTCATGGCTCTATTATAACACTAATGGATGATAACAAAAGGCAACTGTCCATAGAAAATGATATACAGCCTATGTTATCTTATATTTTAATAACTTTGAAATATGAAAGTGTAATTCACATACAACAGATTTCAACACATCCCTAACACCTAGGATTTCACATGAATATTACTCTCTGGACCACCATCCTATATCTTCCATACTCAATATTTCACTTAACATTGTAAAATACACAAACAGCATTCTAAAATAATTTCCAAAACACAATATTAAAGAAACAACGAAGATTTAAATTCATGCCAAGATGTTTTTTTTCTTTTTATTAAATGCACAAATTATCTTGATAAAACATACATCAGTACTATATATTTATTTATTTGTTATTGTATAATTTAGTGATCAGTATTAGATTTTTCTCTGTATTTTAACATATAGCATTCATAAAATAAAACATTAATAAATTTAATATGTTATCTAATGCACACACATTCAAGCATTCACATTAAATAAATATTTAAAATATTCTTGGATGTTTCAAGACATTCAGTTGCAATCATCACTTCTTTTATAAAAATATGTACAATGATAATTCTATCAATGGTTCATTCGACTGATTTACATTAAATTCAATCAATATGCAACAATAATGTAAAATGTTAGTTAAAATATATTTTTAAAAACAGAATTATTAAGCAAAAATGTAATGTACATAATAAAACGAAATTACCAATGATCTCAACTCTTATTAAGATCATTCATGGCAATCGGCTTTTTGAACCATACATTCAAAAAAACAATTATGATTGTAATTTATCTTGTTCAGAAAATTACTTTCTGAATCCCATTTTTTTCTTTTACCATAATAATAAAGTTAATCTATTTTAAGATTAAATCTAAAATATAATAAAACGTTAGTTTAAAAATTTTAAAAAAATGTAATATTCTAAATGATAAAGTTTTAAAGTTACAAAAAGATTTTTTTTCGCCTCCTGCTCCTTGTAACTAAATGCTTGTCAGAAATTGTTCTGCTGCCTGGTTGTGGGGAAACCTTTGAGCACAATCATACTCCTGTCTTGGTGCTATTAAAAAAATATAGAAGTATTAATATAAAATCTATTAAAGCCTAAAAAGGATATTAACAATCCTGTAAGGTAAAATGTTTATTTCAGTCCTTTCTCGAAATTTTATCCAGGCATTTATTATCTTCATAGAATAATTTTATATGAAATATTTTCTTACTTACATTTTGGCCATTGTGTAAAGCAGATATATTGCAGTAAATATATTTTAAATAATATTCACATTTTTCATCAGTCAAAAACATTAGTATCAAACATTATATAATTAATATAAATTATTTATTTAATCATTTATCAGCCGACATGTAATTTGTGAATTAAAATATATATTTCATTCTTTAATAGATTTATGGCTTTTATACTTTTAAATGTATATCTTTTCGCTAAATATTTTTATTTTCTAGATAAAATGATAGCCAGAGTCATTATAAGGTTTGGTAAATTCATAACTTAATAGATAATAATTTTGTGTTTAATTATTGTTTAACTTTGAGGTCATTTATAGAAGCCAATGTTAGTCGAGATATTTAGATATACATAATTTTATTTATTTAACATATATGTTGGATTCAATAAAATTCACTTTGTCTCTAATATATATATATATATATATATTGTAAAATTCACTTTGTCTCTAATATATATATATATATATATATTGTTAGTTAGTCAAATTAACCCTGAGAATAAATTATAATGATAGGTCTTACTATTGCTCTATATGATTTTGATTTATTTCATGTATAGCTAATTGGAAGGACAGATAAGCAATTTATCTATTTATAATTGGATAATGGTGTCCATTACATTTTGGCTCCTCAATGATTGGGGCTAGTTTATTTTTTTATGTGAAGGACTTTCTATAACATTTGACCCACAATATTTGCGACAAATGATGTCCATTACAATATATATATATATATAGTAACAATGTGCATATATACATGGAACATAAGTATGTGTATATATATATGAGTTTAAGAGTCACATGATATTATCAATAAAATAAAGAAAAATAAAATTACATTTTAAATATTTTATTGTTCAAAAAAAAGTTTAAAAGAAAAAGAAAAAAAAGTAGAAATCCTGATGATTAAGTTAAAATACTAATTATAACTTATCTTTCTTTTTTTTGTATATTAAAATTTAACATATAATTGAAAACAAATTTGTACATGATGTAATCAGTTTCTGGACCTAAATTTCAGACTGATTAAATAATTATAGTTACCTAATTTCTGTGTAATTAAAAATATAAGATAAAAAAAATGTAACTAATTAAAAAAATAAAGATCAAATGAATGATATCATGGGTAAGAATGTGAGCAGTGGGTGGAGTTGGAGAGTATAAATGCTGCAATCGCCTATTGTCAAAAAAAGAAATACAGCAGCAACAGCAAAAAAGGAAAAAGGAGGAAATCAGTTGTTTTTCCAGGATAGTTGACCAAAGAGTCTATAAGCCAGCTAAAAATGATGAGTCCAGCAAGCTGAAGCAATCTTCATACAGTTGTGCTGAGAGAAAAAAGCATTGTTAAACCCAAGCTGAATATTTGTTCATTATCCACTGCCCATCTACATGCAGTAGTATATCTCTGATTTACCTGTGCCAATGTTTTACCTGCAACACCAAATTTATGGAAACAGATCTCACAATAGTACATTGAGCCAGGAAAAAGTGATCATCTGCTACCAATAGACCAACTATGAATCTGACAGGATCAGAAGACAGGGGTAATCACCCAGATACTCTATTAAAAAACCTAAGTAAATATGTCTAAGCATCATTAATAGAACTCGAATTTATTTTCTAGATAGACCTTTTAAATGTCATTTGTAGCACTAACTTTTATATATGTAAATAAGCACATAATTGTTTAAAATATTGTAGTGTGAATAAATGTTTATATTTTTTGTGTGTATTTTAAATATCCCTTATGTTTTTTCTTAATAAATATGTTGTAAATTATTGGTGTGGTTTAAATTTTTCCCTTTCATTTTACCAAAGGGTATATAAATAATTTTACTTATATAGAGTCTATGTTATGCTGGTCTCAGGTTTTAATAGCTAGCTAAGGGTCTAGCACTTGAAGCATGTTAATGTCATTTCATGGAGTCCAGTCTAAGGCTGTATGGTACTTGTAGGGTTAAAATCCATTATAAATATCCTCATGAGATGTGTCATGCTTCTTGAAGTCATAAAGATTGTATCTCAATCTGCAATGGTGACTGCAGTTTGCATACTTTTTTATTAAATCTTGATCTAACTGGGGGTATGGTTAATATGTAAGTATTGATCATATTTACTCTTCTGTTTGTATAATGGGGTTTTAAAATGAAATATTAAAGATTAATATGAACTAATAACATAAAGTAATAAATAATAAGTATAGTAACCATAGAATAAATTATAAAGGAGGGTAAATCCCACTACAATATATATATATATATATATATATATATATATATATATATATATATATATATATATATATATATATATATATATATATATATATATATTGTACCCTCACTTTCAGGAAATATGTAATACTAATAATTTAGTCTAGCTCAGATAAATAATTATACTCATCTAAAATGTATCTAATCAATAATAAGTATATTCTCCAATACTGTATGTTATTAAACTAGCTCTAATTAATAAATAATAATATGGTTTGGTTTCATAAATTAAATAAATAAATATCTAATAAAAATCATGAGACTATGAAGTGAGTTTACAAGTGGCAAGATGAATATATTGAGCCAATGCCCACTCAATGGCATAAGAATACTATTCTCCCTCTTATTATCTTAAACACTAAATCTGTAGCATTCCTACATCTTCAACTACTTAACTAATTAAAATTATCCCAATAAAACAATCTTCATCTCTTTATCTATATAATTTAGCTCAAATAATCTCAGGTTCTTTTATAATAATTTTAGGCAATTATAATTTCTGTAATTAAGCATGATAAGGAATTTAATATCATTCTCAAATACATCTGACTAACAGTAATAATAAATAAATAATAATATTAATAATAATCTTCAATGTATAATTTAATCTTATCTATTTTCCCATTATAACACTAATCATGAATAATAATAATAATAATAATAATAATAATAATAATAAGTAATATAATATAATTTTCTTATTATTCACATGGCATCTTATAAATATGTGGTATACTCTTATAATCTGAGAATATGTGGTAACCAATAATAATATAATTCTGTGCAAATATCTTGTAATTATTATATGACCATAATAACAATATGACAAATGAAGTTTCTTGAAGAAATCATATCAAGTAAATATTATAACTCTTAAATAATAATCTTATTTATGTTGTGCAAATATTATATTTAAAATTCAAATTATCTGTGATTATGTATCTGTGATGTGGAGAAATTGAGTCAACACCAAGATTTATAAAACAAGTTTAACAAATTTTATTAATAACTTCAACAATAACTTATATACACTATTTACATTATTAATGAACTTTACATTATCACACTTTCTTTACTTTTCAGAAATAAACTATAAAAAAATGAGTTATGGAACTTTTTTTTATAATTACATATCTCTTATTAGAATATTAATTTAATGTATCTCTATTACATATACATTAATTTGGTAAATTCAAGATACAAATGAAAAATAAACCAGTTTAATATTCATCTATTAACTTGTACTAAGTTCTTTAAAAATAATTTAACATGTCATGTAGTCATTCCCAACTTAATAATGGTATGAATAAATTTCATTAACAACATAGCACTCTAATTATACTACTGATCGAATATTAATTTAATATCAGATAAAATGTATGTGTTGAGTATATCGTTGCTACAGAATAACATTTACAAAACCTATAACTATCTGTATCATTTTAACATGATTCAGTTTTATCATATTACTTGTCAAAATTATGCATTATATATAAGTCTTAAAATACTTAACAGTTATTCAATATTTTTACAAACCCACTTTAATTATCACTTACACATCTTTATAAAAAAAATAATAAATTTCAAATATAAAAATTTTATGATTCTTTTCCTGATAAACATATTCTTATAATCTTTGTATTCATCTCTATTTTCACTTCAAGTAAGACAACTTATCTTACTCTTTTCAATACAATCCACACCTCTAAAATTATTTATCATTTCCTATTCTAAATACAATCCTATATGATGTAATACTAGAAATTTTGGTAGTGAACAGATGCATAGGCATACAAAATAAATTAGAGTCTAACCTACTAGTACCTCTATTATATAATCATCATGGTAACGGTGTATAAAAATAAGGTATGACTTATCTGTCTTATAATCTCCACCACAAAATATAATGTCCAGATTATTTACTCAGCTCTATGGAACATTTAACTTCAACACTAAGAAAACACTGCTTTGGAAAATATACAAGCTATAGGGCTAAGTTATCTATACTTGCATAATCATCATCATCAATTATCTTTGTTTCCATATTAATAAATCTACTTAAAACATTATCTTGGTTTCATTTAATTTACTTCCAAGTCACTATCTTTATAACTTCTTTAGAGATTTATCACTCTACATCGCTAAAATTCTTACACATCTTTACAACAATAAATAAATTTGCATATAAATAACGACCTAACTGCTCAGTAAAAAAAGATTGCTTCATTTCTTTAATAACACTTGAACAAAAATATAAATAATTACTGTCGACATAATACTTTAATACTTCAACCACTTAAAATAAGCATTAAGTTCAATCACGATAGAATCATACAATTATATTCCCATTACATTAGAATATATTTATAATATAAGATAAAAGGATGCATATTTTTTTTAAATAAATAAACTCCTATAAGCTCTGTGTATGCATCGTGTATTTATACATTTTCACACATCCACACAAAAATGACACAATATTTTAACCATTTAAAATAAAATAAAAATACATCATAAAATCATTAATCTTTTTATAATTATTACCATAAGTGATCTTTCGACTGGTTGACCACTTAAATGACGTTTTCTGATCCACAAACTAAATAAAACATTATATAGTTTATCATTCATTCAATATTATCACACTGAAAATATTTTTTTTTTAAATTATTAAATATTTTTATAAGAATCTAAGCACTATGTTAGTAAGTAGTTTAATATTTTTATGTTCCTTTCCTATCTCTAACTTATGAATAAGCATTAACATTAAAATTAGTAAAGAATAATTCAAAAATCATATTTACAAAAACAAAACTTTATCCATAGTTCATTAAAGAAAAGAGTCTTTTTTTTCCTCTCGGGTATTTCAACTTCCCAGCACCTGTTGATGAAAAACTTCTACTGATGCCAACATCACGCATGCTCTGTTGGTTCCACTTTTAAAACAAAATGAATGACAATTTTCAAAAAAAATAAAATAAGGTAAGTCGACTTTTAAAAAATCGGTTGTAAAAAACTGAATTTGCTCTAAAATTTTTAAAAATCGGGTACTTAATAGTTCATGGTTCCCATTAATTAAAGATAATTATTGGAAATGCTTTTTGATATCATATAATAAAATAATTTCAAAGTTCTGCTAATTTCATTCAAATCCCATGATGGTTTATATTATCTTTAATACGGTAATATTAATTCAATGTTTCTTGACATTTACTACCTATTTAAATATCTCCATAAATAAATTTTAACATCTTTTGTATGACCAGCATACACAAATTAATAATAGGATAATTTTGTTACCTATTTTAAAGATTCCTTTCAATAAGATGTGAAATGTTTCAATAACGGTCTTGGTTTTTACATCTTTTAAATTATTACAATATTTTTAAAATAGATTATTAAATATTTCTTTATAAAGAAACATTTCTGCATTTCCCAAAATAATTATTTTTATCAAGTTAGTTTTTTTTTAAACTTTACTATCTTATTTCCTTAGTCTCAATTTCAAAATCAGTTCCCCGAATAAAAGCATTTTTTCTTTATTTTTAATTTCTGGTGAATCTCCTTTAAACCTCCCATATGATGTCTAATTTGCTAATCTCAATAACAAACTATGATTACTAATTAATATAAGCAAAATTATATGCTTAATGGAAACATAATAATTTTGACATTTTTTATATAAATTTAAATTTAACGATGATCTATTCATGTTTAACGTGACGTTAAGATCAAGCTTAATAAAACAGTTGATAAGGAATTATTTAACTTTTAGCATAGCATTTCTGTATTATATGCTCTTATAACAATTTACTGTACTTTCTTGAATGTAGAAATTAATATAATTGACTATTAATGGTACTCTTAATCTTTAAACTGTAAACTAATAGAAGTTAAGATGTTTAATACAGCACACTTAGTTAACAGAAGGAGTAGTAGTTGTAGTAGTAGTACCCCGAAAATAATTGTGCACTGATTTTTATACTCGAATAAATTACTCCCTTGATTGGTTAACTAAACAATGCTCTGCTTGATTATTTACATCCCTAGCCAACAATGCAGAATCATAGTTAAAAATAAACAATGATTTATCTAATATTTATTATTTATTATATTATTTAATTCCTAGTTAATTTTCATATTTTACTTACATCTACCAAACACTTCAAAATAACTTTTAAAATCATATTGTAATATTTATTATTATCTTTAGCTTTCTTAAAACATAGTTGTTTTTCAAAACAAAACAAAAATCTAATTTTACTTATTACATTCATTTTTTTAACATAATAAAAAATACAATTTAATATTTTATACTAACTAATTTTATTTTTATCTTGTGGTAGTCAAATATAATATTTTAAATTTTATAATAGAATTTTAAAACAGTTTTGCAACTTTATCAAAAAAAACTTCGCGAGCACACATGTAAATATCTACACATCACATGACTTACAAAAATAGATGAAACATTTAAAATTTAGCTGAGAACAAAATAAATAATTTAATTTACAAAAAAATATATTTTTTATAAAATAATAATATAACAACTTTTAAAGTAATAGTTTAATATCACAAAACTGAATATTCATTTTCTACCATAATACTACTGTTAAATAAATATTTTAAATTCAATTATTAAATATTAATTTTTATTACTCAAATATGCTATTTATTTAACTTCAAGTTATTACTTTTTAAACTTTACTTTAACCCTTTATTTACAAGACTTATTAATGCAGTATTGATTATGGCCAGTTTTCCCAACTATACAATATTATAATTTATCTTTAGTTAACTGTTTTTTAAAATATTAACACAATATTATACAGTAAATATTCTTATTTGCTTTAAATAGACTTTTTAAAAAATTGTCAACACTTTATATACATCATACCTCTAAAATAACTTTTAAATTTAAATTTTTTTAGTAAATTGATGTAAACAATTCATCCTAACCTAAACAAAAGGTACAATATATATATATATATAATTGAATCCAATTATATTCAATTATATACTAACGTATATTGCTTTGAAGAAATACAGACATCGAATTTTATATATATATATATTTTTTTTTTTTTTAATTATTACATAAAAATAAATTATAAGATTTAGTGTTAGAAGTAGTTTAAAATGAGAAACTTTTTTCCTTGTGATATATAAATTGAATTTGTGCAAGTTTTTCATGCTCATAATAAGTTTAATTTCGAATTTAGATATGGTCTGTAAATGATGAACTTATTAAAGAATATGTTGTATGCATAAATGGATCACCTATGCTTTAAAACATTTATTGATGGAAGTGTGCATTTTAAGTGCATGTCCATTTTCTAGTATATATGTGAAGAGTAGTTTTCTTTCACAATATTTAATTATACATTCTTTAATATCTACAATATAGAGCATCTTTAGGGTTGAAAACAGGTACAGCATGCAGGGGACAGTTGTGTAGGGCACAAAGACACTTCATCTATGGTGTTAGCAAATCATCACAATAATTATTAAAATATATATGTAAATGAAAAATATTTAGATTTTCAAATCACTCATTGTTAAAAACATGTTCTCATTGCAAATATTTTTACTTAAATACAGGCGGTTTATGTTTTTACTTTGTGTTGTGACTATTATTTAAAATATATTAAATATTGTATATTCTACCATTGTGCTTAACCAAACAGATAAGTGCCATTCTGTCACAATAATTAATAAAATTTATATACAAAATCAAAATATTTAAATGTCCAAATCACTCTATTGTCAGAAACCATCTGATTGCAAATATTTTTCATTTAAATATGAGGATTATTTTATTTAGTTTTATGACATTGTTTGAAATATACAAAATATTTTATAGACTACCATTGCACTAAACTGCACAGATAGTTTCCAATTTATCACAATAATTAATTAGACTTATAAATAAATGAAAATGTTTAGATTTTTGAATCAGTATTATTTAAATATCCTAATTTATATAAAAATGACATATTACTATTAATAATTTATTTAAAAATAAACTTATTTAAAAATTATTGTTTCATAATAATTACAATAATTCTACAGTAGCCATATAGTAAATAATTCCATTTATCAATTATATTGCAGAAGCAACAGTATATATTATTTGGTATAGCACAGGTGGTAAAGTGTCTATGCCTGGAATATGAGGTGCTGAGATCAATTATAATGGTGCTTTCAAATTTTTGTTAATTTTAAAACGATTTATTTTTTTCATTTTAATAGCAATATTATTTTGTTATATGTTTTTCTAATTAGTTGTTTTTTTTAATTTGAACTCATGAGATTTGTTATTTATCTAAAACCTCATAATTTATCCATAGTATTACCCAATTGTATCCAATAATTGTTTTTTTATTGCAGCCCTGGACCTGCTTTAGCTCCACAACAGCTTAATTTCAAGAAAGACAGGATTAGTAAAAAAAATCATAATTTTTCAAAACGATGTGCACCAAAAAATGTAATTCCTAACAAATTTGATTATGTTAATATTTTAATGCCATTCTGTTGAATGTAACAAACATATAATGTCATTTGAAAGCCCTTCTAAATGTCACTCTATTGGAAAAGTGCTTAAATCACGTGTTTATTTTTTTTAGTTGCCCAACATAATCTAACGTTAAAATAAAATGCAAATTCATGTTAATGGATTTTTAAAATTTATTGAATAAACAATGTAAGTATAAAAATTTATAATATTGCATTATATATAGTAAAGTATACTTATTAATAATAGAATAACAAATATATAAAAAATTAAATAGTAATGAAAATATTTCATTTAGGAAGGAATATAACTTTGTTAATAGAAAATGTAAATAAATTTATTGATTAGAGATTCTGAAGGGTTTTTCAAATGGATTGTTTTAACTATTTTTATCAAATTATTGATATACCAGTTAGGTTAAAAATAAATATTGATAAAGAAGACTAAGAGTTACATAAGTCTTGTTATAACTATTGTTTTTTAAAAAAGACAATGGTGATAAGCCATTATTTTAAGGAATAAAAAAAATGAACTTTCTTTTCTCTTGCTATGTGAAATAAAGCTGCAAAATTGTCCAGACTTCAGGGATATATCCTGACTGTAGATAATATTTTAGTAAGCAGATAAGTAAACTAGAAATAGAATTACTTATATAATATCAGACCTGGCCTAAGAAAATGGAAGGTGGACAGTATTTTCATGTTGTGGGTGAAGGAGGATCGGGGTCTTTTAAATATGACAAAAACACTTAGATATTTAAAAAAATTATCTTATTTACAGATATTTCCTATCTCTATTAGAAATTTCACAGGATTAACCAAAAAATAATATAAAAACTTTTGAAATAGAAAATTATAAAAAAAAAATAAAAGTTTTAAATTCAATAAATTTCAACTTACATTACTAAATAAGTATTTTTATTTTAAGATATTATTTAATTATTGTTTTAAAAATTATTTTTTAAATATTTGTTTTACATTAATATGTGTGTTTTAATCTCCAGATTTATTTTATAGAAATAAATTAATAAAAGACATAAGATATTTATCAAACACATTAAATGATTAAAGCGATATTTTTAAATTTTTCTTGTGAACGCATTGGAAATAAGTATCTTTTAATTTATAAATTTTATTTCATGGCATGAAAGGAAGGGGATAGGCTCTAAAATTTACCTTGCACAAAGATGTTTCAGCAGCACTAGTTGAAGACAAGTTAGTCATCATAAAAGACTTTATGTAATCCTTCTCTTTCTCTCTCTCACCCACATACATTCTTCAATTTATAAATTTATGAACTATTTTTAACTTAATTTTACATTTTATAAAAATTAATTATTGATTTTTTTTGTCTTTGAGTCATCATTTGTGTATAGAATTTTTTTAATTAATTGTATCATTATTTATTATTTCATATTTCAAGTCGTTTTCTTTTCATTTTTTTTTTAATTTAGTAATATCACAACTGTTATTTTCCATAAAATATAATTTACCTTTTAATGCAAATTTTGTTTTTTTATATAAAATCAAGGCCCCCTTTTTTAAAAAATGGCTATATTAAAATGTCAAACTAAAACAGTCTACAATACCTCTGCACTTATATTAATCTTTATTCTGATAATCTATTCATTATGATCGTTTTTAAAATATATCTTTACTCCATCTTAACTGACAATTCGTCCTCCAAAATCTTTCATAAATAAAATTTTACATAAAGAACAAGCAATTACAATGCGTTTCTATGGAAAACAAAATTAACTTGTTACATTAAATCCAAAATATAAATAATCTGATTTTAAAAATAAAGCTTAAATTGAAAAGTGAATTAATGAATAACAATTTTAGTAAGCATATTTTTTAAAAAAAATAGTAATCTATGAATAAATATATTATATAAAAACATTCTGGTAGTTATATATATATATATATATATATATATATATATATATACCATATATATATATATATATATATATATATATATATATATATATAGTGCCATTACAGTTTAGTCAGTAGCTAAATTTGTAGTAATGTGCATGAAAAAAAATGCTGAACAAAAAACATCATCACATTTTTATATAGGAAAGGAAGCTGTAGGGCACCCAAGTTTAAACCCTACAGGGTAAAGTTCTATAAAGCCTAAGACAGAAAGAGAAGGGGAAAAACAGTTATGTTCTTTAGTTGTTTGTGTGTTGATAAAACTCAAAAGAGTAGTACACACCTTCTTCTTATTCAATAGTTAATTTTTTTTTGTTAAAAAGTAAAGTTAGAACACATATATGGGCAATGTGCGGGTGTGTGTAAGCTATTTAGTTGTCATTTTATATTTCAAATATTAAAATCTCTTCAAAACTAGTCTGCATTTGCTATATTCTAATATTTTATTATTATCTGTTTCTATTTTTGTTTTTCTATGATTACAATTTGGGGTTTGAAAGTTGTAAGGATTTAATTTTAGATATTAAAATTGTAATTTCTAAAAAGCATTCTGATTATTTTATAGGCCAGTTTTCATAAATGATTTGAATGGTAAAGTGTGTGCATGCATCGCATAAAGAAATTACATTTATTACATAAAATCTGTTAAAATATTTTTTTTACTCCACAATTCTGTGTTATAAAGATTGGTTGTTTTTCTGTTAAAGCATAGACAGTGTGAGAACTCTAATTTAGGATCTTCTCATCCTACATCAAAAAGAACTTTCAGGTGTGACATTTTGTGACAGATATTTGAAGAAAAAGGATTAAAACAATGTTACTTCAAAACAGGATTAATCTGGATAATCAGGATAGTGTGATTTTTCATATGTTCTAGTGAACTGCAAAAATATAATTAAAGGATTTTCTGAAAATAGAGAAAGAAATAAGGTATAAAACCAGTCTGAAAAATCAGTTAAGAGAGATTTTAAAATATTGAAACTAAAGAAAGACAAACATTTTAATTCTGCCAGAGATCAATTTAAAATTATTTTTTTAATATAAAGTTTTTTTTGAAGATTGAAAACAGAATGGCAGGTTAAAAATCTATATTGTTTCATCTTGAGCTTTCTAACCCACCTTAGAGCCATCATATCATATAGGAAGAAAAAAGAAATGTCTTGTCTGAGTTAAAAATATTCTACACCTTATGATTGATTTGGGAGAAATAATATTTAACATGGCTGATTGCTCATCTATATTTTGAGTAAAAGAAAACATTCACCTGCATTTGAATGCTGAAAGAAAATGATTAATCTGCTAATAAGTATTGAATCAGCTAGTCCAGTTATTCCAGTGACTGAATTTAAACCCAAGAAAATTTATTAATATGAGAACAACTGATATACTCCATCTATTAGAAGAATTGTGCTTAACAAGGAAGGGAAGAAAAAGTTCCAGTGCCAAATGATTCCCACTGAAGCAAATAATATCATCATCATCACCATCAAATAATTATAAGCCTCAAGAAAAGAAACTGTTACAGTGAACTGTGGAAATTGTTTGCTACAAAAGTATAGAAATTTAACAAGCTAAGTTTGAACTTTTGGAAGCCTCCACAAAAATAAAAGAGACGGGTAATATGAATTTTCATTATATATATGTTTTATGATATTAAAGACAATTAGTAAAATTTTAGCAATAAAGTTTTATATCTTTTTATTCAAAACTTTAAAACAACCAAAATCAATTTAAATTAAGAATTTCTTCAGTAATAATAGATAAGCTTCATTAATGATTTTATGTATGCTAAAATTATTATACCCATACATTGATGAATTTTGTTTTCTAAAAGGGTATGATTGTCTATTAATCTAAAGTTATAAAATGTTACTAAGATGTAAAAAAATTTTTTATTATTATTTGTTTTTAAATAATATTTTATTTCTAAGGGTATTAACACACACATACACAATAATTTATTAACTTGTTACATGTATATAATGGTGCATGAATGTGAGAATAAGACACCACATTAGAAATATTGGATTATTTTTGTTTTGATTTACAGAATAGTGAGCTTAGGAGTAGCTTAGAGGGAGGGGGGGAGAAGCAATTTAAAAACTTGTTTCTGGAAATCTTCTCTCGATTCTACTAACATTTTTCTCCTTAATCATTCTACTTTACATGTTAGATTATAAAAGTATGTGTGCCAAAAGAGTGTTTATTTTTTTATGAAATATTTTCTTGTGGATTGAAAATGTTAGCAAATTTGGTATCCAATTTTATATACATTATATCATTAACGGGAAAGGGGGAAGAACTTAAAATTAATATTATGATTTCAAAATAGTCAATTATTATTATTATTGTTATTATTCATATAAATTCTCATGTCTATCTAGAAATTTTCATGTATATGTTAGAAATACAGTAATAAATGTTAATTTGTTTTATTAAATGAGGCATATATATTTCATTAAAGGTATTCTTTATTAGTTGATGATCATTCATCATCAATGGTGAATATTAATAGTTTAAGTTCCAATTAGATATACTAAGATTAACCATTAGTTATGAATTTCTTTAGAGCTAAATTTGATGTTAAGCTTGGTCCTAAAGCTGTGGTTGAAACCATTATCATTATCATCATCATCATCATCATGTTTCAATTAATGCGCTAGATAAATGTTTAAAGGCCATAAATAAATAAGTGATTTCAGGGTAGCTAGTGGTTATTCGTGAATCATTATAATAACCACCATTCCATCATCTACATCATGCAAGGATGAGTAAATTGCCATCCTAAAGTAATAGTATAATATGAGCTAGTAAAACTTATAAAGATATTGAAATGCATTTATTATGTTAAGATCTAGGAGATGATTTCTGTCTGATGAATTTTATATACACCACTTTAGTTTACGGATGTTTTATGTTTACTTAAATGTTAGTGCATACAGTGATATGGGTCTAAAAGTAAAATCCTCCATTTTTGTTAGAAATAAAGTACCAAAAGGGGTCCAAACCCAGTATATGTGAAAAGGTTATAAGATATAACTTTGTCTAGGTTCAGATAGCCTAGTGATGCCCTTCTAGACCATACTCACTTGTTATTCACTTAAATATGCACTTGATATCAAACCAATAAATAAGAGTGAGTAAAATCTACTGTTGGATATACTGAGAAGACATTTTATGAGTTACCAATGTACTCACCCACTTAATGTTATTTCCTGAGTTATAATAGTTGTTCTTAATAATTTTTTATGGTTTCTAGTTGTTTATTGATGATACAATGGCTGCCTAACTAGGACTTGAAATAGGCCAGATACTAGATAGCTGAAATGACTAGTTCCCAGGCATTAGTTTCTAATTATTAATATTATGATATATTTTTTTAATCTTAAGTAGAAATGTATGAATTAAGTCACCAATATTTTGATTGATACTGAATCTTATATTTAAGTTACAACATGATTGTTAAAGATGCAATGATCTCCTAAATTTATTTTACAATGGCCCAATAATATGTATTTATAATATTTGATCTCTTTATTTAAGTTACATATATATATATATATATATATATATATATATATATATATATATATATATATATATATATATATATATATATATATATATATATATATATATATATATATTGTAACCTAGTGTTATTGACACTTGGTTTACTTGGCATTATTTCTGCAGGAAAAAATGCTATTCTTTAAAGAAATAAAAAGATAAAATAACAATAGTAATAATTGATTAATAAAGTATGCTATTCACTCACTTTGGCATGTTTTGGGTGAATAACTAATAGATTTAATAACTCAATGTCATTTTTAAAGAGAGAACATGAATAATTTAATTGAGATATTAATAATTAGAGCAAATTAATATGGTATAAAAGCTAAACAGTAATTGATTTTGGATGGGTAGAGGGAGAGTGGATGAGTGTCTTATCATAAAGCACAATAACTTCTGGTAATTTCTTTTGTAAAAAAAAAAAAAAATAATGTTTAAAGAATTATACATCACTGATTGTTAATTTAATGTATTTATTATTATTTTTTTTATATTGTCAAATTACTTTGTAATCCAGGTAAATAATACTAAAACTATATGATTGTAATAGGTTTTTCCTTTCTTTTGTTTATGTTATAATCAAATGATTATTTTTCTGGAAGAGGTCGCTAAAGTAAAAAAAAAAAAAATATAGTCTGCTTTTAGTTTTCAAGGAAGGAACAGTGCTGAAATTTGGTAACTCAATTTTTTCATTTTATTTTGCAGAAATAAATGTAATCAAAGTAAAATTTTAATAATATAATGTGTGGCTAAATTTTTTTGATAAGATATCCTGATTTTCTATGCCATCTACCTATTTAAATACCTTTTATACTTAAAAGTTTATTGTCTCGCGCTAAAGTTCAAAAATGACAGATGTAACTAAAAGAGTCACGAAAAATTATATTATATCTAAATTAAGGAAAAAAGTAATTTCCAAGAAAAATTAATTATTTATTAACTTTATGTCATTTATTGATATTTTCTTGGTATAGAAAAAAAAATAATAATAATTGAAAGAAATATTTGAAACCAAGGAAAATCAACTAGAAACATTTCGGCTCTTTCTCAATATTGTCTGCCTTTACAAGTAATGTAGTTACATACGTTAAAATATGTTTTATTCACCAAGAATTGTCTGGAAATAATAATAATGATAAATAAGATTAAATACACCTGTATATTTTTTTTTAAAAAAAAATATATAAACTTCTCAGAGTAAAATAGGAAAAGTTATATAGGGGCATTCTTACGGAGAAGTTACCGTTAAAAAATTTATAATTCCTAAAGTATGAACAAAACCAAATATCTTAGTGACTTAATGATAAAAATAAATGATATATTATATTATACATCAGTTGGAATTATTAAAACTTCCTGTACATGTAAATAGCTCAGTTATTATCATAATAATTCTCGGAAAATTGGCATTTCATCCATAAGTAAGCTAGCTAATAAGTATACGTGTCGTCAATAAAAAAAAAAATATTGTGTATGTTTATCTCTATAGTCAACTTTCGTTATGTTAGAAGTATATTTTTTTTCTTGGATCCCAAAATTGTAGTAGTTTAATTCAAGTAAGAATTAATCTTCAATTCTGCTATATTTTTTTTACCTAATTTATTAAACGCACAAAATAAGAGAAAACTTTTATTTAAAGGAAATAATACCATGCATTTATTGTTTTTAAACTTGCTTCGTGAAATATGACTGGATAAAGCTCTTCACCTGGACCAATTGCTCAACAGAAAAAACATTTTCTAATGAGAGAGTATGCACTTGTTAATTAATGATTGTTTAAAACTAAGTTATAAATGGTATGTATTTTTTGTCATATCACATAGGTTAAAGTCTGTATGGTCAAGTGATATTTAATAGCCTTGTAATGACAAAGGTATGTTTTAATATAATTATTATAGGTTAAGTTGATATTTAACACGAAAGAAAAAATCTATAAAATAGGTTTTAATTATTACATACAATTGTAGGTAAAATTTTGTATGTTAGATATGTAAAAGAAAAATATTTAGATATTTAAGGGGTAAAATATATATTGAAAATTATCAGAAGTAAAAAAAAAAAAAAAATGCTATAACAAAATATTTCTTGTTAAAGTTTTGAAACGAATTTATACTGTATTAATTGAGGAATTTATTCCTAATTATTCTTAAAGAACACATCCACTTTATTTAGTTTAAGATAGTATGCTACCAACTATTTTGAATGTTCCTTTATTAAAATTAAAATTATTATACTTTTATTCTATGATGTCCATTGATTTCAGATGTTGATCAAAGTATACACGGTAACATAAGTTTATTATAATCAGTGTATTTACTTATCCTGCCCAGATATAGCATTGGTATATGCTTAATATTCGCATAGGTAATAATTATAATGTATTTATTTTGTGGGATGAAAATGATCTCCCAAAAGCTTTGTTTTCCATGAGAGGAAGATTTTAAATATAATGTTTGGGTATGTTTATAGCCCAAGTGATCGATTCTCATAGATAGGACGATCAAGAATTTATCTAGCATTTAGTATGCTTCATTCGTTTAAATCCCAGGAGAGGATTGTATTTGGTGTGTGTTCGTGGTATGCCCAAGTAAAAGGCAAGAAACCACCAAAATATTGTAATGTAGTAGATTACTCTACAGACCTTCGTGGTTATTCCATATTCCTCATGTGAAAATAAAGGTAGCTCCACCATGGAAGGTGTTGATTATTGTGCTTAATTTTGAAAGTTCGGACAAGATAAAGGTTATATTGGAGGTGTTAGTTCCTCAAGATCCACTTTAGTATAAATAGTGCGTTAGTAACTACGGTCAATATCTGTATTGTGCTGCTAAATATTGCTAGTATTTGTAAATCAAGGGAGAAAGTAATTAAAATTGCGTAGTTTTAAAATGCTTATTTACTGAAGGAATATTCAAATGCAATATTTAATTCTGGTTAGTAATTAAATAATACTCATATTTTAAAATTATACGTATGAATAAAATTTGTATCATAACTTAAGTTAGCATTAAGTTAAATGTAAGATGGTAAGTGTAACTTCTGATAACTGGCCTATAATTAGAATAGGTTATCCCATTAAAGACCATAAATAAAGTAAATGTATTAGAAATAAATTTAATATTTTGCGTATTGCATATGATGGGATTAATCATTTAAAAAAAAAAAATAGTTAGTCAATAATTTTGAATAAAAGCTTCTACAAGGTTACCAAAATGTAATAAACAATGTATTGGTAATGAAATGTACTTTTAGTTAATCAATCCATATGATTGCATACAGGAGAAGTAGTAACCTCTAGTCCATAACCAAAAGAGTATACAGATTAATGTCAGTTATATTTTATATTTTTGGTATTACTATGGGATTATTGAATAAATGTTCATATATTTTTTTTTTGTGATAATAATAAATTATAGTCTTGTTAAAATTTGTTGTAGATTCATTTTTTTGTTTTTATATGCTAAATATAAGTGTTTGCACAATATTTGCAAAACCTTTTCTTGAGTGAAATCATTCCAAATTCTTAAAAACTTAATATACCAGATAAGTAAAGTTAAGCAGATGAATATGTCATTATATTTTAGTTTAATGATAATTATTTATGGAGTTGAAAACTTAAGACTAAACATTCACCTTTGTGTAAAAAAAAAAAAAAAATGAATTTATTCCAAACCATTAACTTTGGTTGCACATTATTCCATTCCCATTTAGTTAAATTGTCTAAGTAATAAATCTTAGTTATATTATTGTGTTGTCATGGATGATGGAAGGACCAAAAAGCACCCTTGTCTTTTTATTATTCTGACTGAGATTCTGAAAAAAAAAAACGGCGTGTTATTCAAAATTATACGTCATTATTGAATAGAATTATCATCTCTTTAAATAATATAGCAGTGGATATGAGAGATGAAGCATTGAATTTAAGTAAATAAATGTTTCCTATAGCGACCAGAATGCCAGTCATATGCGACAACACAATACTGCCGAGCATTTCCTTACATGAAACAAAGAACCCTGAGATTAATATTATTATAATTATTCTTTAAATTATTAAGTGATCAATTATTGTTGTTATTACAATCGTGGCATGGCTTAAGAGAATTGAATGTACAATTGTATTATATGAAAAGTATTTTAGATCATATTGGAAAATTAATGGATATGTTGCTTTATTTTGGTTGCCTTAACAACAACCTGAAAAATTAGTGTCCTGGGTGCAAATAAAATAAAACAAATAAATAATTAAAAAAAAGAATATTGGGTTGGAAATAAAATAAACAAATAAATTTCTAATAAACTAATAAATAAACTTACTGGGTTAGAATATATATATATTAAGATCATGGAATTATGGGAAAGTTGACCTTTCAAAGTATTAGTGACAAAGACTATGAGGATAATTGAAAGCGTTCCTAAGTGACATTTATGAGTTTTTTTCTTTTTAGCAAATTTTAATTTCTGTATTTTCTAGTATCTATTTATAAGTTTAGTATAATATTTTGAATAATTACAGACATTGATTTGTAGTATTATATATATTGTAATCTTTTTCTACATATGACAAAAACAGTAACTTAATTTAATACAATTTATTCTATAAAATTATTTGAATGATCAGAATGGATACTAAATATATGTAAATCTCATATACCACAGTCACTATTCAAAATCATTAACTCTACACAGAATTAACTAATATGGAAATCCTCCATGAATATACACATATTAGATATAAATCATGGAAGGGATTTAAATTCCTTTCAGCACTACTATTGCTTATCTACAATTAGTTCTGTTGAGTAGAATTCCATTTTATTAACTATCATATCCTGTCATTTTCAAAATAATGTTATATAGACAATCTATTCAACTTACATTAAAATTTGGGTGAGAAATTAAGAGAAAAGTGAACAAAAATCAGATTGACAAATAACAAAAACAAATATTTATTATGTAATAATAACACTCACTATCAAATTAGAAAACTCTCTAAAAATATTTAACATGGAGTTTGGTTATACAATTTACTATTAATATTAATAATAAAATAAATGATACAAAAACAGTTAATGCAATTGTTTGAGCTTAGATTGTAATTGTGACATGCAATGCAAAATAGGCAAGTAATTAAAAATTCATACCTAATTCTCTTGTAAAAAAAATTTATTGAGCTCAACATTTTCCAGTTGTTGTTTTTTTCATTATTTTTTATTCAGAATCATATTGTTGATGCCAGTAGATTTGGTTTTTCTCTTTTTCCACAATTTTCTTTAGTTTGCTTCTCACTGTAGATGTAAATTCATGTAAGGATCCTTCCAATTGATATATCCATACACATGTGACACTTTCCTCAATAAGAAAATGCTTCTATTTGACAGACCTTCAAAAAACAAAATATATAGTACCAGGCAAACACTTCTTGGCAATGGCAGGTTAAGTTAGGTCTTACATTTCAGGTTCTTGGTAAATAGTCTATTGATAATTAACTGAGATTATATTATATCTGAATCAACAAACACATATAAGGTAATTTAACAATGTCTTATTTAAAATTTTGCAACACTGACTGTTATTCATTGTATAGAGTATATTAAATCAGTAGCTGCTGAAGTACAACCTGAATTTTTTGCTGCTAGATATTGATAAGACAGCAGTCATGACAGATATATTCCAGACAGTCTATGAGTCTGAGTAAAGAAAAAGAAAGAAATTATTTAATGATGTTTTTATAAGAAAACCTAATCACTGCCTAAGACATATTTGCCTCATTTCACCAGATCACTGTTTTTTAACTTTTTGTTAGTTTCATTATTTAAAGAATGTAAACTACCTAATATGATTAAATTTCAAATCAATAAACTATATAATCTGCTTACATTTCTTTCAATATTTCTTTTGTACAAAATTTTTGATTATTGTTTCAATGACTTTCAAATAATGGTGCAATAATAATCCACAAAAACTAACAAAACAAAAATTTAATTAAACTTTCTTCTTTTTTTAATTGAATTATTTTAACCCAGAAAAAATATAAATAACCACTTCCTCAATTATTTTTAAGAAATATTTTCTCTTATTTTTCTTCCTTTTTAAATAAAAACTCTTTTTCTAAAAAAAATATAATAGATTTTAATTATTTTAAAACCTAAAAAATAAAAGTATTTTTTTTCTTACATAATTCATCTAATTTTTTCAATTTATTTTAAAACTGTCTCTCTTAAAAAAGTCTAATAATGCTCTTTTTTTTTATTGTTTTTGTTATTAAAAAAAGTATTGTTCTAAATTAACTACATTTAGCCATTTGATTTTTACTTTATTCATATAGTTTGCACTTTAGCAAAAACTACAATATGTCATTTTTCTATTAAAAATTAGCTATTTTGTTTCTTACATAGCCAGAGTATCATATTTTCTACATTACAACTCATTAAATTACAATAAAACATAAAACAACAATCATTAATACTTATTTTAAAGTTTGAAAAAATTAGCTTATCAAAATGTAGACTTTAAAATTTTATTTTTGATGCACTTTATGTTCAATTATATGTTTTGTTTTGTTTTAATTTTTAACAAATAAAACATTGAATTTTTTGCAGTGCTGCTAATTTTTTAGTCTAATTTTTTTACAAAAATGTAGTGAAATTAAATAAAATGTAAGTAAAGAAATGTAATGAACAGTTGATTGATGTAGCTTTATTTACTTATAAGTTTTATACTCTTTTCTATAAGTCATAGCATCATCCAGCGGTGAACCCACAACAATCATCTACAACCAACTGCTTGCTTTGCAAGGTGGCTGCACTGACTTCTTGGCTAACAACACTTGACAAAGTTTTATACTCTTGGTCAAGAAATTGAATTTCCATCTTTTAACTTCTACTGAGAGATTTTCTGATCCTTTTTTTTTTCAAACTTTAAAATTCACATTTTTTTCTAATATTTTAATTTCAAAAAAAATTCTGAAGATGTCATTAGATTAATCAAAAAAGTGGAAATTTCAAAATATGGAAAGTTTCACAATGATAAATGTTGATTGTATTGTTGGTGGTCTAGATCAGTGTTCTTCAACCCTTGGTCCATGGCCCGGTGCCAGGCCATGGAGCTTTTCTGCAGGTCCATGTGCTAGATGGGCAGTAAAAAGTTTGTAATAATAAATAATAAGAGTTTAAACTTTTAATTAATATAGCCAATTTTTATTTATTTTTTCATTTCATTTTTACCCAATTAAAAAAAAAAGAAAACAGAACGAAAACAAAATCTAATTAATCGTTCATAAATTAATTTGTTTTTCTAGTTATCACAGATGTTTATGGAGGGGTAGAATTAAATTTTTTATTACTTTTCTAAAAAAAATTTAAAAAAAAGTTTTTTATTATATAAACTCCATATATATATATATATATATATATAACTTTATCTTATATATTTAACATTGTTATTTTGATCAGTTATAACAATTATGCTTATCTTTAAAAAAATTTATCTAAAGACTTCTGCCAGTCTGCAAAATCTTATCGTTATTTTTGCTTGTCTGCGGAACCTTACCCTTATTTTTACTGGTCCACAGGTGTGAAAAGGTTGAAGACCACTGGTCTAGATCATTGTGATATTACTTTGAGAAAATATTATAAATGACTAAAAACTTAATTTTTTGGAAAGTTTGTGATTATTTTTACATAATAATTGAATCATAATTACTAAGAATGAAAAATATGTTATTTCATATTTATTTTCTACAGAAGTGTTTCATTTTTAAAAATAAAAGATATTTTTCTGAGTAATGTTGCTATAGAAATTATGGTGTGCAAATGTGATCTTATAAAACCAAATAATTAAGACAAATTATTAGAGAATATAGCAATATTAGAAAAATTACTAAAAAATGAAACTTTTAGTGCATAAGTTAATAGATTTATTAATTATTTATTCATATTGTTAATACAAGTGTCAAACAAAAAAATTTCATTCATTTTGCAATTGACTCTGCTCCTCAGCAGATGAATAATAAAATAGTGCTTTTTTTATTAAAATCAAATTTTTAAAATAATTCCAAAAATCAAGTGTGATTTTTAGCATTTATTTAATTTCTAAATAAAAATATCTATCAAATGAAGTCCAATTCATTATATTCTGATAAATAATAATGATTTAATATTAAAATGAATATTGAAAGCTTATAGCAAGTGAGAACAAAAAACTGTTGTAGTAAATAAGGGTTAATGTAAATGATTAAATCTCTTCTTTTCTTTTGCTGACTCATGTTTGCAATAAATCTGACTATTATCTTGAATAAATCACAAACCAATTACAAAATTATTGAATTAAAATTGAAAAAATAAATGGTATTTTAAATTTATGTTCAATAACGTTTGATTATATAACATTGATTATTAGCTGCATAGTGCATAAAATCATTTTCTCTAAAAATAACTTATAGTTATTATGATTATTACAATTGTATTTTTGTCATAAGAAAAATTCTGTTCATAGGAATTTAAATCCATAAAATTTATTGAAGAAATATATTTTTGATTAATATACTACTTTACAACTAAATATTAATACACTTTGTTATTGTACATGATCAAAATATTTTTAATTACTTATTGTGTTGAATAAAACTGGTGAAGTTGTTAAAGATGAAAATCTTTTTTAGTTTGGATTTATCATAAATTAAAGCACTGGCAGTCTTGCAAAGGCACTAAATGAAAATTAAATAAAGTACATTATTGCAATTGTATTTTATTTCTATAATCAAAGCAAAATATTATATAGTGTATAATTAAAAAACTACTATACATTTTTAATGTCAATGTTACCATTTTATTTTCAGAATATGTAGATTTAATAAAGTCAGTATACTGTGACATCATCAATCTTAGAAAAAAAATCACCATAGACATTTTTGTTAAAAATATCAACATTTTAAAAGACAAATGTAAATCAAAATAGTGGGTAAATATTGATGATAATCACTATAAAACATCATTGCTAAACATGTACTCATGCTTTTCTCAGTTTTGATCATATGTTCCAATCATGCAAATTGAGATTAGTAATCAAAAGAGGATGACAACTAATCCTTCAATTTTTGGTCATTAGCAGTAGAAAATTATTATTTACTTTCACTTAGTATTTAAAACAGCATTCTAAAAATTGTTTTAAAAAGATAGTCAAGTAATAACAGTAATTACTAATAACAAAGATGTGTTATATTTTGACTATTTGTTTTTATTGAATCCTAATATGGAGCTTAATATATTTACATATCGTATTATTAAGATTAATAATTAATAATATTTTTAAATAAAACTTTAAATTGATTAATATTAAATATTCACTCACGCTATATATATTTAACTAAGAGTATCTATGTGTATATGAATCAAAACTGAAAAAGTAAACAAAAAAATAGTATGTCCTAGCCAGTTTATTAAATTTTAAAAAGTAATTTAAAAGTATCCTCTGGATCGGTTTACTGTTCAAAAGCATTAAAGTTTAACAAAATGTAGTAATCATTATTTAAATGTTTCAAATAAATATTTTACTAAAGTCCTAACAAACAAAAAAGTTAATAAGGTAGAAACAAAACGCAGAATAATATTGACTGTATTTACATTCATATAATAAACTATTTACATATTTAAATTGTGAATATAATATTGAAACAATAAAACACCAATTCTGAAAAATTTAATTATTCTTGACGAAAACTGGAAAAATTTTATAAGATAAACAAATTTAAATAATAAGTTACAAATAAATATATATTTTTACATTATTAGTTTAATAAAAATTAAATCATTTTTGTACATTATTTACTCGAAGTTATTCATTATTTAAGCACCAAATGTCAGTGTTTTTTAATAGATCCAGAATAAAAATCTTTTTTCCCCTTTACTCTTTTAATCAATAATCCTTTTTTTATTTTCAGTTAATCATTTTTAATACGGAACTAACAGATTAAATTTCCAAATACTTTGGTTAATCGCAACGATAACTTTTATTAAGTTAAAATCTCAGAATTTTTATTCAGCTCATCATACTAATGTAAAAAGCTCATTAAATTTTATGAAGCAATTTTAAGTGTGGTAAGGTATAACAAAGAATGACAGCATACTACTGAAGATGACCGCACTATCACAGGATTTGTAGTTTTGTTTTTTTTTTAAAAAAAAAAATCTTCAGGAAATACTATACAGTATTTATACAATTCGAATCTACTTTTTATTATTAGCGTCTTTAGCAGTGACGAATAAATCACTCATACTATTATATTATGGCACTTAAAATATAATTTCTAAATAAATAAGCAGCACACTAACTTAAAAATCACATTCATATATTTATTATAATAAATTAAAACTTCTGACGGTGGAATCTAAGTATAAAAAAATCATGTAAAAATCTTGCAAGTCTTGATGCCCAAATCACCATGTTTTTTTTATAAAAGGAATCCTCTTATGCGTTATTAGATCTTGTGTTACAACAAATCCAGACATCAACAACTTACAAAAGTAAAAATAATCAACCTGCAAATATACTCAATTATAAATAAATTTGGCATTGCTTTATTTTTCTAAGGCACAGTATTAAATATTCATTCTTAATCACTTTGGGAAAGACAAAATTGCAACTTAAATGTAATCAAGTAAATAGTTATGCTCTTTAAGTAGTGATAATAGATTAAAACGCATGTGGTGTAACCTATGAAAGAAAGCATGTAAATTTTATGTCATTATTTTTTTCACCAACAAAAGTGATATTTTGCTAACCATTAAATCTTGTGATAACAAATTTAGACATCAACTTGTATTTTTATTTTATCTATAAAGCACTTAGATTATATTTGATGTTTTTGATATTTTCTCTTTATAAAAAGCTTTAATATAATTACATACAGATTATATCATAATATTTTGAATAAACTGAAAGAACATTACAAAGGGTTTTGAAACTATTCTACTCAAAACAATCTTATTTTGTGGGTTATATTATTGTTAGAAGTCTGAATGTAATATATATATAAAATACTATTTTGCGGGTTCATCCATGTTAAAAATTTTTAATATTAATATACTGACATTTTGACTTAGTCACACAAGTCATCCACAGAGTTACAAAAGGTAGAAAGACGGTTGTAGAGGCGCCACAATCACTGATTTGTGTTCCATATGTAAAAAGAACTACAGACAGTATCGGACGTATATTAAAACTCTATAATATAGATACAACATTTTCTGCTCATCAAAAGATCAGCAATATAATAACCAAGCCTAAGGATTCAATCCCTCTTGAATCTCATGGTGTCTATCAAATCTCATGTAAAAATTTTAAAGCTTCTTACATAGGTATGAGTAATCGTCACATCAGTGTTAGGAAAGATGAGCATGCTAATGCAGTTAAATAACACTCATCATCATTAGCACTCTCACTCCATACTATAGATTCAGGTCATAAAATTTATTTTTCTAGTACCAGGATCATATCCAGATGTGATAATCTCTACCAGTGCAAAATTAGAGAAGCCATTGAGATACTTAAATGGCCAGATTGTATCAATAAGCGAGATGATACATACAAATTTCCTCCTATTTGGGAAGATTTTTTTAAAAACATTCCTAAATTTAACATTTTTGCTATTGGTGGAATTTTAATGTTTTATTCAAATCAGTGATTGTAGCGCCTCTACAACCGTCTTTCTACCTTTTATAACTCTGTGAATGACTTGTGTGACCAAGTTGAAATGTCAGTATATTAATATTAAAAGTTTTTATTACGGATGAACCAGCAAAATATGTATTTTATATATTTAACCCATGCAAATCTTCGTTTTAACATATATATATACACACCCAGGTCTCGTTTTATACAGATTTATTTAATGTGATTTTGAAGTTATGTGATTTATGTTTCTTCTTAATATCTTTGTATATGGTTTTTCTTTATGTGATAAAAATTATTATATCAGAAGTTGAGCTCCAATAATGTGCTATTTACTTTAAATATTATAAATTTTGCACACTCATGTCATATTTAAAGTAATAGTGCATTATCAGAGTTCGACTTCCATCTAATAATTTCAATATTTTCAGCACTTTATAATAGTACTGTAATAGATTTTATGCAATAAAGAAGTTCATAATTCACTTAAAATCAGAATTTCCCCATTTTATATATACACATTAAATTTTACAAGACTATAATGTAAATCTGTTCAAACGTTATAGATGAAAAATACTATGTATGTTGTTGCTTTTGCATTTTTAAATCATGTTCTATTTTTGCTTTTTATAAAAAGAATACATAATCAATTAATCATTTAATGTCTGCAAGTTTATTTTTAAAAGGTGAATAACAGTAATGGGCTAATGGGCACAATTAAATTTGACAATTAAAATCTGATTTTTAAGTGTAATTAACAATTTAAAAATTACGTAACATGATCTGAAATTAAGGTGATGTGAAACAATGAAATTTGATTTTTAAACAGAATTGAAAATTAAAAAATTAAAGACAAAAATAAGAATTTAATTTTTAATTAATAGTTTTAATTAAATTTTTCCCAACAGTGGTGAGTCGGTGTCCTTTTGTTATCGTAAATCTAAGTTCTTATTTTTATTTTAAACTTTTAGTTTACTCTAACTGAGAGAAAAAAACACCCAAGAAAATGAATTTCTTTGTAAACAAAAATTTCAATTTTAGATTACTTAGTGAAATGGGAAGGATGAACAGTGATTGGAAAATGTTTTAGTTGTATTTCCTCTTGACTTTGTTTAAGGAGAAGCTACAGTACATCACATCACATCATGATGAATCTGATGTTTCAAATAGTGATAATAATTAAAATACCATACATGTATGAAAAAAATGTAAATTACACATAAAAATATATTGTTTTAAATAAAATTAAATACTGTAGTTCATAAAAAAAGTAAAAAAAAGTTTGTCTTGTATCAATTTTTTTCAAATTTGAAATTTTTTATTAGTCATATTTAATTTTTTTTTTTATGCGAATTTTCAAGTAATTTTACATTGTTGCTTTGCTTTTATGTGATTTTTGGAAAATTACAGTACATATCCCCCATTTTTCAAGGTAAGTTAAGTCTATTTTTGTACGATTTCTTTCATGTGCATTTTATGAGGAACCTATCTACCGCATAAAATGAGACCCAGATATATATATATATATATTATAATAGTAACTTACAGTTGTTATTATTAGTCTAGCGTGTTTTATCTCTTGTGAAATTATTTATAAATATAAATTTTTATTTGACTATTTTATTATGTAACATATATGTACTATTTATATATACATTTAAGTTTTAAATAATATATACCTTAAGCTTTTGAGTAAAATGCCAGATTTGAAGTTAAGAATAAATACTTATATATTTTTTTTATTTTATTATTAAATCTTAATGTCAGTGGAACAATTGATAGTTGAATTAAACATGAACTTATATAACACACGAGCAGATTCGTTCGTGCTCTGGAAAATAAAATAAAAAAAAACGAAAGAAAAAGAAAATCTTTTCTCTTTAAAAATATCATTTTTCTTCTATCAATACTACTATTTAGCGATTGGAATTTAAATATTAACTTTTTTAAATTAAAATAATTTGTGGATTCAAAGTCTGCAAGGAAAATATATTTAATTTTCTACTTAATCTTAAAGGAATAGCAATATAAAGGAAAAGAACGTCTGTTTAAGTTTTGAAACTACGTTGTTTTAACTCTTCCATTATTCTTCGGATATATATAAATTTAAGATAATTATATATATTAAGGATAAAACAATGTGCACTGAGTAGTACACTCATTATATCGTAAAAGGTTTCGAAACCAACCTTGCATGCTATTTTAAAATATTTTGAAATATTGAATATATAGAACGTCTAGTGATAATAGAGAAATGAAGATTAAGAACATCTACATTCGAAGAATATTTATTTTATTTCACATTGATCCGGTCATTGGATGTTATTAACAGTTTATCGTTTAAGGATAAATGGAATCATCATTGTACAAATGGATTGGTGATATGCTTCGTAAGAGATCTTCATTGGGATGATGAACTATAGACTTCAATATCTACTCTCAACTCTCTTATAACTAAGTTTACTTTATTATTTATTTACATATATTATAATAATGCTTATATTATTTTAATATGTTTATTATTATTATTATTATCTTTATTTCAAATTTGGCATCGCATCATATATATCTTAAAAGGAAAATTATATTTATTATTAAATATAATTAATTGAAAGCTTAACATAATTCATTAAATTAGATGAGGGATATAAAAAATAGTTATTATTTGACAGATATCTTAAACAGGATTGTATTGTGTTTACTACGTAATATTGTAAACGTTTAATGTATTTTTAATAAATAAAAATACATATAATATATAAGTTATACAATGGCAAATAATACTTATATATGGGTAATTGTGAAGCATATAAATAAGAACGGTAAATAAATTAATAAGTTACATAAATTATTAATTTTTGAACCCAGATATTGTTTTTATATATCTGTTAATTTAAGCTATTTTCTTTAATTTTTGAAAGTTTATTATAGTATTGAGTTTTATCATAGGGTATTAAATAAAAAAATATCATTTATTAATATTCTTTTAAAATGATAAAATTCATCCGTATTTATTTATTAATATTTTATTATCTATTCTATTATATTTTTTATTGTTTATTAAATATTGATTTGTTAACGTGATCTCTTTGTCTAATCATTATTGAATTATATTATATATATGCTAGTATTATAAATGTCATATGAATAATAGTTATAATTAATGCTTATATAGAGGCATATGAAATAACTTGTTTTGAAATTATTCCTGAAAAGAGCTGATTGCAAATTCTCCGTGAGTTTAAATATCGTGGCATAATGGTGACTGAAAGAGGGATGAAAGATGGATGTCCTGGTCTAAATTGTATTTAAACTTATTTAAAGATTAATGAGCTAGCATAATAGAGGTATATATAATCATGGACTTGGTATTTCATCGATTCATTTCTAGCATTCTACTTGAAGACCCAAAGTCCGATTGTAGTGAAATGCGTATCCTCTTTCTAAGGAATTTAATCATCTCATTATATTTAACAAGACCAACTTAGATTTTAAATATAATCCATTCTGTTATATTTGGCGAACCTAACTATGAAGCATTAAGTTAATGATTTCTAAACATTAAATATAATTGATTATATTACAATTAATACATCAACTGGGATGATTAAATGCCGTTCCGTTATATTTGATGTTTAGTTTAAAATAAATTATATATATATTTCATGAATATGAATACTTACATACATAGATTATTAGACAGATGGATTAATGTATTTCAAAGTTAAAATGATAGTTGTAATATAAAATAATTTTTATTCCAAACATTTTGATAAAAAAAATTGATATTGATATTTGGAAGCAATTATTTTTGGTGTTGAATTTTAATACCTATTAAACATTATAATTTTCATTTTATATTTTCAAGATTATCATTTTACTGAAATATGGAGCTATTTTGAGTGTTGAAAATATAATGGTATTTATTCCAGTATTCACTAAAAAGAAAATTTCTTGGTTAAATTTTTTGAAATAATAATGACTAGATTAAAATAACTTGTGATGTCTTACATTTAGCAAAATAATAATGTTAACTGGAACTTTAAAAGCAATGAAAGTCAATTCTATGGATGATAGGAAGGGTTAAAATGATTGATAGATTAACACAATAAAGACAATACAATAATGTATTGATGCTCATAATCTCTGTAGATCTTTTTGAAACATTGAAAGTAACACAATTTAAAAATTGGCTCATAAACCTACTAAATCAAAGGATGTTTCTTTTTATAAGAGAATAATGTTATTTTAAATATATGTGAAAAGTATTTTGATATCAGATGATTTCTTTTAATTATTCATTCAACTTAATCTCTTCAATTAAATTTCAACAAAGTTATCAAATTTAATAAAGTTAAACAGTCTCTTTTTGATAGTAATAGAAAACCTGTCGATTTTTTAAAATACAATGGTGATATGTTAGTATCAAATCTACTGAAAGTTAATAGAAATGTCTGAACCTGTGAAACAGCACCAGATCTTTAAAATGATTCTATTGTTTTTATTTATAAAAAAATAAAGTGAATATTGCAGTAATTACCATGAAATATTAGTATTACCCGTTATAGCAAAAATACTGTTAATATTTTTTTGAATCGGTTGCTATCAGACATAAAAGTATATTTATTTTTAGTATGTTGTTTTATAAAATCAAGAATTACAGACATGATTTTTATTGTCAAGCAAATATAGATAAAAATTAGAAAAATAGAGATGATTTATATATTGATCAGATAAATGGAGGCTGTGTGTTTGATTTGATTAATCAAAAAAATTAATGGCAATATTTGATATAATATGATCATCCATTAAAGTTTCTAGTCAAAAAAGGAAGCATTACAAATATTGGCGGACAATCAGACTCATTTAAAATGAAAAACAGGAAGATAGTGAATTGCAACATTTTATAGGTAGCTTCAAGAAGCAGTTCTCAAGTTATGTAACAGTTTTAATTGTGGAGTTTTAAAGTTAAACAGTTAAAAAATTAAATGTCTTTACTTCCTTGGCTACAGTTTGCTAATATTTGCGATATTCTTGCAATTTTTAAAGATATTAGTAGGATTATGTTTTGAATACATTTTATAAAGACTTGAATTTAATATTTTATATTTAAATAATAGATACTTGATCAATTGGTAATAGAAGCTAAAATCTTAACAATTTTTATCTTGCATGGTTATTAATTTGAAAATGTGAATCATTTTAAATATTACAATAGTTTTTTTTTTAAAGAAAGACAGACTTTGTCAAGCGTTGTTAGCCAAGAGGTCATCACAGTTGCCTTGCAAGCAAGTACTTGTTTGCAGCCGGTTGTGGGTTTGTGTCCTGACCGATGCTATGACATATGAAAAAAAAGACAGACTTAAATATTAAATGCAACTGAGACTATTTGGCATGATAAAACATAAAATTTTCCCTGATTGTAATAAAACTACTTCAATTTCTTTCTTAATTATAGCTTTTTATTGTTTTGTTTTTTGTTTTTTTTGTTTAGCCATATATTTCCAATAAATTTAATTAATATTAAACAAATTATTGACGTTTTTAAAAAAAGCACAGAATAGATAAAACAGAAACAGTATCACATACATATTAATAGATTTGTTATTCATAAAATAGTCATATACTTATCACAAAACTTAACTTTTTAGGTATTGTCTTTTCATTATTGTTTTTTATTTTCAAGTATTAAAATTATTTTTATTACTGGATACTAATAATGCTTATGATAGTATTACTAATTTATCTAAATTTTTCCAAATTAGAAAGATTAAACTTGGATCTTTTACTAATTAAAGATCCAAGGCTCCTCAATGATGAAGGCCTAAGCCAGAAACTAGTCTGGGGATATTGGATGAGTAGGCACTAGGTGGGGATTTTATGCACAAGCCTTCTGGCATCCATTGATTACTCTAGCTTGCTGTGTGTGGCAATATATATATATATATAGTGAGTTTTGTCTGTTTTAATAACAGTTATATGTATATTACTCTAGCTTGCTGTGTGTGGCAATATATATATATATATAGTGAGTTTTGTCTGTTTTAATAACAGTTATACACAAGCATAAGAGAAGGTGGTCATGTGACGTTTATTATCTTTTACTAATGTGAGTTAAAATTATTGAAAAGTTATTATTCATAAGTTTCTGAAAATACAACCATAAAATCGAAATACTAATTAATATATTTTTCCATACTGGGTGTGATAATAGTGAAGCTATCATTATAAAAACATATTTTCATTCATTTGCAAGCATGAAGTGAATGAAAAATGGATGATAGGTTTTTTAAAGTATAATGAATATGATCTTGGCATTTATAATAAAGATAGATCTCATTTACATTATAAAATTATCTCAAATACACTCTAAGATGTAGAATATTGATTGTTTTTTATTGGGAAGATATGATTGAGGATAAAATTACAGTGGAAAACATAATATTAAAATCTTTCAAAAAAAAGTTTGTTACTTAAGAAATTAAAATATAGCCTAGCATTATATCAAATAAAAAGCTAATGTACCATATAAGATATTTGTGGGTAATATCCAATTTAAAAAAAACTTACATTTCACTTTATTATATCTTGTGTTTCTTCTCAAATTTAAAAAGCAAAGATATATGCAAGTGTAAAGAAAATGAGCATTCTTAGTAACGCAATCAATATTATTTTATCTTTTCTTTGTAAAAAGTTTTTTTTCATTTATTAATTTACAGGAAAATGAAGGTTGATGACGTATAAATTTCACTACCGTTTTTAAAATAAAACTATCTTTATCCAGTTGAAAAAAAAATCACTATTTTTATTGCAGAAAAAGTCTTAACAGACTTTCCATTATAGAAAAAATATTATGGATCATAACATGATGTAGATTTTAATTCAGTCTGTATAAACTTTATACATTTTTCAGATCACAATCTGACTTAGAATTTTTTCAAGTATTTTGTTCAAAGACAACTTAGCTAATCGTTCAATAATTAGGTAGTAAAAGTTCTGTGTTAATCTGAGTTGGTCAGATGAGAGAGTCAATGAATTTACTACAAAAAAAGTTTGATATTTATAATAAAAGGCAGTTTTAGTTATTGGTGACAAAATATTATATTTTAATCAATGTTGAGTTCATGGTTTTATCTTTATATTCTTACAGAAGGCTATAACATTTAGATAAATACCAACTTCTTAAGTTCTGGTTATTTAATAGTTTCTCAAAAATGAAAAAAGTGAGAAAGTTAAAATCTATTCTCGATTTCGTAGTTACTTAACCGTGATTAGAGTGGTTTAAACTATTATTTTTTTAAACTTTCAAGTTTAAACAGAAATAAATGTATATATTAAGCACAAACAAGTATTAGTATAATTTGGTTGCTGTGACATGAATTTACATTCCTTGTCTAAATTATAAGTTAATTTAATTATTGAATGATTTTTATTTTCAGCAGTGTAAGTTAAATATTAAATTTCTGTTAGCTGTTTGATTCCTATAAACTTTGGAATTTCTGTTATCAATATTATTATTATTATTATTATTATTATTATTATTATTATTATTATTATTATTATTATTATTATTATTATTATTATTATTATTATTATTATTATTATTATTATTTGTATATATCAGACTTTCTATCAACAATTTATTAATTTAAAATAAAACAAAAAATACGTCATATTTTTAATCTATTTCTTAATGAAATGCTCGCTTATCGTAACAAAAAATAAATCGAGTGAAAATATTAGTAAAAATAATAAATTAAAAAACACTAAGTAAAGAAAACACGTCTGAAAAATTGATTAAATATATATATTAAAAAAAATACTTAAGTTTTGAGAAATTCGCAACTTTGTTAAACTATAAAACTTTTAAATTAAATACAGGGAATATTTAAAATAATTGTTTCCTCCAATTTTATCGGGAATCTCTTACGGATTGAATTGTAATTACTAAAGGGGATATATTTCACAATAGTAGACATTGATGCAATACATTAATGAACATTTTTAATATATTTGTGACAGAAAAATTGCAGCAATAAAATATATTAATTTTAGTCTTTATTATTACAATTTTACTTTTAGGTCGAGTATTTGCAGTCACCTGCTTTTTGTAATTATTTAGGAAACCGCAGGGCTGCAATTTCAATTTATCCGATTAGTTTATTTTTTCTTGACTCCACCTTTCCGGCATTGATTTCAAAATAAGGTTAGTTAGATGCAGCCTTCAATTAAGAATTGTTTTTCGGTTATTATTAAACTATACGATAAGCAAAAGAAATAAAACAAACTCTAACAATTGATTGCTGGCACTTTTTTTTGTTTTATTTTTATGTATATATGCTATGCCTGTGCGTGATATTAAGATATCCATCTATCTACAATACTAAAATTGATCCTACCCCCCCCCCCCGTTAATCGCAATAGATATACAGAAGCGAGAGTTATTTGCTAAAAATAAAAAATCAATCTAATTTATCGATTTAAATTAAATATAAAATATGAGAACAATAATTTTTCTATGATTTTATACGTATTATCTAGTGTTTTATAATAGTTCATTGGTTATTTCAATAGTTTATCACCCCTTAATCTAAAGCTCAAGTTCAGTCAGATGAAACAAAATATTTTCATATTTTAAATAGCTAAATAATATTTAACTATCAACAGGTTACAATTTTAATATATGTTTCCCTAGTTCCGCCTCTCCGGCACTGATTTCAAAATGAAGTTAATTCAAATGCATTTGCAATTAAAGTCTTTTGGGGGCGGGGTGGAAAGATAAAATTTTAAATGTATTTTGAAAACTATATAAAAACCCAGAGAAGCTTAATTGAATATATATTTAGAAGTAGATGAATTATGAAAGATGTAGTCGAAAAGAACAGTATAAGGTTCACAAAAAGAGGTAGTTTCTAAGTTGACTAATGGTTTTAAAAAAAATAGTAATGAGTATTTAAGAAATAGATAAAAAAAACATTAACTTTTGAAAATGCTGTCTGGTTTCCTATGTGAATTGGATTTTTGACGATGAAGATCGAGTATATCTGAGCAATTAAGTTTACAATTAAAATTATGTAAAATCTAATTAAGATTGCACTTAATCTGTAACAATGAAATTTTATTTAGCTCTTTTACATATCATTGATTATAATCACTTAAGTTTATTGTTTTATAAAATGTGTTTGTAAGTTTTGAAATAAATAAATTGAAAGACCCATCTTCTTTTTTTTTATTTTGTTATATATATATGTTCTTTATAAAATATAATTTTTGTGTATATCAAAATTATATTTATGGCATTTAATTGTTAATGAAATAAATAATATATTAATTAAACTTGATTATTGACTCCAGGCATGATTTATTTATTACAAACTTTTTCAAATACATGTTTGTATAGGAAAAAGTTTTAAAGTATTTGTGTTCAGTTATAGATAAATTTCTTTTGTGTGAGTGTGTGTATGTGTGTGTTTCAATAATATACTTTATTGTACAATAAATAGATTACATGAATTTTTACATTGGTTTTGCCAGTGTTAAATGGCATGACAGGTCTAACAAATGTGTTATCAATTAGAAAACTTACAATAATGTTCAAATAGGTTTACAAGTTATTAGTTAGTGGGTACATTTTAATATAGATGATTACAGTACAATTAAAAAAGATACGATTAAATAAAAAAAATTTACAATGTAGAAATATTTCCATTAGCAATTATATATTTATTATTATTTGTACTGATTTTTTTCTTTTTACTTATTTATGTGTTCCAAATCAAACTTTGTAGTTCATAAAAAATTAGATTTTTGAAAATACATGGTTGAAAACTACATACCTTTAAAACAAACAGATAGATATTATTGTTACAGTTCAAATAGATTGTTAGGCAGGTATCTAATAAATGTAAACTTTAAACGGTGTATTTACCTATGTTTTATTTTTATTGTCTGAGGGTTTAGTTCATCAGTTTAAAATACTCTTTGGATGAATTAAAGATATCCTTTGAGAAAATGCCTGAAATATTTTTATCTAGTGGAACAAAATAAGAGTTTGACATTTTTAGTTACCCAACATAAGCTATCATTAAAATAAAGAGCAAAGTGAATATTGATATTTTCCTAAAGTTTTTTGAATAAACAATATTAGTATAAAAATTTAAAATGGCAGACTGTATAATATATATATATATATATATATATAGTATATATATATATATATATATATATATATATATATATATATATATATTAATAAAGTATAGTATAAATAATACAATTAAGTTATTATAAATAGAATGAGAAAAACATAAAAAATTAATTAATAGTGTAAATATGTTATTATTGAATGAATATAAAATTTAGTAAAAAATATAAACAAGTTATGCATGAGAGATTCAGAATTAAACTAATGAAAGTAACTAATGGATTTTGAGACAGAAAAACTGCTTTTAATAAAGAAATTGATATATATTAAAGTTAATCTAAATCCACTTAATAAACACCAAAAAAAAAAAGAAAGAAAAGAAAAAGGAAAAAATTATTCTAGAAATGAATTTGGTAATACTATGTAATCAGTCTGTGAACCCCCACAAATATATCTACATACATAATATGCTAGTTCATTTTTTGTGTTTCCTTGATATTTTGTGAAGCTATCTTTTAATTTCTTTAGCAGAATACTTTTTTCTGAAATACTTCAATATTGCATCTAATTGTAGCTCTCGAATATATTTCATTCTCTTTTATATTTTTTCAGTTGAAATGATAAATATTATACTTCATTAAAATGTTTAGAAGATGATTCTTACATCATAGACATCCTGCATGATTTGACACAGTAGGTTGATTATTTGACTTGGGATATAGAGGTTGCAGGCAATTGTGACACTCATAGGTCTGGTGCTTAAACTTCTTAAGAACTTCCAAACAATAAAGCCATATCCCTTTCTTATATCATAAAGATGGTCTATTTCTACCATGAAAAGCATGCTCAAATTAACCATAAAACACTTTTTTAAGAAAAGCTTCCATTGTTTATTCATTTTACATTCCAATCCAACAAAGATGTTATTTTAGAACAGTGGACTCAATAGCATCACATCCAGAAATCTCAAAACATATTGATTGGTTTTAAGATCTTATCATTGTATTTTAAAAATTTTGCAGAGCATCCTTATATAAAACTTTTTAATGTCTTTATATACTGCTAATAGCATGTTCAAGTTTCATTTTTATACAATAAATTAGCTATTTCCCTGTGATAAAATATTGTATATTTTAACTTGTTAAAAGCAGCATCAGCATATTAGAATTTGTATTGTACAGTCAACATCTAATTCCACTTTTTTAGTTATAAAATGACCAGGGTATTTAAACTGATTTACATTGTTAAGATGATAACCATCCAAGAAAAAAGTTGTTGAGAATTATTCTTTGGTCACTGGTTGATAAAGAACCTGAGTTTTATTAACATTAATTAATAGACCAAGTCTTTATATGTTGCACTCAAAACATTAAAATGACTCTAGGTCTTCTTTGCACTCACATAAATACAGTCATCTGCATATTGTAAATCCAAACTCAAGAACTAATTTAAGTTAAAAATTCCATCATCAAATATACATTGACATGTATGCATCAAACAAATGAGAAATTTAGACAGATTTGCATAAGTTAAATTTTGGTTTAATTTTCAGCAATTTTCAAATACATCCATAACTGTTACATACATCAATAAAGCACCAACTTAAAGTTGGGTATCATATGTCTGTCCATTAGGGCCACTGTAGTCTCTAATTTTTTACTACCCCGATTCTCCCTCTATATCCCACTTATATACCCAACTTCTGGAGATCAAACAAAACGTCTATGATTCCATAAATACTTCTCCTTATATGGTCTGCAAACTGAGCCCTTTACTAGTCCCCATGATTTTTGATTAATCCCCAATTTCACCTTAAAAGGTGAGGCATTTTGGTAGTAAATTTTACTAAAACCTTCACACCATATATGGTTATTTTCTACATGACATCATTACATTAGATCTATAATTATTTACATATTTCCAATATTATTTAGTTATACACTTCTAATATTATTTAGTCATACAATTCTATACTTATTTATGAATCCTCCTAATTTTACAATACTATTTGTATAATAAATTTTAAACAATACTAAACTAACTTCTCCATGACCCTATACTCCTCCTCCCATTCCAGAAGTATCGGTTCTTTTACAAAGTCTCTTAGGTATGTGGGTGGTTTTTTATTTCATCTTGGGTTGTGGTATCCTCACTCTTCTCTTGACTTCTCCTCTTCACTTGAATTCTCTGTTTCTGGCTGTTCTTCACTCATCACTGGTTCTCTAGCTTCAGGTATGTTGTCTGCTTCTCTAATTTCTGCTTGGATTTCTTGGTTAGCAACATGGATCTTGCTGATCTCTTGTTTAGTCTCTTTTAATTTGTTCTTGTTGTTTTGGGTGGGGTATCTTCCTTCCCAGCTTAGACAATTCTGGTGGTGAATGTGGTTAAAATGTCTTTTGAATATCATTTCATCTTCAGTTTGCACTGTCCCAATATTCTTTGAAGTTATACTGACTACTTCACCTTTTATCCAAATTTTCTAGAAACAATCTCTAATCCACATCTTTTTTCCACCAATGAACTTCTCATGCTCTGTCCATAATCTTATAGCTTCTTCTCTTTGTCTTCTTTCAATTTCTTTCTGTCAAAGCCACTCTTGAAGCCTTCTTTACACTGCTTCACATAATTCTTTTTCATGTTGTCATTGTTGCTCATGAATTCTTTCTTCCTTAATTTTATCAAAAGTTATAAAGTTCTTTTTTCTAACTTTGCTTGCCAGATTTTTAGATTTGAAAGCAACTTCACTCTATCACTCTTAACTTTCACAACTGGTTCTCCTTTGTTTTTATCCAAATTCTGTCAACTCACATTATTTGATTCATTTGCTTCATCCACCTTGCTTCCCTGTACATATGGTACTTTTCAGCTTTTTCATATTGCAGGCATTGAGTGATTCTTTAACTCTAGTTGCACTGGTGTTATTTGTATTTGATCCATTTTTATATTAAATAGAAGTGGGAATTTACTTTGTATTTCTTTTCCAATATTAATTTTTTTTATTACCTTGTTCATGATTCCCAGTAGTCAGAACCAGTTCCTACTGATTAGTGGGTTTATTCAGTTATGCACTATAAATAATGTAGGACTCTGCTGTTCACATTTAAGTTTATTCTCACCAACTTCTGACAATCTCAACCATATTTCCATTTACATCTCTAGTGCAAACTTTGTTCTTCTCAATTTTTTATAAAATTTGCTTTCTTTAGTAATGTTATTTCAATCTCTTAAAAACATAAGAAAGACTTCTGAGCCACTATCTATTTCCATTTTGAAACACTTCCCTTCTATGTATAATATTTGCTTAATTTTGGCTTTGTGCTCCTTAATGCTTTTATATCATACATTTCTGGGGATTGTTTTCTTAAACTTAATTGGTTGAAATCCCTCACCAGAGGTCCTTTATGGCTTGATGGTTTTCACTGGGATTGATTACAATTTCACTCAAGGTGTCCTGGTTTTCTGCCACAATAACATACACGATTTCACCTATAATCTTTCTAGCTCCTGCTTTACCCTTCTCGTTCAATTATTATCTGGAACAACTGATAGTTTATATGCTATGATGTGGTTATTTATGTATTTCTTCACTTGGTTGATTACTAATTCATGTGTCATTCCCTTTTAAGGGCTTCCTTATATGTTATGGTCGACTCTGCTAGAAACTGTTTGTGGAACTTTGTTTTATGCAATCCTAATAACAATTGTTTGAGAAGTGCTTCTTCTAAGAACTGGACATAAGCACATTTTTACTAACTTGCATAAAGCCACATCGTATTTCATAAAGGTTTCATCTTTTTCCTGTCATCGTAGTCTAAAATGTAATCTTGCAATATGTTTTGATAGTAGAGGGCAGAATTTTGTAGTTAATTTCATGACTACCTTGTAATATGATAATGTTTCATGCTCACACAACCATGACTATTTCCAATACCTTGATCCCTGCAAAACCCAAAAGAGTAGCTATTTTTTTAATGATTTTCTTTGATCTATTTACCAGGAAATGTTTCTCTACTAATTTTACATATAATGACCAGTTGCCTGGATTTTCAACATCGAAGTCTGCTATTTGCAATTGTATGTTGGCAGCCATTTTCAATGCATGAATTTATCTCCAGTCACCGTTCCCTTTTTTGATTTAATACTGACGTCTGATGTTTTTGCTATTTCCAAAATCTGTATAATGGTGATCCTGTCTGACTATGCCAGGTTTGAGCTGTACGCATAAAACAAATAAGAAATTTGGACAGATTTGCGTAAGTTAAATTATTAGTTTAATTTTCAGCAATTTTCAATTACATACATAACTGTTACATACATCAATAAAGCACTCCTTTAAAGTTGGGTATCAAAGGTCTGCCTGTTAGGGCCACTGTAGCCTCTAATTTTTTACTAACCCAAATCTTCCTCTATATCCCACATATACCTGACTTCTTGAGTTCAAACAAAACATGTCTAATTCCATAAATACCTCTCATTATATGGTCTGCTAACTGAGCCCTTCACTAGCCCCCATTGGTTTTGATTAATCTCCAATTTCACCTTATAAGGCAAGGCATTTTGGTGGTAAATTTTACTAAAACTGTCACACCATATATGGTTATTTTCTATATGACATTATTACATTAGATCTATAATTATTTAGGTAATTCTAATATTATTTAGTTATATACTTCTAATATTATACTTATTTATGAATTCCCCCTAATTGTATTCAAATCCTTGTGTTATTAAACCTCATATAAATAATTTCAAGGAGCATTCCATCAGTTATAAGTTTTACACTCCAGAAAGGTAATGGAGACAAATCATTAAGTAAGAAATAAATAAAGCAAACTCATTTTTTCTCTTTATGATGGGAGATGGTCCTGCAAGATTTTGCAGGTTTCAGAGACAAAGCAGCAGAAGTCATCATTGAATTTTGTATTTCAGAGAATCAGTTCCTGTCTATAGATAATGAGCCATATAGGATCTTTATGGGTCACCCCAATCTTATTATGGTTTAATAAACCCAATAGGATTGCATAAATTGTAAAAGTAGGTAAACTAAAAGTAAAATTATATATATATATATAATTTTATCTATATATATATATATATATATATATATATATATATATATATATATATATATATATATCAGATGAAAATTAGTTGAAATATCTATTAGTCAGGTAGTTAATAAAGATTTTTTTTAAATATAAGTCTACTCACATATTTTCAGAAACATATTATTGCTAGTAAAATTATTTTGTGGTCACTAAAGCTAGGAGAGTTAATAGGAAATAAAAGTAAAAGTGCAAAAATTATAATTTTTAATTATAGAATTAATTTTCATGGAATGGTGACATGCTAAAATTTATACAAGTAGCAGCCCCAAAAAAAAGTTATGCTTTACTATTGTAATTTTGCCAACAGATATGTGATTCAGATTAGTCTGTAATAATTCAGAGAGTGCTGCTGTCATGTTTTCCAGAATTTGTCTTAAATCATGAATTACCTGACTGTTTACTACAGCCATCAGAATGAAAGAATGCTTTTGATGATTACTTGATGGCATGTTTAAAAAGATATATAACCCCCCCCCCCATTATGAACTACATGTCCTTTTCAATTTTTGAAAACTATTTATATTTTTAGATTACTTTATAAAAAGTTATTATAAAAGCACTACTACTATTTTGTTTAAATGCTTTCCACTCAACGCTTTGACATATATAAAAAAAAAAAAGTATACATCAATGTTCCACTCTTGATGGATTTATTTTTGGATTACTTTACATAAAATTCTAAATTCCACCAGTTGCATCTTTAAATAAGTGTGAATGTCAAAAGTATGCTGATTTTTCAATTTATTGATTACTTATACCAATTTGGATTCAAAAACTCCTCACAATGTTTACAAACAGAAACTAAATGTAAAATTGAGAGTTAGTACATTATTATATTGATAACCATAAGCATTTGTTAATATGTTTTGTTTTTATAAAGATTTTATATTTAACAAATGCTTATATTGATAACCATAAGCATTTGTTAATATGTTTTGTTTTTATAAAGATTTTATTTTTAATTTTTCAGATAATTAATATTTTTTATAATGATCTTATTTTTATTTTTTCAGATAATTAATATTCTTTATAATGATCTTAAAATATAGTTTTTAAAAGATGCAAAAGGAGAATGTTGTCTTCCCCCCTACCCCGGTGGAAAACATTTGGTGGATTCTATAATTAGAAGTTGTTTGATTCTAGACAGATAAAATCATAATAGGTAACAATTTACAGATAAAACTATTTATGATTTTTTGAAGGAAGACAACAATTTAAACTGAATGGGTTATAACAGCATTGCAGAAGAATTATATGCAATTCTGGCGTTTAATCTTAATTATGGAGTATATGTTTAAATAGATAAAAAAGAATCTGTTTTCATTTGAACTATAGATGAATGATATTCATAATTGTACTTTAAAAATATAGTGATGGAATATAAGCCTATGCTATATTACAAATAAGATCTATATTTTATAATTATTTTAGTAGAAAAAATTTTAAGTGCATCTTGATTTTGTGCTTTACAGTTTATGAAAACTTTTGATCTACTTTTTTTATTATATTTTATCTTTTCATAATAATTTTGCTTTTAAAAGTATCAATAAAATATAAAAATTAAATACTTTGATCCAGAGAAAGATTATTGAGATTTAAAGCAAATATTTAGCTTCTAGCCACAGAACATCCCTCTGAAAAATCTTTAGTATGGGTTTTTTCAAGTATTTTTATCAGAACTATTATTGAATAATATGATATAGCAATTATATTGAAAGCATGCTAGGCAGTAATAAAACTAAATATTAAAAAAAACTACTTTTTCTATGAGCGTATTCATTAATTACCAAATATCATTTTTATTTTAGTGTATAAAAATTCAACCCTAAATTTAGCGTTTTGATTCACTATCCAACTAAATAAAATTGGTGAATTAAATTATTGACTTGTGGAGAATGCAGAAAAAATGATGCCAAAATGACATAATTTATTCTCACTTGAATTAAATTTAGCATGATTATAAAGTTCATATTTATATTTATTTCTTAGTTCCATCTGGACTCAATGTACATCACTGGCAATATTTTAATTTGGATTATCAGTGAAGTTTTTTTTTATATATGTGGGTATCTCTCACTAATATATGGTAAGTGAATGGCTAAACGTGTCCAAATTTCTAAACTAACTGCTTAATAAAAAATGGTAATTATACTTGTTTCTATAAGTACTGCGTTTATTGGTTGTCAAAGTTATTAGTATTGAAAGATAACAGAAAAATTATAATACTAGGAAATATAAAAAAATACTCAGCATATGTTTAATTGTATAAACAGATCCAATTATTATAGGCAGTAGGCCAATCTAATTTCAGTAATTAACAGCAGATCTATAGCTCAACTTTATTTGATTAAATTTCATAAAAAAAACTTTAATGACATCAAATATATATATATATATATATTTAAAACTTAAGATAATAAAATATTCAGGAATCATTAAAAATATTTTTTAGCCATATTTTAAAGAGAAAATGAATAAAATATATTTTGGTGTAATTTGCATGTTAAAAAACTACTATTAAAATATGTTTAAATATAATCGAATTAAAAAGTATAATATTTTTCTGTTTGTGATACAATTAAAAAATTCATGAAAAAACTATAAATTGAATTTACAAAAATTAATTGCTTTTTTTTTTTTTTTTTGCTATTTTATTTTTAAGAATTTAAAGCATGTTTTGATATCTTCTTTAGTAGTGTATAATACTTTGAATTAGCAATGCTATATTAGTGCATATGTTACAATATAAATAAATTGTTGTAATCATCATCATCATCACTGTCAACTATTATCAATCCACTGGAGATTGAAAATCTCTCCAAATTCAATCCATCTTCTCCAATCTTTAGTCTCTCTTCTCCAAATCACCCCTGCACACTTTTATATTTTATCCATCCATCTTACATGTGGTCTCTTTCTGGATCTTTTACAATCTCTTGGAATCTAATTTAAGAATTCAATGATGTCAGTAACACCTGTTTGTTTCCTTACCCATATATTGTGTTTTCAATCTCTTTTTGTTATTCCCAACATGGATCTTTCCATACTCCTTTGAGTTGCTGAAATCTCTGTATTGCTTTTCTATTAAATGTCCAAGTCTCAGATCCATAAGTAAGATCTGGTGAAACATATTTATTAAAAGCCCACCTTTTCAAACACATAGACATATTTCTTTTTAATATTAAATTATTTCTACCGAAAGCACTCCAGCCAAGTTTAATTTTATAATAAATTTCATCCATTATATTTCCAATTGTAGTAATAATCTGAGCAAGGTATTTGTAGTTGTTAATTTCTTCTAACATATGATAATCAATCTTTTTTTCATTTTTTGAAAAAATCCGTTGAACATTACTTTAGTCGTTTAATGTGTCTTTAAAATTTTGAAAGAAATAATACTAAATTAAAAAATATTCATTTAAACTATAAAGAACAACTTTGTTCTAATATATAATATAACAATAGATGGCAACGAAATCTTAAATGTTATTATTGCGACTAAATGATTAAAAAATTAATTTCTCAAACCAATGTGATATTTAGAAGGTTAAATAAATTTTCTTTTAATGAGAAAAATGCTGGTTTAATCAGATTGCCACCAAATTAGAAAATGATATATATTGCATCAAAATGGATCAATAGTTTTTTTTTTTTATTATTTCAAATATATAGATATAATGCTTACTTCAGATTTATATCAATGTAAATTCTTTCACCGAAAGCGTAAATATAAAAAAAAAAAAACTTTAAAATTAATTTTAAAAACGTGATTAACAAATTACCATATTTTCCTGTTGGGCAATATGGTATTATGTAGTTAGTTCATTATTTTTTAATAATAAAAAAAAATACTATTGTCATATATACATACACATATGAGTAAAAATATAGAAGAAACAGACTTTTTATTGAATTATATATATATATATATTCTACTTATTTTTATTTTAGATACTTTTTAAGTAATAAATTGATCAATGGTTTATTGATTTTGATTTTTACTTAGTGCTATGTATGTATGACATTACATGTTAAAAATATATTTTTGCCTCAATACTTTAATTCTAACTTGAAAAAAAAAAAAGAAAAAATCTATTTTTTTACTTTATATATATATATATATATATATATATATATATATATATATATATATATATATATATATATATGTAAGTTGAATTACTTTTATAACTTTGAATGTAAAGTTTGTGTTGCCATCTTTCTCTTGTACAAGTGATCAGTGATATCCACATTGATGAGTAAAGTGTTGTAGATGTTTTTTCATTGCTTCTACTATTTTTAAAGGAATATCATGCAAGAAGACTGTCCATTATTTTTTAAACTTATTTTTGTTGAATAGTACTATTAAAAAACATTCATAATTATTTTTAAATACCAGGTTAAGCTTAATCCTATGATTGATAAATTAGTGCTACATATTCAAAAACTAAATAAAAAAACATATTATGTTAAATAAAAGGTGAAGCACTAGAATGAGTGAAAATATTCATCCAATAATAATATTAGAGTTAGTCTAATATATCAATTTACTTTATTCATCTAATAATAGATATCTAATTATATAAAATTATATTTAAGTACAACAGTAGTCAGTAAACTCACAAAAATAATAATAAGATCTATATGCACTATAACTGTGGTTTTAATTGTGTTTTTTACTGATCAGTCAGTCGGGATACAATTGAAAGAGAAATGATTCAAATTCCTTGTGATGCAATAAGCTAAAATAAAAATAATAATGTATAGAATAGATACAAATATTTTTTGTTACATTTTTATGATTTGATTGGATTTAAATAATTATACTGGAATTATTTTCAAGCAACAAAAATACATATCAAACAAAGTTATATCAAATTTATTTATTTTTTAAAATTTTTTTATCAGTTCTCATGACGTTTCAGACGAACTCTTACGTTATATATCAGATTCACTTAAAATTTAACCTGCACAAAACTCTTTTTAAACTTGGATAAGGTCCTATAAAATTTATTTGTCTGCTTCCTATTATATACATTTATATAGTTATTTGTTTTTTTAAAGTGATAAACAAATTAAAATTTTATTACAATAAAAAATTTAAGATATTTTTAATAGGAAGATAAGTCATGCGTTTTTCTAAGAAATCAAAGTCTTATCACATTCATCAAAAAACAAGGATTTATTAAAAATATTACTGTTTAATTTGTAATTAATTTATAGCATTTCCAAAAAAAAAATAATAATAATATCAGAATCATTTTTGATCACCATATGGAAAATACAATGAAGATTTTTTTAAGATTAATTATTAAAGTCTTTGGATAATGCATTCCAAACATTAAGGTAAACTTTATAATCTTTTAAACTGGTAACAGTGGTATAATCATCAGCATATTATAAATATAGAATCAATAGAGATATTCTTATTTTTGCTTTTAATCAATTCAAATTAAAAATTTTGCGTTATTTTATTAAGCATTTAAATTTCTGACATTTTTTTTTATTCTATCTAATGTGTTTTTAAAAATGCTCAACCTTTCACTTCTATACAAAATCTTTATTTTAATACTAAAACTCAATAAATTGAATTATTTCTTTTTAATTTAATTTTACAAATGAATAATATGCTAAAAAAATCGCATTTGACTTTTTTAAATATTTAAAAATGTAAATAAGAACAATATATTGCACACACTTTCAGATAAAAAATAAATTCTTTTTTATTTTAAATTTATTTTGTATCAATGAATGAAGATGGATTTGTGATCATCTATCAAATCTATATTAAAATTTGATACTTTATAATTATTAAAATATTTAAAAAAAGTTATAACACTGTATCACTTTTATAGGCAATAACATTAATGATGATTTTTACATAAAGCATCATCAAGATAGAAAGTATGCCTTAAAATAAATCTTTCAGATCAATAGAGTAAAGCTGATTAATATTTTCCCATTGTTGATAAAATACTAACTACTGACCTCTTTAGATTTTTTTCCCAATTAAGATATCAATAAATGCAATACACAAGAATCTACCTTATTTAAAAAATCCTATACTAATACAAGTTACATCAATGATAAACAGTGTTCTAAAGCCAGGAATTATCTTGCTTTTTTATGGAAACATCCAATAATTCTAGTCAAATATGAGAGGGACAAAATTAAACTGCCTTTAACTATTTTAAAGATTACTAATATAAATTAAAAACAATATTATAGCAACTAATTTTGTTTAATATCAGTTTTTATTTTAAATGCCTCAAATTTTCCACTTGTAAAATATCACTTTCTCTCATTCCATCATATAAAATCTGCATAATATAAATAAATTTTGGGAACAACCAACTAATTTGCCTATTCTATTAATTGAATCAAAAGTTTTAGTCAAATTAATAAAAGCAATTTATAAATCACACTTTTCTTTCCAATGCTTTTTTTGCATTTACCAGGCAACAAAATGTTTATGGTTCTTTTTGATTCTCTAAAATCATATTGAATAAAGAGAAACTATCCATCTATGGTTGGAAAAAAACTATTCAACAAAATCCTTGAAAGTACCTTTGCCATAATAGTAATAATGATATTTCATAATAATTATTGAAACCTATCTATTTTTTATTTTAGTAAATTGAAATAATATAAGTATCCTTAAGATCAGTTGGTGCAATGGCATGAGTTTACATATTCCTCAAAAAATTCAATATTATTGAAAGCAATATATCACCATCACATTTTAAAACTTCTCCAGGTATTTTATTAAGATCTAAGATCAATCCATTGTTTTAACCATATATTTTGTCCAGGTTTAGAAAAGTAAATAAAATGAATATTATTAAAAGTGGTTATCTTAATTTTTCTGCCATTATTCAAATGATGTTCAAAATATTCCTTCCACCTATTCAAATTCACATTATCATCATACAGAAGAGGTCCAATGCTGCATTATTTCTCAGAGCTATATGTTACTTTCAGTGCATCAACAAAATTAATAAATATATGTATCATCTTTGCAATTTTAATCCTCCAATTATTAACCTTTTATCAGTTGTTGAACTTCTGCCTTTAAATCTGTGTCATGTTATGAAACTCCATAGTTAATTTATTAAATTACCAAGCCAAAATGCAACATTTTCTTTTAAATAAATCACTAACAATAAGATGATTGTCAGAAAACCAATCATGATTTTTATTTTTATTAAACCCAAAAATGGATTTACTTGAACCTCTAATACATTTCTTTAAAAAAAATTGAATAGTGCAATAACATAAGACTCAAATTAGCAATTTTTATTTTCAAGAGCTACTGAAATTTAGTATATATAATAGATACTTTTGAAGAAGAAACATTAATTTGTTTGTGAATAGGGAATAATATCTATTTTTAATGCATTTATCATTTTAATCTCGGATGTTCATTTAACAATCTGTACTTGTAAGTGCTTATAAAATGTGAATTCTATATTCTGACTCTTAACTATAATATAATCAATTAAATGCCATTGTTTTGAGGATGGATGACTCTGGAGTTTTTTATTATAATTTATTCTGCTTAAACAAGGTATGTATGATAGTTAGTCTATACATTATGAACAAGTTTAAAATGAACAGATAATTTGAATTTATAGTATGTATATCATTATTTCCAACAATTTTCAGCCAAAGTCTATTTATGCTGAGGGCATTAAAATGACCAAGAAGAAAAAGTTTAATTTTTTAATGATATTGCTGCAATAACACTTTCCAGCAAAAAAAAATGCAAGCTGTTTTGAATTCTCCAATTTAATGTTGAAGCATGTCAGCACTTGTACCACTTTGAAAGCCAAGTTTAAACATCAATAGCTTTTTAGTGATACAACAAGTCATAATAAAAATACAGATACTAAATTAGATTTTACAGAAACTTTAAAACCATTCATCTATTCACCTTTTAGTGATTGACATGTTCTTTCAAAATACTTGTAATTATCTATTGGTTTCATTATTTTTTTTTTTTTTTTTGGTTTCATTAAATTTCAAATCAAGTTTCACTAAAGGCAGCTATATCAATCTTAAAGTTTGATAGTACATTATTAATGCCACTCTTTTTTCTGTTCTTGAAGAATTTATATCAAATAAAGTTTGTAAAATTTTATTACTTATTGCTATTATTATAAATATTAAGCAAAACATTTGTTTTTTACATGCAATAATTAATATAAATTAATTTTAATAATAATCACAGTGTTATGAGATTTATCCTACATACAGAAAAGCTTTGGGACTTTTGGATTATTTATGTAACTTTAAATTCAAATTCCCAGGCAAGAAATGAAGTATTATAAGAAATAGTCTACAAAATTTCATCCCACTCACAAGTGTTTTTCTGTGAACATTAACAACAATTTTAATCATCTCTATTTTTTTATAAAACAAAAAATGATTTGTTATAAAATCTTTTTCTTATTTCAATTTTTTTTTTTGTTTTTTATTTAAAATCCAAGATTTATATTATTTGAAATTTCTGTCAGAATTTTCTAACTTTACTATATATATATATAATTTTAAAGACTTTAACATATCTAACAATGTGTAAATGTTTTGTACATATCAACTAATTTTTGGTATATTAATGATTGTTATTAAAATAATGTAAAACAGTAATCATTATTAATTTACTAATTTACTTTTAATAAATGTAGCTTTTAAAAATTAATAATTAAAATAAATGATAATAATAATAAATAGAAAAAAATATTTTATAATTAATGTGTTTATTTAATTTGTACTAAAAAAATTGGTTTTCAACTACAATTAGGGATTTGTATTTTAAACAGATCACCTACCAACTTATATAATTGGATGTAATTATTTCCTGATGAGCATATTGCAGGATGGAAACAAATATTGGCATTACCCAATGTTTATCTTACCACCCTACAACAATATCTCTTGCTTATCAGAGGATGTAGCATTAAAGAGACTGGAAACATCTAGAAAATTTTGTTTGTTTGGTTTCCCAAATAATGCCACTAGAATTCCAGCTTACCACAATCTTACTTACTTATTCAGATCTGGTTACGGTGAACATAGCTTAGGAGGCATGAGATTCTTGTGAACAAATGCAATAAATGATGAATGATGTAAAATGAAACTGACCATATAGATTAGCTTTAGTTAGCAATGATTTATTTATATAAAAACAAAAGTTATTAACAGTTCATCTTTGGATTGACATTTTCCTATATGCACATATGTTTGCAGACTAGTTTGATTTACGTTTAATCATTCTTTTCATAATCATTGATGATTGGTGCACTAAGTCTTTCAACTATAAGTTCTATACAAAATATTCATCTTTGATTTTGGTATCTGGATGTAAATCTCAGTCATTCATCTGTTATCCAGGTATGTTGATATAAATTCAAGTCATTCATTTTTGATCCAGGTATCTGGGTATAAATTCAAGGCATTCACTTATATTAAAATATTAATTCTGTAATTCAGATTTGTAGATTTAAATAATTCATTTACTTAATTCATCTTTAATCCAGGCATATGGATGTAGGATCATGTCATTCACTTATATTAAAATATTAATTCTTTAATTCAGATTTGTAGATTTAAATCATTCATTTACTTAATTCATCTTTAATCCAGGCATATGGATGTATATTCATGTCATTCATTTATATTAAAATATTAATTCTCTAATTCAGATTTGTAGATTTAAATCATTCATTTACTTAATTCATCTTTGATGCAGATGAATATTGAAATAGAAACACATTCATTCAATTTAATTTTACATAGAAGCATTTTTTAATCTGTGGATTATAAGGCTATATCTAATCCCTATTCATATTTGAAGTAGAAATATATTCAATTTAATATTTCTATTGAAGCATTACAAATTCTGCATTCATGTATATATAAATACATATTTGATTTACCTCACTCATTATTATATTTTTCATTTATTTTTAAATCAATATCCTTAAGTTCTTAAATCAGTATAATTATTATTCTTTAAAAACATTATTCTTTAAAAACTTTATTTTCTTATGTTTCATTTGATAAATCAATCATTGAATAATTATATTTTATTTTATATGTTAATTATTTCAACAAATATATTTTTAAAATATAATTAAATATTATAAATGTATCTAAATTTTCCTTACCTTGTCATTTAAATCTTCACATCAAGAAGGGTTTTACTTGGGATAAATGGTGCACTGAGTTATTGCTGCTCTTAATTGGGCTTGTTTTCGGATTTTTCCAGGGCTTTTCTCATAGTTGGAGAGAGAAAATCTGCTTTTTAATCACTCATACTGGAGTTTTCCAAATAATAATGTGCTTTTCCATTATTCAGTTATCCAGTAACTAAAAAGTTTTCTTCTGTTGATGATAACTGTGTTTTCCAACTGGGTTATTTTAGAATTCCAAAAAGTAACAAAAATTGCGTAGCAATAACTACCATTTTCCACAAGTCTCACTCTTGACCATCCTAATAACTGATTGTACTATAACTGTAACTTATCTAACTGTAACTGTCACTGTAACTGACTTAATTGATATGCTTCTCTTATTTCTTCTGCTTCCTGAATTTTTTCATCTACCAACATGTTTTTTAAAATATACCTGATTAAAAACCCAAGGCAAGAAGGTGATGCTATCTTTAAGTGTTTTTTCATTTAAATCTAAAAACATATAGCTCCAAAATAAATTGCATCTATAATATTTTAAATTGAACATTTATTAATTAAATGCTTTTTTTATATTTTTTTTATTTTACATTTTTTTATTTATTTGTTTTTATAACACAATTGGAAAGGTGATTTTAATTCACTGTGACTTGCTTCTTTATTTAAAATTTTATTTACTGAACCTCATCAGTTTTATTTTTAATTTTAACTACTTAAATTGGGAGGTAAAAAAATCTTTAAAATATATATGAGAAACAACGTGTCTATTTCATTTCCTCCTGCTAAATTTTGGGATGAAATTGCCTGGAAATACAATTTCATTCCACATAGTATAAATGTCACTACTCATTATTGTATCTCTACTGGGGTTAGATAGGCTGATGAAATAGGTAAGATGAGATGGGAAAAGTGAATACATGAACCACAGCCTCCAATGTCAGGATAAGCAAATGGCTAAGCATGGACTACCAGTACACAATAACCCATGATGTTGCTAAAAAAATCTCATTTTTAGGCACTACCTCTCCTGGTACCTAGAGAGAGATACAAATAAGAGTAGGAGCCAGAAAACATATTTGGCATTGAGCCAGCCCTGCTCATCTCTTGTGAGTCAGGGGCTTATCTATGTGGTCTATTTATGAGACCTATCAATCACTGCTGGACTATTCTAGAAGCTCAACATCTAGGTCTGGATAGTGCCAAGCATCATGAACACAATGCATCCAAGCAGCCCTGCTCAATCATCCACTCATCTCAACATGAAAAACACAAATTCATGCTTCACTACATCTTACTCACAAACTTCTTCCATCAGCTAGCTCTGCTTCATTGTTCAGGATTTCAGCTGCATCCTGGCTTGGAAAACTAAGAATCATGATCAGTTCTCCTATAAGACTCTTTCATATTGTGTGGTGATGTGCTTCTATTTTGTCCTATTTTGGAGTATTTTTCAGGCCATACATCATCGTGGTGGCTTGTCACCACGATGATACATCATCGTGGTGGCTTGTCACCATTTGATCTTTTTATTACCCAGGTCTGGTATGGGCTATGCATACTGCCTGTTGAATATATCTCTGCCTTCTTTACCGTGTTGGTACCCCATTTCTTTGGTGATAATACCATGGTGGTGAGTCATAGTTGCTATAGTTTCTTGGAGGCAATTTCCTTTGATAACTGATAGCTCCTATCCTCAGTCCATCATATCATCTATAGGAAGGTTTATTTGACAGCTTGGATTCTTCTTAATTTATTAATGTACCACAGTTATCATATGCAGTTAAAAGCTCAGCCATCTATTCAATACATCTGTGATCTATTCAAAACAGCATCCTTTCTACATAACTTGGGAAGCTGTGGCAGATCAACCTGATAAACTGAAGTTCTGATAGAGGGTCAGATGTCCAGGCCCTTAACATGGTCACTTATCTTTTAAAGAAGGGTGTATAAGACTCTCCAGGTGAACATTTTCCTGGGAAATACTTGTATTTAATACCCTCTTCATAATTGTCACTCCAGTAAGAGCTTGTTAGTGCCACTTTGAAATCCTGAAAATTTGTAGGCTGAATAGGGAGTCCCACCATGCCTGTGCCACATGCTAAAGATGGATACAAGCCATCACCAGTTTTGCCTCTTCTGTCAAGGCATTTATGCTTAAATACCTCTCCAGACATTTGAGGTACTCAATGAGTTCTTCATTACAGCTACCTGCAAAAGTTTATATTTTGAAGTATTGATTCACTATTCCTGGCATCTGGTTGGTTATATGGACTTCATGAGTAACTTTATAACTTTCTTCTTGAATATCTTTTGGGACTGTTTCTGTCCTTTCTTTTATTGGCAATGCACTGTTACTTTTCATCTCTTTCATTTGGGTGGTCAATCTATCCACCTGCTCCTGCATGGATTCTTGGTTTTTTATGTTTTTTTTTGTATCTGTGACTTTGCACATTTGGGTCATCTTGACTTCTTGCTCAAATAGTGACCCTTTTACTTCATCCATTACTTCCTCATTCATTTTTAATATTCTATCTGTCAATTCTTTCATTATTTGATTGATCTTTTTATTTTGGCTTTTGGTTGCTTCTCTGATCTGTTTTTCTATTCTTCTATTAGCTTCTACTATCTGTTTTTCTATCCTTCAATTAGCTTCTACTATATTTTTTCTCTTCTTCTCTCTGACTCATCTCTTCTTTTATTCTTTTCTTGCTGAACTAACATGGAAGTCTCCTCTGTTTTCTGTGATTCTTCTACTTGTTGACCAACTTCTTTTGGATTATTATCTTCTTGTTTCTGTTCTTCACTAGGAAGATTGTTCTCAGCTTCTGTGTTCATTATCTTTTTTTGCTTTGGTTATCATCTAATTTTTAAACTTGTACTTTGTAACACTTTCTTTTGATATTCTACTATTGTATTTCAACTTGGGTAAGCTTCTCTCCATTTCATGATTTACCCTCAACATTTTTTTCATTCCTGTTTTACTCATTGGATACCATTCATTTTTGCTTGGCTCTCTTAGTTGCCCCTTTTTAGTTCATTTCACATCCCCACACCATGTTCACTGGGCACATCTACAGAATGGTAATTTGCTTTTGCCTTTTAGATTTCTTCATTTATTTTCTTTGAGCTTTTTACATCTATGTGCAGGCTAGCTAGATCAGGCTCCAAACCCATTTTTGATACCCCCATCCTGTTATAAATGGTTACCTAACTGAGGCTTGATGATGATCATGTACTATGGCAATCATTACAGATGGCTGTCCAGTGTAAGACTGATAATGATCACATACCAGTGATCATCACTTCAAAATTATCAACATGATCTCAAACCACAACTGAGAAAGGAACAAAATATGCATTTTATGCAAATTTAATTTTAAAAATTACTGTGAAATATGTGACAAGAGTATGGATGATGATTATAAATTATAAAATAGTAATTTTCATGTATGTTTAGAGAGGTTCATGTTTAGAGTTAAATAGAAAATCGATAATTTTGGAGATTGGATTGGGTGTTTAATTGTTGAAGTTTGTTTAGCTGTATTTTCAGTTTTGATGATGGATGTAGGTTTTTGTCATTGGCTTGAGGATGAAATGTTTTCATGCATTTTTGAGGATGTTCTATCTCCACTATTTGCTCCAACCTATTTTTTGTATTTTATATTGTTTGTCATAGAGCAGTTAACATAGTCCTGTCATGATCCTAGTCTCTAAGTCTCCAAAGAAAAGGAGCAAGGCATAGATTGTATTTCGCAGCCCATAAGACTAAAAAGAAGCAGGGCATAATTTTGTATTTTCCAACCCTCCATGAAAGATGTCTTTGCAAAAATTTTGCACTATATTATAAAAGTTGTAATAGCTTATATGGTCTCATTTGAGGTAGCAATCTTGGTGTTTATAATGCATTGTGTACTTACAGTCCAATGGCTGAATTCTTTATCTATCTCCAAATTGCAGATCACTACTCATTCCATTGAATATCAGTTGTCTGTCAGATCTCTAAAAAAAAATTGATGAGAACATAGATATGAACTTTGTTTTGATTATACATGTAAATTATATAAAATATTATTGGATAGATGTTTTATTTTTATCTTCCTTTTCCCTCAGACCAGGGGCAATGTAACCAGTTGGGTTACATAGCACACAATAATATAGTGTGTGTGCATATATATATAAAGTAAAGGAAAAGTAGAAATAAACGCAGACATAAATTTAATTTTTGTAGATATTTTCTACATTTACTGGGAATAAAAATAATAAATAAAAGGTTGAATAATTCTGGGTTTAAAATAATACTTTATTATAAAATTAAATATTTAAAAAAAGGTCTGATAAATAAAAATTAAAATTTTTATTCTGATTTTGAAAATTTAAAATAAGTATGTTTTCTGATAATTGTAAAAATGTCTATTTTTGAAATCTTTTAATTAATCTGTAAATTTCTATTGTCTGAGTAAAAATATGTATGTAGATTCCAAAAAATTAAAGTTAATTGAAATCATTTTTTTCCAAACACACTTTCATAAAAATTTCAAGCTTGTTTTCAAAAGGATTAGACAGATTGAAAACAATTATTATTTTTTATCACATGACCCAACCAAGATTATAAAAAGACTGATAAAAAATATCAGTTGGTTTTGTTTGTAGTTTTGTAAGGAGTTAGTCAGAAGAGTGGTTTTAATATCTTTGGCCAACTAGAGCAACTGCAAAGTTTTGCTTTAATATTTTTTGAAAAGCAATTAGTAGAAGAGCTAGCTATAAAGTTGGCTAAAATATTTTGTGAAAAGTTGGTAACTGTAGCAAAGAATGGCAGCAGTAAAACTAGATGCAGAGATGGCTAGTAGAATTATATACAGAACTGCCATGAGGATGTAAGAAAGGGAGAAAGTAGCTGCTCTACAATACACTGATGGAGTTTGAATTTACATGGAGGTAAAGGGTCAAGATTCTTTGTAATTCTTAACCTTTAAAATTTTCTGAAAAACAGCTTTCTGACTTGAAACTTATCAAATCCAAGTCTAAGTGTAACCAACTTCAGAAGGGAGAAAGACAACCATACCTGAATTATGCACTTTTACCTGATGATGAAAATTGCCTGGACTCACCAAAAAACAGCTTACCCAAGCAAAACACCAGCTGAGTAAAGTAGTTATATGTATGCTGCTGTGTCTATATGCAGAGAAGCACAGATAAACATGTATACAAAAGTGAGTTGTTTTTAAATAATTCATTTGGATGACATTTAAAGACATATATTATTAGTTAAGGAGTAACCTAATAAAAAGCTTTCTAACCTCTCAAAAATTGACTATATTTTTTAAAGAATAAAAGAAAGTTGTAATAGAATTTGATAAACTGATTTTTTTAAATATTGATACACACATATATATTCTAACCTCCCCCCCGCGTGTTCTCACCCCCAAAATATATTGTTTATTACTAATATTATGGGTTCTAGCTCAGTTAACAAATAAATAAATGAAATATTCAGCATTAATTAAAATGAGTACTAGCTCTAATTTTTAAAATACAAATACAGTTCAATTTTAAAATGAATTAACAAATATTTACTATTTTCATGAGACATGGAGTGACAATACGGGGAACGAGATAGACTACATTGAGACATTATCCACACGATACTACCTCAATGGCATAGGAACACTATTCCCCCTTTTTACTATACCAAATAACTAACTCATAGTATTCTTACGACTTTCTAAGCTCTATTCACTACGATTAAAATAATAATCATATCTTAATCTTCTTTATAACAAGAATCTAGCTTAATTAAATAAAATGAAATAAAATAAAATCCCAGGTTCATAAATTGTATTCTAACTGATTTAAAATTACGGTAGTAAAATATGAAAAGGGAATTTTATGTCATAATCTACTACACAGCAACTAATAATAATAAAAATAATAATAACGATAATAATATAATATAATCTTCTTTCTTCCTAAATGAAATAAATAAATACGTATGTGGTAGTATTTTAATAATCTGACAACAGAATACATGTGGCAACATTAGCATATAATTTAATGTAATATTGTGGCAACCGACTTATGAGCAATAAATAATATAAATTTATGATCTTTTAATTTTAACATACCAATAAATTCTCAAAATTATTATAACACTTTTATGTTTACCTTTTGTGCAAAATTTATATATCTGTTTCAATTATAAATTGTATCGTGATTTCATGCATCCATGTGGAGAAATAACAACTCGGACACACACACAATTGTTCTGTTAAATTATATTATTAATATACTTTAAATAAATTATTGCATGCATATTCCGAATTACTCCTATCTCATAATATGTTAAAAATGTTGTATAAAGTGTGTACATATAATTTAAACTTTCACACTCCATTCTTAGTCAATAGATGATCTAAAAAAAATACATTATGCATTATAAACAACTACTAAATTACCAAACGACCTTTATCTCCTCGATCGCGTTCCGTAGGCTTCACCATCCATTTGATCCTTGTAGATATAAGATTCACATCCATACACTTTATTTTTAAACAATATTTTTGTAATTTTATCAAGCTATTATATTTAATTTTTAATATTACTAAATTTATGTTTATATGTTTTCCCTAATCTCACATAACATTTTATATTCTAAAATAAATTAGTAAAAAATATTTAAACTATATTTACTGTACTTCTTTATCAAACTTTCTTGAAAACCGTTCATATTAAAGCTAAAAAAAAATGTTTATTATTTCTTCTTCAGTCACTTAATGTTCTTCTCCCTGCTTGTTCAATTTTAAGGCAAAACAAATATTACTTCGTTCAATAAATATTCATGAATGATAATCCTTGGTTTTTATAATATTTAATACAATTATTAATTATGATATTAGTTAATTCCGTAAAGAAAAACGTCTACATATTCTCTTCTAATATTTTTCTGCTATATTTTCTCCCGTGCGACTTTTACGATGCATCTTCTCAGTACTTTGATTTAAATATTCAACAAAACTTTTCTGTTTCCATGGATCCATTTTATTAAGTATATTAGATTTATATTTTCCAAATCAAGCATTCCTCCAATGACCACTTTATAATATTTTCCAATTCCTCTTAGAGAAAATTTTTCTATTCTTTTTTCACAAAAAAAAATAATGACTCTTTCATATCATTATTCGGTAATTTTTTTACCTTCTTTTAAAATTCTGGTACTATATACTTTATAATGTTTCCTTTAAAAAGACAAACATTCTTTCTTCATTATAACTTTTACATAATTTTTTCTTTATGATATACGCATCTTAAATTTTCCATAGAGAAGAATAAAAAAACTTCAGAGTAGCCTTATAAATTTGTGCGTCATAATTTTTCCTGACGGCAAATAACTTCTCTTTTAAGTTTTCCGTATAGCGTCCAAATTATATTCCTCTGAGTTACAATAATAAGTTTCTGGTTGAGCATAAATAAAGTTGTATCAAGGCACTTTACAAATATTTTTCCTTTATCATAACTTCTATATACTGTTTTCTGTAGTATTTCCATTTTACTGTAAGGTTTTGGCTAAACTTGAATAAAATTACTGGTAAGAAAACTTTTAAAAATTAGCCCTCCATGTAAAGGCAGTTCAAAATATTATATTTAAAAAACTTTTAAAATAAATACAAAATTTTAAAATTATATTACTTTTCTAGCTTACGATCTTATCCAGCTAAAAAATATGTTACTCCCTCCTTCACTTACACATTCTTTCTCCCACTCCGTCTAGTTCTTATATTTTGTCTGCTAAAATACCTCCGTTGATTGGTTAATGACTTTTTTAGTACGAACAAATTTACACATTTTTAGTTTTATAACAGACTAAATTTTTCAAATAAGACATTTATGACATAATGATTTAAAATATTACTTAAAATAGTATTTTTAAACTCAATTATAGTTTTATCAAAATTATTTAAACTTTAAAACAATTATTAAAATAACATTTAATATCTATTTTAATATTAGTATTTAATCTATCTTGTTTTTATTTAAATAAAATATTTAATTTTTTTATTAACTGTATTCAACTTTTAAACACTACTTAAATATTACATCATTTAAACATTTAAAATAACTATTTAATATTTCAACATTCATTTCAACAATAGACAGCAATTACATTTAGTTCCATAATTCACAAACTTTATTATTATATTCTAACAAGCGTGTGTGTGAAGGTATATAATATACAGTCACATGATTACTAACTTTATCAGATGATTTGATTTTTAATTTACGTCTCGGTTTAAATTACCAAAACTGATATATTTTATAAAAATTTGGAAAATAATTTAAAATGTAGAACTAAATATAATTCTCACCATCCCAAAGTTTATTTAAAAATATATTAGATTAAATTTGAATATTAATTATAATTATAATATTGCATATAGCGTTTATTTAATTTATTAGTTTTAAAACATTACAATTGGATTGTTAATATACTTTTAACTATTTATAGCTGTATTATTTTATATGGCCAGCTTTTACAACCATAAGCAAGGATATAATTAAGCTTTATTTAACTGTTTCTTTAAAATAATTCATTACACTTTTATATACCAGGTAATTTTCAGCCTTAAATTGTACTATAAAATCTAATCGATCATACAATTATCAATATATTACACAAACGTATTTTAAAATTTAAAATTTTTTAGCAATTGACCATTCTACCTTATTATGACCTATAGATAAGGGCACATAACTTCCCCCTTCGAATAAAAAATTTTAAATTAAACATCTAGTTTAATACCTACTTTATTCATTAATACTCCTCATTTTATTATCTGCTACAACCAAATTCCATCTTATACTACTCAATACAATAGAATACACTGTTTGCTATACAAATTTATACAATATCTGGACACTAAACTCAGACTTTGAACTATTAATACTTATAAAAAATTTTCTACACTTCTGATGGGTATGGGATTAAACTTCTAGCGTTGTATGTCCCTTTTTCACCATCTGGTGTAGTTAATACAAAAGCATTCTCTCCCACTTTTCTAAAAATCTTGTACGGACCTTCATATAATTCTAGAAATTTTCTAAATTGATTTCTTTGTAGGTTGCTAACATGGGGTGTTCTAATAAGAACTAGATCATCAACTTTGAATGGATGTGGTCTATTATGGGCTTGCTTTACCCTCTTAGCACCCATAATATGTAGCTTTACTTTGGCTTGATTTAAGTCATGATTTCTATCTATTGGCTCTCTTATCAAAGGTATAGGTGTTTGAATTAATAACTTTTCATGTTTGCCATAGTGTAGATGGAATGGTGTAAAGCCTGTGGATTCATTGCAAGTACTATTTATATATTTGACAACCTCAGAGAGTTTATGGACCCACTGTTTATGATCGTCAGCTACATAAACCCTGAATAATCTACCGAGCTCCCGCATAACACGTTCGCAAGGATTAGACTGCAGATTTCTAATGGAGCTCATAACATGTCTGAGGTGTTGAGTTCGAATCCACTCATTCCATCTACTAGATATAAAAGCAGTTGCATGATCAGTAAGAATTATTTCTGGCTTTCCCACTAATGGAAATTGATACTCAATCATACATTTAATTACATAATGAGTGCTGGTTTTAGGTACTGGGTAGGCTGAGACTAATTTACTAAAAACATCATATGTAACAAGTATAAATTTTTGACGATTGAATGGTGGCAGAGGCCCATAAAAATCGATCGCTAATAATTCATTAGGACGATCTGGAATAATGGGTTGCATGATTCCCACGTAAGATTTACTACAGTGCTTAGATTTTAGACAGATTTTACACGTTTTAATCTTTTTAATTACGCGTTTGTACATTTTATTCCAAAAAAATATCGATTTTAATACATACATAATTTTTGGTGCTCCATAGTGCCCATAGCTACTATGAACATACATAATTAGTTTATCAATCATGGAGTTAGGGACAACTATCCTCCATGATTCTCCCTGATTATAATTTATATTGTACATAAGCAAATTTTGATAAATTTTATATTTATTAAAAATCATTTTAACGCGTTTATTTTTGCTATTTATATTATCATGATTATTTAAGATAGTCATGATCCTATTTAATCTCATATCCTGACTCTGAATCATAGTGAGATTATTATAATCATCAGCTATAGATTCATCCCTAACCAAATCTATGTTACTGATAATAATGTTTTGATTAACAGGATTTTGTGACATTAAACAGATAGGGTGGCGGCTAAGAATATCAGCAGGGATATTCTGTCTCCCTTCAATATAAAGTACTTTATAATTGAATTGTTGGAGATACAAGCTCCACCTAATAAGTCTCTCATTACTGAGGTAGCTTTTATTTAAAAACTCTAAGCTTCTATGGTCGGTCAATACAATCACAGTAGAACCTAGTAAAAATTGCCTTAATTTCTGAAAAGCCCAGACAACAGCTAGGGTTTCCTTTTCAGTAATAGTGTAGTTCAACTCAGCACCTCTTAGATGTCTGCTCAAGAAGTACAATACATGAGGTACCTGATCCTCATCGAGTTGAAATAACACTACACCCAGACCATAGTAACTACTATCTGTTTGCACATAAAATATTTTATTGAAGTCAGGATAACTTAAAATTACGTGTTTTAAAAATTTATCTTTAATCAAATTAAATTCACGGTCATGATCAGGGGTCCACCTCCACCTCTCAATCTTTTTTAGTAATTTAGATAAATGTATGGTGTCCTCGGCAAAATTTTTATAGAAGCGGTTGTAATAATTACATAACCCAAAAAAAGATTTCAGCTGCTTTACCGTTTTTGGTGTGGGGAAGCGTTGAATAGCTGCTATCTTTTCTGGATGGGGCTAGATGCCATGCTCACTTATTAAGTGACCCAGAAAAGTAATTTCTTTTGCTGCTATTGAACACTTCTCCAAATTAATTTTTACATTTTTTGCAGTGCATTCACTAAAAAACATTTCTAAATGTTGGAGATGCTCTTCCAAACTGTCAGAAGCAATGACGATATCGTCCACATACATGACAATCTTTTCTTTTAATTGCTTTGAAAAAATCATGTCCAAACATCTGATTAAGCCAGCACCGCTATTAATGAGACCAAAAGGCATCCGTCTGAAAACATACGACTGGCCTTGAAAACGAAATGCTGTGTATTGCTGATCATTCTCATGTAACGGTATTTGCCAATAACTAGCTGTTAAATCAAATGTAGAGAAAATTGACCTCTTATGAAACTTAGTTAGGAGCTCATGTACAGGTGGAGGAATGTCACGCTCTGGTACAGTTATAGAATTCAACATGCGAGCATCTAAACATACCCTAATATTGCCATCCTTCTTCTTTACAATAACCAATGGGTTTACGTAAGGAGAAGGGCACTTTTTGATTATATCCCACTCTAGCATCATGTCTATTTGACTCTGTACCTCATCCTGATATTGATATGGGATCGGGTACATCTTTTGATGGAAAGGATCATTACACTTCAACTTAATACGATGGGTATATCCCTCTATTATACCAGGGATTTTAGAAAAAATGCTTTTAAAGCTATACATTAATTGATATAATTTCTCATTTAATTTAGAATTGACTGCATAAATATGTTCAATTTTTGCTTTTATGCTAGCATCAATCAATGTATTATGGATGCATAGTAATTGATTGGAAAGGTTATGCACACCATATTCAAAATTAAGCCTTTCCTTCTTACAGGTAAAAATTTTGTTATAAAAATCTATTTGACAATCATTTAAAATCATGAAGTCAGCACCTATTATGGCTTCATGTATCAATCCAGGCATAATAAGAAAAACATGCCCAAACTCTGTATTATTAATTTTGAAGGTAATCCAAACTTGTTTATTTGTTAACTTAGTTCTCTTTCCATTTGCTAGAGTTACATGTATTGGTTTTACTGGCAGTGAAGGTATATCACCTTTTATGCATACCAGATTTTTATAAGTTGACTCTGATAATATGGAAGCTTGGCTTCCAGAGTCAATCAATGCTTCAACTTTTATATTTTTAATGTTTAAAATTACAACCGGACATTGATACGTAATAGGTGGTTCACCTATTGTAAAGGGTTCTAAGAAATCAATGTCTAAATCCAAAGTATTCAGCATCCACATCTGATCGTTCCCCATTTCGTTAGCACCTGGTCCTTGCAAAGAGGAACTAATCCACAAAGACCTCTTTAGTTTAACTTTTTCTCACTTGTTTTTATATTGGGTTTCTTTAAAATAGTAGTAATACCACTAGTAGAGGGTTGATTATTTTGCAACTCTACCCTACTTCTAGATTTGTCAAATCTAACCGCTTTCTTAGCATATGGATATACCCTATTTCTATCACTAGAACTATATCTTCTTTTAAAGCCTATTTGATGCCTTTGATTATTATAGTCAACATTGATATTAGACAATGGATAGTTATTTCTTTCTCTATTTGTTTTAAATCTATTATCTATAGATGTTTCAGTGTTTTCTAGTGCATCTAATACTTCTGACACCTCTTCTATAGAATAACGGTCCGCTGCAATTAATAGTTGCTCCACATTTCTGGGCAAATTGTGTCGTATTATTCTTACTATCTGTCCTTCAGACAATGGACATGCCGTTAGTGTTTTTAATCGAATAGCCTGACTCCTAAAGAAACTAGTATAGCTACCTTTATTCGATTGATATTTTTCCTGAGTTATCTGGAACCTAATGCTATCTTGCTTGTCAGCGTTCCAGAAACTACCTGTTATTAAACATCTAAAGTCACCATAGGTATTTGGCCTTTCAAAAAGTGACTGCCACCAATCTTTGGCAGTACCTCCTAAGTGATTACTACAGATGGCCAACTTTTCCTTTTCAGTTAAAACACATATTGAAAATAGTTCATCTAAACTATTTAGAAACTCATATGGATTTTCGGCATGGTCACCTCTAAATGGTTTGACCCTCATAAAGCGTAATGCCATCGAGTTATTTGATCCTCCCTCACAACTAGTATTTCCTTTAATTATTCGGCTGTCTATTTCTTTATTATTATCAGATTCTATTTGATTACCTTCCTCCTTTCTTACATACTCTATTTTATCTATTGGGAATGGACTTTTATATTCTTCACATTTACTATGCGATGCTTTTTCTTTACCTAATTCTAACGTTTGATTGCTAATGGATTTTATCTCTTCTATTTGTTCGTATACCTGTTGTAATTTTCCTTCCAAATTTACCTGTCCAATCACTTGATCTATGTATATCTTTTGTTCCTGTCTAAACCTATCTAAGTTTTGATCTATAGCTTCCTTATACTCATTACTATTTCTCTCTACCTGCATTACTTGTTCTTTTACGTCCTTTTGTAAGCGCTTTAAATTCTCACCTATTTTGGACCTGTACTTCTGATCATCCTCCTTCCCAATATTAAAATCCTTTAATTTTCCCATCAAACCTTCTTCTATTTCTTCTTTTATATCTCTCCTATTTTGCACTACTAAATCATTAAACTTATCCACTAACTCTCTCTCCATTTCATCTTTCATCCTTATTCTACTCTGCATTATCTCTTCCTTTATCTCACATATTTCATTATTAATATCTAATTTATTATTATCAAACTCCTGTTTTAACTTGCTATTATTGGTCTGACATTGACTGATAGAATCCTCTATTTGCTTGTTTATACCTTTTATAGCAATTTCAGAAAATTCTGTAAACTTAGTCTTGAGCAATTCCTGATTATTACAATCTATTTGTTCTATTTCCTCCCTTAAAGAACTAATAACTTTTTCACTATTGTCCAATCTTGATTCCAAGCCATTAAATTTATTATGTGCTTCCTCCTTAAAGTCTTCCATAGTCTTACAAGTATCATTGAGTTTTTTATTCATACTGTCTATACACGCTTTGATTTCATTACTATTTTTACTCATAATTTCATTGATCTCTTCTCTATTTTTTCTATTATCTTCTTGAATCTCTTCTCTATTTTTTCTATTATCTTCTTGAATCTCTTCTCTATTTTGTCTATTATTTTCATTGAGAGATTCAAATTTTATATTATTTTCTTCTCTATTTCTACTTATATTCTCATTAATCTCTTGAATCTCTTCTCTATTTTTACTTATATTCTCATTAATTTTCATCATCATCTCTTCTCTATTTTTTCTATTATTTTCATTGAGAGATTCAAATTTTATATTGATCTCTTCTCTATTTTTTCTATTATCTTCTTGAATCTCTTTTCTCATCAGTATTATTTGAGACAATAAGAAGCTATCTACATCTCTTTTATGTGTGACTACTTCTTCTTCCTCTATTTTTAATTCCCTAATCTTTTCTTCTCCTTTTATTTCGTCATCTGTAATTTGTACAATATCTGTAATTGTTTCTATATTAATTGTCTCTTCCGCTTCCCTTTCCTCCTCACAACTACTATCCACAATGAATTCAGATATTTCCTCTACTGAACTGTTATCTTGATTATCCATTTTTTTCTTTATAATACTTTTTCCTCAAAATTTAATATCCCAATAATATGTTACTATTAACTTCTCATAAAATAGTTTCTTACCAGTTCTTTTATCTCATCCAACCATCACCCACAATAATTATAGACAATACCTTCTATACACCTTATACTATCTAACTAATTATAATAACAATAACAATTAAAATTATATGTGTCACAACATCATTTCCCACATGCATGATTCACAAATATTTTGCACAAATTAAAACACTTTCAAATATATTTTTCAATAATACTTCAATAATTGACATGGTCATATTAAATACCAATAATCGTTAGCCACATATGCATATTTTAAATTTTGTTTGTCAATTGACCCACAATAGTATAGTACGATTTTTTTTTTTAAACAATCAGATTATCTACCACATAAAATTGAAATTATTTTAATAACAAATACTTAGTTTACTTTAATAACTAAATCCTAATAATTATTTCTATAATCAAATATGAAATTATCTACTTCTGTAAAATATGTCTATTGACAATCTCCCGATTTACATGAACAAATTCAAATACTAAACTATATGTAACTCCACTACACATCGTGCAGTCTCATTGGAAGAGCAAAATTTAACCTTCTGTTAGTTGAATCCAACCTATCGATTGTAGTTCCAACTACACATCGTGCAACACGTTGGGCGATCACAATCTAACCTCCCCCTGCGCGTTCTCACCCCCAAAATATACTGTTTATTACGAATATTACGGGTTCTAGCTCAGTTAACAAATAAATAAATGAAATATTCAGCATTAATTAAAATGATTACTAGCTCTAATTTTTAAAATACAAATACGGTTCAATTTTAAAATGAATTAACAAATATTTACTATTTTCATGAGACATGGAGTGACAATACGGGAACGAGATAGACTACATTGAGACATTATCCACACGATACTACCTCAATGGCATAAGAACACTATTCCCCCTTTTTACTATACCAAATAACTAACTCATAGTATTCTTACGACTTTCTAAGCTCTATTCACTACGATTAAAATAATAATCATATCTTAATCTTCTTTATAACAAGAATCTAGCTTAATTAAATAAAATGAAGTAAAATAAAATAAAATCTCAGGTTCATAAATTGTATTCTAACTGATTTAAAATTACGGTAGTAAAATATGAAAAGGGAATTTTATGTCATAATCTACTACACAGCAACTAATAATAATAAAAATAATAATAACAATAATAATATAATATAATCTTATTTCTTCCTAAATGAAATAAATAAATACGTACGTGGTAGTATTTTAATAATCTGACAACAGAATACATGTGGCAACATTAGCATATAATTTAATGTAATATTGTGGCAACCGACTTATGACCAATAAATAATATAAAATTATGATCTTTTAATTTTAACATACCAATAAATTCTCAAAATTATTATAACACTTTTATGTTTACCTTTTGTGCAAAATCTATATGTCTGTTTCAATTATAAATGTATCGTGATTTCATGCATCCATGTGGAGAAATAACAACTCGGACACAAAAACTTTAGAACAAATTTAAAACAAAGTTTATTAACAACATAAATAAATTAACAATATTTTTACACTATATACATTGGATATCCCTTACTTTCATATCTCAACTTAATTTATTAGTTTATAAAATGAAATCAAAATAATATTTACTTTTCCTAGTTAAATCTTATTTTTTTTTTTTTAAAACACTTAAGAAAATACAGTATTATTACTTGATTTATTATTATGGTTAGCTTATTACAAAATGCATTTCTTATATGATTATCACTAACACTTTGCATCCCTAATATTATTAAAATTATATTTTTTTTTTTTTTTACAAAATTTACATTCGTAGTAAAATTCTACAAAATAACAAAATTTTAGTTTTATATTGGTTGTATGGAATCTTACAAAGTCAAAACATTGTTCTACATTCGGTATTAGGTTTTTATTGTTCATTATCCGATGTTTATTAATCCTAATATTCTCATTCAAGCCTTACTTCGGATGATATAATTACAACTATTAATATACCATGCACAAGTATATGTTTATTATACCTTATTGAACTATTTTCTTAATAAATATGCAATACTTATTTTCTAAATATTATTAAAAAAAAAATTCATTCAAATTTTATTATCACTTTTAAAATACTTGGTTTAGATTTCTTTTCAAAATCTTATATTCATTTCTGAATTAATTTTACAATGTATTATATGATTCTTTCTCTCTTTATGATATTTTGGACTTTCAATTTTAAAGTTACACAATTCTATACATTCCAGCAAATAAACTATTCTTACATAAACGATAACATATCTTCAGTTCTATTTTATTCATTATTTCTTTGAAAATATCTTTCTGACCGATGCAGATTCACAAAATAAGGATAGCGAAGATAGATGCATAGGATCAAAATACAACTAGAATATTACTCGTCATATATCTTGACAATCATGGCACAGTGAATTAAAAGACACTATAGAGGAGTGACCTTTACCTGTCTACCAACCTCTATTATAGGAACGATGCTAAAGCTATTTCTTCAGCTTTATTATAACATCAAAAGTTTAAAGATATGCAAAAAACACTGTCCAAACTATATGTGTTCAGTCATAGGGCTTAGTTAACTATACTGAAATCACACAAAACTAAATATGATCCAAATCCTTTATTTTTCCTATTTCTTAAAAAAAAACATCATCTTGGTTTCCTCTCCACTAGTACTTCCAAGTCACTATCCGATCTTATTTCTCAAGATTTTTTCTATACTGTACATCGACAAATACATATCTGCATTACTAACAATAATAAAATTCATTTATTTTAAAACTATTCCACTGTTCTATAAGACAGCTTGCTTACTACTTTCCTCCGTATATTTAGTCATATACAAACTACTTAAATATCTGAATACTTTATTACATGAAAGTTCAAAAGAATCACACAATTGTTCTGTTAAATTATATTATTAATATACTTTAAATAAATTATTGCATGCATATTCCGAATTACTCCTATCTCATTATATGTTAAAAATGTTGTATAAAGTGTGTACATATAATTTAAACTTTCACACTTCATTCTTAGTCAATAGATGATCTAAAAAAAAATACATTATGCATTATAAATAACTACTAAAATTACCAAACGACCTTTATCTCCTCGATCGCGTTCCGTAGGCTTCACCATCCATTTGATCCTTGTAGATATAAGATTCACATCCATACACTTTATTTTTAAACAATATTTTTATAATTTTATCAAGCTATTATATTTAAATTTTAATATTACTAAATTTATGTTTATATGTTTTCCCTAATCTCACATAACATTTTATATTCTAAAATAAATTAGTAAAAAATATTTAAACTATATTTACTGTACTTCTTTATCAAACTTTCTTGAAAACCGTTCATATTAAAGCTAAAAAAAAATGTTTATTATTTCTTCTTCAGTCACTTAATGTTCTTCTCCCTGCTTGTTCAATTTTAAGGTAAAACAATTATTGCTCTGTTTAATAAATATTCATAGATGACAATCCTTGGTTTTTTTATAATATTTAATACAATTATTAATTATGATATTAGTTAATCCCGTAAAGAAAACGTCTACATATTCTCTTCTAATATTTTTCTGCTAATATTTTCCCCCGCGCGACTTTTACGATGCATCTTCTCAGTACTTTGATTTAAATATTCAACAAAACTTTTCTGTTTCCATGGATCCATTTTATTAAGTATATTAGATTTATATTTTCCAAATCAAGCATTCCTCCAATGACCACTTTATAATATTTTCCAATTCCTCTTAGAGAAAGTTTTTCTATTCTTTTTTTTCAAAAAAAAAAATAATGACTCTTTCATATCATTATTCGGTAATTTTTCCTTTCTTTTAAAGTTCTGGTAACTATATACTTTGTAATGTTTCCTTTAAAAAGACAAACATTCTTTCTTCATTATAACTTTTACATAATTTTTTCTTTATGATATACGCATCTTAATTTTCCCATAGAGAAGAATAAAAAAACTTCAGAGTAGCCTTATAAATTTGTGCGTCATAATTTTTCCTGACGGCAAATAACTTCTCTTTTAAGTTTTCCATATAGCGTCCAAATTATATTCCTCTGAGTTACAATAATAAGTTTCTGGTTGAGCATAAATAAAGCTGTATCAAGGCACTTTACAAATATTTTTCCTTTATCATAACTTCTATATACTGTTTTCTGTAGTATTTCCATTTTTACTGTAAGGTTTTGGCTAAACTTGAATAAAATTACTGGTAAGAAAACTTTTAAAAATTAGCCCTCCATGTAAAGGCAGTTCAAAATATTATATTTAAAAAACTTTTAAAATAAATACAAAATTTTAAAATTATATCACTTTTCTAGCTTACGATCTTATCCAGCTAAAAAAATATGTTACTCCCTCCTTCACTTACACATTACTTTCTCCCGCTCCATCTAATTCTTATATTTTGTCTGCTAAAATACCTCCGTTGATTGGTTAATGACTTTTTTAGCGCGAACAAATTTACACATTTTTAGTTTTATAACAGACTAAATTTTTCAAATAAGACATTTATGACGTAATGATTTAAAATATTACTTAAAATAGTATTTTTAAACTCAATTATAGTTTTATCAAAATTATTTAAACTTTAAAACAATTATTAAAATAACATTTAATATCTATTTTAATATTAATATTTAATTTATCTTGTTTTTATTTAAATAAAATATTTAATTTTTTTATTAACTGTATTCAACTTTTAAACACTACTTAAATATTACATCATTTAAACATTTAAAATAACTATTTAATATTTCAACATTCATTTCAACGATAGACAGCAATTACATTTAGTTCCATAATTCACAAACTTTATTATTATATTCTAACAAGCGTGTGTGTGAAGGTATATAATATACAGTCACATGATTACTAACTTTATCAGATGATTTGATTTTTAATTTACGTCTCGGTCTAAATTACCAAAACTGATATATTTTATAAAAATTTGGAAAATAATTTAAAATGTAGAACTAAATATAATTCTCACCATCCCAAAGTTTATTTTAAAATATATTAGATTAAATTTGAATATTAATTATAATTATAATATTACATATAGCGTTTATTTAATTTATTAGTTTTAAAACATTACAATTGGATTGTTAATATACTTTTAACTATTTATAGCTGTATTATTTTATATGGCCAGCTTTTACAACCATAAGCAAGGATATAATTAAGCTTTATTTAACTGTTTCTTTAAAATAATTCATTACACTTTTATATACCAGGTAATTTTCAGCCTTAAATTGTACTATAAAATCTAATCAATCATACAATTATCAATATATTACACAAACGTATTTTAAAATTTAAAATTTTTTAGCAATTGACCATTCTACCTTATTATGACTTATAGATAAGGGCACAATATGTAAATTTTATGTATATTCAAAATGGAATTATTAATTATGAAAACTATTGTTATTGTTTGACAAAATTAAATTTGTTAATAATCTGTGCAATTCTATATATATGTGTTTTAGTAAACTTAGCATAAGTATTTGTATTATTGTTGAAAACTTAATTTAAAAGCTTAATCATGTATTATTGAAGAACAAGCTAAATATGTTCAGAAATTTTATGCACATACATGTATGTGTGCATATCTGTCAATTGTATTGCAAATACCAATGCTTTTCAAGTATGACTTATATGTAAAATTTTAATCATTTTTTTTTTATTAAATGTCTATACAAAGACATATTAATTATATATTAGAAATCATACATCTGTGTGCACATATATATAAACCAATATAACAATTTGAATTTTGAATAGTAATTATGTAAATTTCAATGTAATAATTTGAATTTTGTATGTTAATCAAAATAAGAAGGCTTAATTGATATGTGAAGAGCTATAATACCATTTTTTTATTATTATTAATAAACTTATTTAATTGTTAAAAATGATTTCCATCACTTCTTAGTCACAAACAGTAATAGAGCTTATGTTTTCTGAGCTAAATTTGAGCACGGGATGATCCAGCGATGATCAATCATCATCCTGATTGGTGTATAAGATTATATTCTTTAAAGCCCATGCACTACCTTTAATTTTAGGTTAGTCTCATTAAAAATTTATGTTTATAGTTGGCCAGTACAAGTGGCCTGACCATTGATGATGATCAACATGTTTTTATATCCCAGCATTATTGTTTGATACTTATGTATTCTGATGAATGAGCACTTAAGTGGGGAATCTAAGTTATGTTTAGATAATTCCCCAAGGTGGCAAAGGCTCAAAAGTTAGCCTGGTCTACAGAAGACCTATTTCCAATCCAGTCACAAGATGGATTGTTGATTTTATTCTGAGACAGTTTGATATGGATCATTCATGATGGTTGATTATTTCTTTTGAGTGAGTACTTTTACTTTTTTATATAATTATAATGCTGGTGGATTTATAGGTAATCATAATTGCTCTTCTGGGTTAGATGTCTAATCTCTCAGATATCTCTTGATCTCATGCTCTCTTAAATATAAAATTACTTAAATATTATACTTTTGTAAATTATTAATATTTTAAATTTATGTTTTTACTTGGGGTGGATAATGATTTGTCATCACTCCAAGTCCACTTCCTACTACCCCATCCCATTACAGTATATTTAACTTGAAATAAAAGCATGGAGTCCAGAAATTTATTAAGTCCATCTTGTGTTATACAAAATAGGGATTAACTTAAATAATTTCAGGATCCCTCCTCCATGTTTTATGTCAAGTTAAATATATATGTCAAGTTAAATATAAAAAGCCCAATTATGGTTGAAGAAACATATTTTATTTTTTTTGTGCAAAGAAAATAAAAGTGATGATTATAAAATTATTATTTAGTTTATAGCATTAAGATTGTAAATCAAGGATTTGTTTTTATTTCAGTTTAAATAATACTAAAATACTTTTAGTGTTGAAAGTAAAATTATAAGGCTTAAATCAATCTTTGATTACAATATAGTTTTGTTCAGTCACCCACTGCTCTGTATTTTAAAAACTAAGTATCTACTGCTTTGTATTTAAAAAACTAAATAGCTACCTAAAATATTTTAGTGTCACTGCCAGTGATTTATAAAAAATACACCAAATTTGAACAATTTATACTGAATATTAATATATTATAATCTATTTATTATGTTTTAAAATGTTATTCTAACTTCAAAAAAAGCATTTAATTGAAACAAATCATCATATGATGTGATACACTGTGACTTCTCCTTAAATGGAGTCAGGAATCTCTCAACAACTATGCCCAAAGAAACCTGTTAGCAGCTTTACCTTCACTTTCCATTCCCCATCCTAAGTTTTCCTATAATCTGATCCATCCCATTTCCACAACCTAATCTTTGTCAACTCTATGGCCTTTATATATAAATCCCCCTTATCTTTTCCCAAACCCAACATAAAAACCAATAACCCACTTTCTGTATAATCACTTTGTTTATATTTATTCTTCTATAACTTCATTATTTGTACCATTTCTGCTTTCAAGAATTTACATTCAATTAACAAATGCCTAAAATTTTCTATGCCTTCCTTACCCAATTTGCAGACTAAATCACCCATATTTTTTCATTTACATCTATATTCTCTTGTTGCTAAAGATCTCATTTGAGCCTTAAACAATAAACTACTTTCCTAGCTATTATCATAAATTAGCTCACACCCAATGTTCCCTTTACTTCTATAAATATTTAAACTCTTTTTACTCTCCATACTAGTTCTCCATCTCTCCAACTCCCTATCATTTATTAATGCATCTATTTTTATCCCAAATCCTCACCACTATAACACTCAACATTTCTCCTAACAGAATCATCTCACCTTTTATACAAGTATACTGATGTAAATTCATTATCCAAATTTTTTGCATATCGCAATACCTTTCTCACCCATCTTGTTGCCTGAACTTTACTCATAACTTAATTAAATAATATTTTGGCTATTCTTTTATTATCCATAAACTGCAACCTAACAAACATTTTTATTTTATTTTTTGCATCTCTCATATAAAAACTTGACTATCCCATTTCTCCTTGAATTGTCTCCTTTGCTGTTCACACCTCTGCATCTAATGCATGTCTTCCTACTTCCATTCGTACTTTTTCTAAGTAATCTAATACCCCTTTACTAACACATAACCCTGCTACTGAAACTTCCTTCCATACAATTCTAGCTACATCATATTTATTATATGAAAACACTGTTAATTTCTATAAAAGTAGATGCATTAATCTTGACAGCCCTTTAGTGATAAATACCACTATAAGTTTAAATGTTAAACTTTTTTTATCATCTTGGTTCAGGTATTGAATATTTTCCATCAAGAAAAGACCACACATTTAATGTACTTGCATTAAAAATGAAATTTTTTTTTTTACTTCTATAGTCTGCTTTTCAAAAATTACCATGATAGATATTACAATTACTTTTATAACTTTAATGAGCAATTTTCCAAGAATTTACAAAATAGGCCATTCTAGATTACATTTTCCAAATCATTTCACTTTCATGGTAGACAAGATAATCTCTAAGCAACGTTTTTCAAATTTGTAATCATTTGTGAGTAAAACTTCTGATCTATTTTCAAAGCTATTTATTATTGATTATTCTCTTTGTGCAAGATCACACTATGGATTCCAAATCATCTAAACCCATTCTTTCTTAGTACCATACCTACAGGGATACTTATATACATATTTCTGTACAGAGTACTAAATAGTTGAGTTACAATTATTTTTCTTATTATTAAATGGTATAAGAATGATTCTGTATAAACACAATTTCATGCAACATTTAAGGTGAGAGAGCTGATACAAAAAGTAAGAGAAGTTCATGATGGCTATACTCTATCCTAACATAAAGAACTAAATATAATAAGATTAAACAATCAGCACAAAGAGAAAACAGAAAAAATATTTATAAAAAACTAATACTTAGCCTTATGAATTCTCATCTAAATCTTTACGGCAGCAATTGTTAATTATGGCCGATCATTGATAGCTGATTATTTGTAATTAAAACTCTTAATTAGAAATCATTATAATATCCCACATTTGGACTCATCAGTGATCTAAGTTCGACAAAAATGTCATCTTTAAATATATAGGTATGTAAATTCACAAATATATATTTCTTAAATTTAAAAAAAAATACATTACACACACATATTTATTTAATATAAATATCCTTGTCAATAAAGTGAATCTTGTTTTATGATTTTTGACTTTCTTAACAAGGCAAGAATCTTGTTAGATCATGTCTTAGAATACGACATCAATTTAAACTAATAAGCTTATTTAACTTCAAATAAATGGAGTGAAATAATTCGTTGTACGGTCAGTAGCTAAGCTTCAGTATGCTTACAGCTGATTTTGTCAGTGGGTATAATTTTAAAAAGAAGATAATATTCCTTGTTAATCTAAAGTTTATATAATTTTACTTTAAAACTTAATTCTAAGTGAATAAATGTTTTAAAAAAATTGAATTTTTAAAATATAAAATGTGTGTGTATATATATATGCGTGTGTGTGTGGATGGATCAATAAATATATATATATATCAATATTCATTCATCTTTTCAAGAAATAACTTCATTGAAAATATTTTTATTAACTCATCTGTGCTAGTGATCTTACTAATATTATTCTAAATATAGATATCTGACTATATTGAGAACAAATGTGTGTGTCTACAACAAACAGTCACTGTTGTGACGAAGTTACGGCACACATTTTCTCCAAATTTTAACAATTTTAGATCAAGAATAGAATGTCTGCTTTTTACATTACATTGTATCAAAAAATGCATCATATAAAGTTGCTTAATTTGTTTCAATATTATAGTTTCTTAAGAATTATCAACCAGAATAGATAGATAGATAGATAGATAGATAGATAGATAGATAGATAGATAGATAGATAGATAGATAGATAGATAGATAGATAGATAGATAGATAGATAGATAGATAGATAGATAGATAGATAGATAGATAGATAGATAGATAGATAGATAGATAGATGGATGGATAGATAGATAGATGGATGGATGGATGGATGGATGGATAGATAGATAGATAGATAGATAGATAGATAGATAGATAGATAGATAGATAGATAGATAGATAGATAGATAGATAGATAGATAGATAGACAGACAGACAGACAGACAGACAGATAGATAGATAGATAGATAGATAGATAGATAGATAGATAGATAGATAGATAGATAGATAGATAGATAGATAGATAGATAGATAGATAGATAGATAGATAGATAGAGTTAACTAGTTAGGTAGATAGGTTAGTTAAAAGAACATTTTTGCCATTATATGTTGGAAGTTTTTATTTAGGATCGCTACTGATAACTACAAAATTTTCTCTTGCCATGTGTAGAAATTATTTAATCTTTTTTTTTTTCAGATATTATTGGGAAAAAATTAATAAAACCACAAATAGAATGTGTATACTTAGAAGCATGCAAATAGTGAAATAATTAAATGCATATAATAATAAATACGTAACATTTAAATTTCTATGTACAAACAAATTATCAATTTCCACTGTTGTCATTATAACATTTTTGTTTTGGAAATCATTTTATTATATATTTTTTTAAAAATTTCAGAAATGTTTCTGTTTATAATTATTTCCTTATATTTATTGCTATATTATTCATCTAAACTTCACACTTGCTGTTTGAAGTTTACTTTTTATTTACATTTGATATATTTACAAGATATTTTCAATTTTGAAGTTAATTTCCTGGAGTTCCTAAGCTATTTAAAAGCTAAGAGTTTGTTTATAGACATAGTTTACTTGGATAAAACTTATATTATCATTCCAAGATTACTTTGATTTGAGATTGATAGTAATTATTTAATATGTACTCAAAAAAAATTATAGTTATTGTAATATTTAGAAATAAATAAATATTTTACTAGTTAAAATATTGACAATTAATAAATGCAAAATCTTATGATAGTATAAAAAGTCCAATAAATATATTTTATTAAAAAAAATTGAAGATTTTTTTAAATTTTTATATTGTGTATATATATCTTTGTTATCATTACTAATGTTGTTAGCAGTCACAAGTAAATGAGTATCTATATTTTGGATTCTGGATTTTAAAAAAACAGTGAAACACACGAAATCCAAAAGTTAGAAATGAGTTTTGCATTGCTACATGTACCAACCATGATCCATAGGTATGTTGAATTTTTTATTTATTTATTTAACATCTTACAGTAACTGCTATAATTATGCATTGCATTCTATTCTCCCACTTAAGCAATCAGTATTCACTTCTTTAGAGTTGTAGTTTTAGATAAACACTGTATAAACTGGATATGCTTCTTTAACAAAATCCATTATCAATTTTATCATGTAATTCATTTTCTTTTCATTTACTTCACATGCAAAATTCCAGAATGATGTGTCCTTGCAAGAGCACATTATTACATCTACTAAAGATCATATTGATTAGACTATGACTATGCCTTCATTACATTTTCAAAGTATTATTGAAATCCTTCAAAAAAAAATTTTAGTTTCTATTTGTTCAATTGATAAAATGTCTGGTATTTTTCAGTTGTGCATATTGTGGCCACTAGGTGATGCTGTAGTACCACCAAGAAGCCTGCAAGTGATCAATTTCTATCCAAAAATGGCTGAAATCAATGGAAAATTAAAATTAAAATGCCTGAGGCAAGACATCAAACATAAGTAAAAAAAATCAAGAAAAAAATTGGTTGGTGTAAGGCAAGACATCAAAAGTAAGTAAAAAATCAACTGAAATAATACATAAATTTTAAAAAAGTACACACACACAAAATCAGTAAAAGTACATAAAATACCCTCCCTCCAGCAAATTCAAATGGCTCAATAATAAATAAAATACAAAGTATAAAAACAGAAATCAGGTAAACATATAAAATACAACCCCTCCCCCAGTGATAAATTAAAGAGAACAATTTAACATTAAAAAATATAATCAGGAATGGTTCGGATGCTTGGCTATGTTATTTTTAATATAAGCATAGTTATAATGAAAGTTCTTTCACCAACAGTTCTTCAATATTTTCTGTTGTAAAAATAATCTAATCAACCATACCAAAGCCACTCTCTCCTTATATGCAGCAGGTTTTTCCTGTAGTGTGTTTCAAGAAAAGCTATTAGCAGATGTTCTTTAAGTGTTTCTTCCTTGCATACTTCTATGTCACCACTCTGTCTTGCTGTGCAATGTATTTGTATTTACTATTACAATGTATTTCCTCTGTAAGGGTGACAAATGTAACTATTTTAGTATTGCTTTGAGGGTCCAACACTTATTTTACTTTCCTAGTGTGTTTAACCACTCTCCCATTGCATACTCATTTTAACATTTTCTTCATTGCTTTTACTTATTTTATTAATTTCTAAACTTAGCTGGAAATTTTTCTAATGTAACTATTTATTCTTTACTTAATATTGCTAAGTCTGATTACAAAGTATTTTATAACCCACCCTCCTGTAATTGCACACACACACACCTATTCCTCATGTATGTGGGTTTGTTTTATTAATAAAATTATTTCTACACTGGGAGATATGTTCAAACACAGCAACATAAAGCAAGTATATATACTGGTTGATATGCACTGCTTCAATGTATTATTATCATTTTATTAAGTTGCTTTTAATTAATATTTGCTAACTTAGAGGGATTCAAACTAAAAAATATATACTGCTATGGAACATAGTAAATGAAACATTATGATAGGTAAAGAATATCATTTCAATATTAAAAGTTGCAAAATGAAATTTGATGTAATAGATCTCTCACATTAAAAAATATAATTGCTTGGCAAAATGAAATGTGATATAAAACACAACCCACCCACCCCCCTCTTAACTAATTTCTAAATTGGATTCATAACATACAAAAAACCCAAGTACAACACACACAAGAAAACCACAAATACTTACAAAAAAGTACTTACAAAAGATGGCTTCAAACTAGGCAAAAAGAACATTCAAACTTTTAGACTTTGCATGAAAATTATTTGGAGAAGTTTGTTCAAACAGATTGCAGATGATTATAAAAATAAAACACAGATGGTTTCTATGTAGGCAAAAAGAACAATCAAACTTTGAGACTTTTGCATGAAAATCATTTCGAGAAGCTTGTTCAAACAGATTGCAGATAATTATAAAAATACAACATGAATGGTTTCTATGTAGGCAAAAGGAACATTCAAACTTTGAGACATCAAAAACAGTTGTAATGGTGGAATATTTTTTAAAAGTACACACACAGATTAAAAATATCGCTCGATATACATAAATTTTAAAAAAGTACACACACATCAAAAACAGTTGTAACAATGTTAAATAACTAAAATTTACATTAAACTTTATTCCAAATCAATCATAGCATAATTCATATATATTCAAACAAAGATAAAGCAAAATCAGTATAACATCTCAAGTGAGTTTTAGTTTAGATGAATTTAAAATTATATAAGATCGAGCAAGACTTACAAGATTAGATTTAATAGTGATATTAGTGATTAAGTCAATGCACATGTGCTTTAAAGATAAATTATAAATGAATACTCTCACTTTTTTCAGACACAAGATATAGTATTTTTTAAAAAATGGAATGAATACCCATTCTTTCAACCTAAACATTTATGTATGAGCAAATCTTAAGCATATGAAAATGAGAGTGTGAAGGTGTTAAGCAATTGCTTTAAATTACATTTGTTTGTTTTTTTGGATGAATGACATCTGAAAATTTTTTACAATTTATGACCTATCATAATATCTCAAGATTAGATTTAAGAAACTTATTTTTCTCCCAGATTTTTTTACCTGAGGTTCATTTTAAAATAGATTCACAACCTGTTATTTTTTTATTCCCTGTATTTTTTTAAAGCACTAATTAGGTCAAGATTCAGCAAAAGGATTTTTAGAAAACAAACTTTAGAACTTGTAAACAACTTACCACATGTGCAACTTATTTGATTTTAATTGAGTTTATATGTGAAAATAATATTAATTTACACATCAGCCTATAATAATTTAATTTAAAATAAACTAAAAGAATTGTAATACTCTTAAATCTATTACATTACTAGGCCTTTCACATATATATGTATGTTCCCATTACACATACAGCAAGATTTACCTTAGATTTAATTTTACAAATAATAAATTGTATCCATGTAGATGGTTATTTTGCATATGTATACATAATTATATAATAATGAATATGCACACACACACTTATATTTAATATGACAATATCAGGATAGGTTTAAAGTTAATATACGTGTATTCAAGCATAGATAAATACAAAAATACAAACTACTATGTAATATAGTAGATGAAAAAGAAGTGTCACTAGATCTGACTGTTTCAATACATATTCTAAACATTCACATATAATTATTACAGTTAATGTACATTATACCTATATAGACACACATACATGCAAATATACCTTACTACAGATTATTTATGATGAATTTAAGTGAATATACATGCACTTGGGAGGGTTTGAACTTTAAAATGATACTACTATGGGACATAAGGATGATGGCTAAATAACATTTCAGTATGCAATAATGGTAATAATATATTAAAACAAAAAACAAAGCTCATGTAATAGGAATGTATATTGAGCACACATACATATTTGGGGTGATTACTGTAAACTAGCATTTGTCGCATTAAATTTTTAATGGGTCACAAATATGCACCAAGAAATAAAACCATAAATATCAGATAGCAAAAATCTTTGTGCATTTTTAAAAAATGTTAGTATTAATATAAAAAAATTAATAAGTAATACTACTTATGCTTTGTGTAGTTTTTTCAGATTCAATTGTGAATTTGAACTTAAATAATCATAATGTTAAATTTCACAATTATTTTCAAAATGTAATTGTTCAAAAAATTGCAACCAAAAATGCAACTAAAATTAATACAGCAAAAGCATTAACCAGTACCCCACCTTTTTTCTAAATCATTGTGTTAAAAAAATGGTTACAAAATATAGGGCATTAAAAAAATGTTGTGCGCTATATTATAAATTTCTAAGAAAGAAATATAATGTAATAGACTTTTCACATGAAAAATATTATTGCTTGGGCCAACAAATTTAATCAAAATCTAACTGAACTATTCTTTTGAAATACCTGCTTAGTTTTATTATGACCTATTAATTATTTGTGAGTGCTAGAAATACAATTTATTGGGATTATTTGTATTTTTTGATAGTGTTAATATGGACTATTTTTTATGCAGATGAATACAATAATAAACATGCACAAACCTTTCAGCAATATTTCAAAAAACTGTGCTGAAATTAAATTCGGTATAGTGTTTGTATCTTTCTTTGCTTAGCTAAAATGATAAAAATGTGGGATCTCTCAAAAACAGAAGTTGAGGGAGTGGAGTTTTTACAAAGTAAAAGTGTTGTGCTCTTTCAAAAAGTGTGTGTCAATGGCATTGTTTTAATCTGCTGTTATTATTTAAATGTGATACAATCTGTTTCAACAAGCTTCTTCAAATAGTTTTCATGCAAAGTCTCAAAGTTTGAATGTTCTTTTTGCCTACTTTCAAATTGCCCCTTATGTCTATCTTTTATAAGTATTTTTTTTTGTAAGTATTTGTGGATTTTTTTTTGTGTGTGTATTGTATGTGGGTTTTTTTTTTGGATGTTACAAATCCAATTTAGAAATTAGTTGGAGAGAGGGGGTTTGTGTTTTATGTCACATTTCATTTTGCCAAGTGATTATATTTTTTTAATGTGAGAGGTCTATTACATCACATTTTATTTTGTAACTTTTAATATTAAAACAGTATTCTTTACCTATCATAACGTTTCACCTACTATGTTCCATAGTATAGTATTTTTTTTTAGTTTAAGACCCTCCAAGTTAGTGCATATTAATTAAAAGCAACTTAATAAAATGATAATAATACGTAAATATGTGTGTATGTGCATATATTTATATAAATGCGTACTTAAAATAATACTAGCTGATATATATATATATATAGTTAAAGCATGCATAAATGATTACCAACTTAAAGTTATAAATTTAAATAATAGATGTAAACATTATCTGGTGCGTGAGGTTTTACACATACATATATGCAAAGGGAGTGACAATGTTATAGATTTTTAAGCTTTGCTATTTTTTTAAATTATATAATTATAAGTTATCCAAAATTTCCTTTTCTTTGCATATGAGTGACAATTTTGAGGTAACTGATTCACATATATAGAGAAATGGGGGGAGGTGATTTCTGTTTATGCAATTTGTATTTTATTTATTTTTGAGTGTTTCTTTAATTTGTATTTTACTTATTTTTGAATCATTTCAATTTATTGCTTGGGTGGTTGTATTTTATGTAGTTCACTGATTTCTGTTTTTGTAATTTGTATTTTGTTTATTTTTGAGCCATTTCAATTTATTGCTTGGGGGGGGGGAGTATTTTATGTATTTTTACTAATTTTGTGTGCATATACTTTTTAAAATTTATGTACTATTTCACTTGATTTTTTACTTACTTTTGATTTTTTGCCTTAGGCGAACCGATTTTTTTTACTTGATTTTTTTACTTACTTTTGATGTCTTACTGCAGTCATTTTAATTTTAATTTTCCATCAATTTTAACCATTTTTGGATAGAAATTTATCACTTGCAGGCTTCTTTGTGGTGCTGCAGCATCACCTAGCAGCCATAGTACATGTAACTGAACACTATCAAATGTCCATATATTACCTTTATGCAATATATTAAATAGAATACAAGCTTTATATGAGTCTAATTTAACTATAGCAGTGTTATCATCATAACATATTAAATGCACCACTATATAGAAATCTACAATTTGCATTAAGTCTAAAAAGCTACAAGAGTTTCTGAAAAAAAAATTTTCATCATTGCTAGATAAAGAATTTTAGTTTTGGGTTATCAAATACTAAATCAAATATTTTATAACTGATTTTTAAAAATTAATAGTTTTCTGACTGGTCACTTTTTGAATTGCCAAAAATAATACAAACATTGATATAATTCTAGAAGTTGCTTTTAATTGGCTCAAATTAAAAACCTTACTGTAAAATCCTATTTCATAAAAAAGGCCTTCTTTATAAAAAGGTTTATAAGCTATTTAAAAGTTGTTATCCAAAGTTGGAAAGCCAATATGAATTTTATACATATTCTTATTTAACATTGTAAATACTTAGATTATCCACCAATAGTAAAAGTACTTTCTTTAATAGCCTCACATGAAAGCTATATAGTATGAATAAAATGCAATTTCACAACAATCATAATAAGACAAAGAAAAAAATGTTTAAATAGAATTTAAAAGTGATTGGCTCCTGAGTAATAATCGTATATTTCAAAAAATGTAGAAAAAGATCATTAAGTATGTATTGTCATTTTGTACTGAGCTTGTAAATAAAAGGAAAATGGTTTTTGATTTTGTACATTTTTGTTGCATTTAAATTATTGGAATATTACATGATATATCCATAATATTTCTGAATTCTGAAAAATACTAAATAATCTGCATATTTTGTGATTAAATTAAATAATATCACTGAGATTATATTGGTAAAAGAATGTGGTAGAGTAATTATATCTCAATTTTTTTGCAGCAGTTTTAATGAAAAAAATATATACAAATAATTACTTAAATCATCTGGATTTTGCATTTGATGTGATTGATTTTGTAAACAAGTTTCAGAATTTCCGAAACTGTTGCAGCATTATCAAATATAAGCAAAAATGTCTAGACTCAATTCACAAGCTATAAAGGCTAAAGCAATATGTAAAGACTTTGCAAAAAGTAAATAATTTTTTTAAAATTTTAAAAAGTACCAATATGATAAAATTAATTATGTAATTAAACTGGAGGTTAATGACTTTGTAGCAATGATTTAAATAGAAATATATCTAACATAATCTTTAAAAAAATATTTATTTTTTTTAATACATGTATTGCTTAGAGATCTTAAAGTTAAATACTTATCAGAAAAACAGTACAGAAATTGTACATTAGTTCATATAATATAGAGCATTATAATTTATTAGGTAATATAAATAGTGGAATATATAGGCAAAATAACTAATAGATTTTTTTTAAAAATTACAAATGTGAAATGAAAAGAAAATGTAAATTTGTAGAATCCGCAATAACTGAAGTTTTAAATTGTACCTAAAGAAATTCAAAAATATTGAAAAAGATCACATTTGGTGTTCATTGATAAAGACTTCGGGAAAATACAGACAAAATAAACTATTTAGAAGTACTTGCATAAAGTGGAAAAAACTTTCATCTTGTTGTGGATCAAAAATGATTAAAAATTATATATAAATAAATAACATATATGTAAATTTTAAAATGCTGACGAAGTAATCATTTTAATTACAACAAATTTTTGTTTTGTCTAATGATTTATTCTATAAAAAAAGATATATATATTTTTTAATTTCATTAACGGAAATTATTTTTATATAATCAGGAAAATTTTATCTCTACTAAATTCCAAATAATTGATAGCATTCTACAAAACAAAATTTTAATTTATTTATTCTTTTATTACACTTTAACAATACAAATATCACAAAAAATATTTATTTCTATTATTAAAATAAATGCAACTTCTATTCCAGTAGTGCTCAACTTTTTTACACTTGCGATCCCCAAACTCAGACTGGAATTTTAGGTAACCCATTATATGTTGTTACCATTCTATTATAAGTATATAAGAATAGTAATAAAAGTCGTTTTTACTACATACAAATATATCTTTATATTATATTTCAATGCATACGGTTTGAAAAACGATTTTTGAAAAACAGCCGATAAGAATTTCTCAAAATTTTCACGACCCCCCAACAATTTTTCTGCGACCCACAGGTTGCGCACTGCTGTTTATTCTAAAGGATGTTTTTTATTTTTTTTTAGAAAAGTCTGTACATTTCTATTTCTCTTTCCTCGTGGTTTACAATAAACAATTAGGTCCGCATTTGCTCTCAATTTCTATTACAAAAGCACTTATTAAAAATATAAATATTTATTTATTATTTTAAAGATAGTTTCTCGTAAGTTATTCTGATATAATTATTACTCATTTTACTAACACTTTTTTTAATTATTATTTTAAAACTGTAAAAGCATATATCTCGTTTGTTGCCTTCTAGTTGTTTTGTAAATTTTAATTATCTTTTTAATTAATTAAATTTAGTCATATATGCATTTATTTGTTCACATTATTACTTGGGTTTGTTTCTGAATTTAATATTTTTTATTAAATAATTAAATTATACTCTAAAATTAAATAAATAAAATGTTGAAAAAAAATTACACAAATATATATAAACATATTCATAGCTAAAATATATTAAATTGTAATTAATAGATTGCAAGACAACAATTATGACTGTCATTTTTAGCTAAGATTTGTTAGGCATTTTAATTACTTAATATATTACATTTATATTTTATGATTATAATTGATTTCAACGTTTCGAACGTTAGCTAAAAAGTTGGTTTTATTCAGTATATATATATATAAACAATGATTCGCATACTTTCAGCCAATGAAGCCAGATTTATATGTAGACAATGGTTAGCATGCTTTTGCCAATGAAGCCAGATTAATAATGCTATAAATCTGATTTCATCGGCCAAAGGCATGCTAGCCATTATCTACATATATATATACTGAATAAAATTTCTTCTTAGCCAACGTTCAAAATGTTGAAATAAATCAATTATAATAATAAGAATAGGAAAAGATATTTGAATATTTTTATGATTATGCACACATATATGAATATGAAGGCACACGCTACAAAAAATATTTTACTGCAAGACAAAAACCTCTTTAATCTCATTTTCAAAGAGAACTGTGATAAAAAGAGCATTAACCACTAGACAATTTACTAAGAAATGGATAGCAAATTTTTAATTGTTTTGTTCTCTAATTTTTATGTGCACAATATATATATATATATATATATATATATAAGTGCAACATTTTATTCCTATATATAATCTGTGAAATATAAATTTTCTAAACTAATAATATCAATAACCAAATCTTTGTTATATTATTCAGCATACCTTAATGACCATTTATGTCTATTTTTGCAGAACAGAGATGGCAAATCTGATATGATATTATTCAGGATGAACTTTATATTAAATTTCAGATCATCCAATGTATTTAAATATTTAACTTCATAAAATAAATAAATTTTTTATTCATTTGTAAAAATCTTTAAAAATTAATAACTCAATATTTATATTCACTTATTAATTTATAATAGTTCTTAAAATGAATAAAAATTAACTCTACCAAATAAAGTTAAATGTTTCCACATATTAAATCAGGTTGCATTTAAATTTTGGTTTAATTTGGCATTTACTTTGAATAACATCACTTCAGATTTTCAATCTCTATAAATTCTGAGAAAACAGATTTAAATGATCATTTTATGTTTTCTGTGTAATTTAACAAATATGGTGGTATATTGATAATAATAGTATTATATATATATATATGTGTGTGTGTGTTAAAGAAATCTGAAGAGAAATCAGCTGCATCATCAATAATGCAATGAATGCTTAATATACAATAAATGGAATTTACATCTCTTTAAATTTATTTACATATTTTCAGGGTGCATATGTCTATTTATTACAATTTTTATAAAAGTTAATTAATAAAATCAAATTCTAACTTTGCCTTGATTAGATCACAGTGCTAAATATGCAGAATCTGATTTAAAGTTGATCTTTTGTGTGCGAATGATTCACATATTTGTATAGAAAAATGACTTCTTATAATCATGTATTACTTAAGATGTATACATAAGGTGGAATGATTTTTAATTTCTTTATGCTGAATGGCAACTGACTAATGACTGTTTAATGCAATGTGATTGATATTGTCTTATTTTGAAGAATAATTATCATAATGTAACAGCAATGATTAGATTATCTGGTGATAATAAGAAGATAAATGAATAGAGATCTATTTAAGTTATTTAAATTTTGCATATGATGTGGTTATTTTTGCAAATAATTCTTCAGAACTACAGGAAATATTATAAAAGCTATCAAATGAAATTAAAAAAGTATGTCTAAAAATAAATACTAAAAAGATAAATAATGTTTAATGTCATTCCTAAGAAGTAGAAAATAAAGATTGATAATTATGAATTAAAAGTTAACAATCATAAAAACCTTGGCAGATTATTCTGCAGATGGAAACATATAACATGAATATATTCAGAGAATTCATTTAAGTCTTTTTAATAGAAATAATTCATTATTAAAAGAAAACATGTTTATATTTTTGAAAAGTTTTATTAGATGTGTCCTACAAGTTCTTATTTATGGCTCTGAAATTTGTACCCTTAATAACCAAACAAACATATAATGATGTATGTTGGAAGTAATAAGAATGGATCAAAAACAAAATACATAGATGATAAAATAATTATGTATCATTGACAGTTAATGTCTTAAAATGAATTCCAAAAGATTGTGAAAGACCTACAAGGAGATTACATTTGAAATGGATAGACGAAGTAAGGAAATTTGTTAGTGTGATGTCAAAAAAGAAACAATGGATCAAAGAACTGGATTATAAATGGAGAAATCTTCATTCTCTAGTGGACTAATAAAGTTTCAAAATGATGATGATGATGAATACAACTAATATCTTTTCAAATTTATATATATATAAATTAATAATTTTAGCATATGTTATTGGTGAAATATTTTAATGTTTAAAAATACTTACTATATTTTCATATTAAAACAATCACTGTCAGGTGTTAATAGAGAGTAATTAATGAAAATAGTAAACTGTAAATATTTTTGCATTCAAAAAAATATCTCTTCTAATGGCAATCACTTGGTCTTATATAGAGACTGAAGAATCATAGTATATATTGATGTTTTAACAAAAAAATCTCACAACTTTTTACATATTACTTATTAATAATAGATTGTTACACCAATCAGAAATTATAAATTAACCAGACATACCTGACCTATGAAAAGGCCATTGATTTTATTAATTGATTGTTTTAACAAATTTTTTTAATATTTAATGAAAATTAAGCAACATATTGTAATATTATATAAATAAATGTTATAATGGTATAAATACATTTAGTTTTATTAATAGGTTTATATACCTGGTAACCCTGCCTGAAAGGCTGTCAATATCTGGCAAGGTATTAATAAAGCTAAATTTAAATTTTTAAATATATCTGTTATATTTGATATGTGAATTTGACAGCTTAGCAGACAATTATAAAAATTATGGTTTACCAATGGCAGAATTACTTACTTGCATAAAATATGCTTCATAATAATGGATTCTCATAAAATAAAAATTAATGATTTGTAAATATAAAGGATGGAATTACTTGGTTTTTATAAAATGTTCATAATAAATTATAATTTAGTTATAGTTATGTGCTTATAAAAACAAATTTAAAGGTTTGTTTTGTTTTGTTTTTTTTTGCAATTTTTCAATTATGAATTTGACTAATGATAGCCTTATGAACAAACATACATTAATTATTTTAATATATGGAAATCTTTTTCTTATACTTTTATAATAGAAAAATCATTACCAACTGTTAATAGGCAGTAATCATTAAAAATACTAAACTCTAAATGCTTTTTGCTTTCAAAAGAATATCTCTTCTAAATGAATCTCTTCATCTTTTATAGTGACTAAAGCCATCTACATTCCATTTTCTCTTCATGTGTTTTTTTAAAACACTGCTTTAACAACATGAAAAAATGCTGGGATGACAAAACAATCAATTGAAGATTTTTTGGATTTAGAAATGAGATTTATCATAATATTACAATGTAATTTATAAATTCAAAAAGGAATCTAAAAACCACTTGTTATTTTTCATTGATAAGTCTTTTTTTGGTGAATTTTTAGTGTTATTTGTCTTTTCAATTTTTTCTTTAATTTTGAGAAAATGAGAGATTGAGAAAGAGGGAAAATATGGTAAATTTTAAGTTTTCAAGATTTATTTGGATTTTTCATCATCATAATACTACCTAATATTGACTTGCAAAATTAATTGATGTAGAATTTCAAACATTAGTTTATATATCTGTCAGATTTGTTTTGGAGTTTTTATTTTTTGTCTTTAAAATTTCTTTTTTCTTATTTGCTTTTTAAAAAATGAGAAGAGAGAGAAAAGAGGAGGGTATAGTAAATTATAGATGTGTTATTGGCTTTGATATAAATAATAATATAAGCTGGCATTCAATACAAAGTACAAATCAACCCAGAAATTCAAATAAAAATAAACTGTTTGGAGTTGAAACTACAACAACAAATTAATAAAAAAAGAATAAAAAATTAAACATTTATTATTTATTTGAATTTCTGACACTATCGATAGTTGTTCACTTCTTCACTTCACAAAAATCCAAAAATGAAAGGCATCATCACTTTTATTTTAAACTAAGTAATTTATTGGCAGTGTGCATGGCCAATGCAAAATTGCTCTAAACTCCCTCTTACTTTCTTTTTACCATAATAGACAACCTGAAGTATCTAAATGAAAAATGTAAGGAGGGTTTTTTAAAAAAACTAAATAAAACAATTTAAATAAACATCTCCAAATTTAATATTTCCAGTTTCTTATCAAATAAAAACATTTTAAATAATATAATCAATACAGAATACAATTTTTATTTTTCAATTTTCTTTTGTATTTTTATGAAGTCTTTATGAATTTTGATTTTAGATACATAAAGTATACTAAATCTTAAATTTATCAATTAATTTGGTGATATAGATTAATTGTTTTAAAGAAACAATTAAAAAATGGCATATAAATAGCCAAACAGATTGGTATCATTTTACCAATCAGTTAAATATTATAAACTAATAATTTTTAACAGTTGTTATTGTTAAAATGTTTTAATATGTGGAAGTATCTGTTATAATTTCTCATTAATATGTGGAAGTATCTGTTTTATTTTTACATTAGAAAAATCATTATCAGATGTTACTAGACAGTAATCTATGAAAATAGTAAACTGTAAATGCTTTTTGCATTCAAAAAGATATCTCTTTTAAATGCAATCTCTTTTTCTTGTATAAAAACTAAAGCATTATAAAATATAAGGGAAGAAATCTCACAATGGTTCACAGATTCCTTATTAATAGGATGGTCCACCAATCAACTAGATATTATAAATTATAAATTTTTAATAGTAGTTATTGTTGAAATATTTTAATATGTGTAGATATCTCTTATATTTTCATATTAGAAAAATCACTGTCAGATGTTAATAGACATTAGTCAATGAAAATAGTAAACTGTAAATACTTGTTGCACTTAAAAAAATATTTCTTCTAAATGCAATATCTTAATCTTATATAAAACTTAAAGTGTCACAATAAATATTTACATTTTATGAAAAGAAATCTCACAATATTTCACATATAACATGTGAAGGATTGTGAACATTTTATTCTTAAAGCTTATAATATTAAGAGATTACATTTAGAAGATGTAGCTTTTGAATGCAAAGTGTTTACAGTTTATATTTATTAATTACTCTCTATTGACATCAGATGTTAATTTTTCTAATAGAAAAATATAACAGATATTTCCCCATATTAAAGTATTTCAATATATATATATATATATGTGTGTGTGTGTGTGCACGCATGCAAGTGTTTGTATATGTGTAATAAATTAACAAATGTACTAAAAAATATTTGTTGCCAATCAAATCTCAGATTTACAGTGCACTTTTCAATAGCTTTTTATTAAATTATATATATAATGCCAATAAGTTGAAGATTTTTATCAGCATATTTAATAAACAGATTGAAAAATTGAATTATAAATAAATATGGTAAGAACAATGACTGTAAAAACAAAGATATATGTTGATTTTAAAACAAATATTTATTTTATTTTTGTATTATTTACTAACATCAAAAGATTAGACAATCACAAAAGTTTTTTAGATGAAGACCAGATAGTGTTGCAGTAAAATTCTATAAAAATAGTTTAATCATAGAGGTATATTTTTTAAATCAAGTACCAAATGTTTCTAGCTATTATATTTATTGTATTTTTCTTCTCAAAGTTGATGATGAATGAAAAAATGAATGATGAACTTCCACACAATAATAATTTTACCATTGAAGAGTCTGTAAAGGAATTTTGGAAATTTAGTATAAAAACATATTAATGTTTCTATTGTGTGGTATCAAAAGATACTTTTATATATACCATAATCAGCAGATAAAATAATAACAGCATAGTCAATCTGATTAACACAAAACTTTCTTAGAGCAAGATAATCAGATTAAATCTGTCTTATTTATATAATATTATGATCTTTTCTACATGAAGAAAGAAAACACAATAATAAGTTAACCATTAAAAATCGGACAAATAAAATGAGATACTACACAAATAGTCAAAGTCAATATTGATTAAAAAATTATCTAATATATATTTTATCATGTATGTTCAGAAATTAATTGCAAAGTTATTCTTAATGATATCATAATTTGCAGAATAGCATTACAAAAATTGTAGTAACTTTCAACAAAGATTATTTCATTTTTTTTAATTAAAATGTCTGATATAATTCAATAATGACTTTAGTAAAACAGAATTACATAAACTCTTTTGGAAATCTCATAGACACATTACACATTATTTTTTATTGACTATTTCAATAGTGTTTTTGTGGATATTCTTTCAAGTAAATAAAAAAAATTCAAAATTATTAATAATTTATTATGGATTAAATAATTTGTAGATATTTTGAATATAGACTGGTTTATTAAATAAATGAAATATTCTTAATCCAAAGCACAAGATAAACTTTTAAGAGAAAAGAACAGACTGGCATCTCTTTTATCTAAATTCACTTATATAAAAAATCTGAAGTATTTTAAGCTACAAATTGAAAAAATTCAGAAGTGTCAATTAAAATAATAGAATGCAATTTGAAATATAGTTTTAAAGAAGTAATATGATCAATTTAAAAGATCTTCCTTCTTCCTTTTCAAAGTGCTTCAGATTTGCCTACTTAAATAAAATTTGGTAAAAGAGATAAGGCAGTCTGGTTTTTTTCCTATAAAATATATAATATTCACTTGAATTTGAATTATAATAGAAGGTAGTCTCAAGCTTTCTTCTTCTATTCTACTTTCATAAAATCTTAAACATAATCTACAACTATTTTAAAGTAAATATGTTAACCGATATGTCCTATCATCATTTGTAGTCAACTTAACTGTTCTGTCAATTATTTTTATCATTTGAATTTTATGTAAAGTCCAAAGTGTACCATGCTTTCAGTTTTTTGTAATAATTTTTAATCTATTGTATGCTGACTATAGAATTTCTATCAGGATATTAATTTGCCAATATCATTTTCTATATACAAATTGATCATGCTATAAATTATTCTTCCTTTACTAATTTAGGGCCTATTTTATTGGAATGCAACAAAAAAAGACTTTTAATTTTATAATACAAATATTTTTGAAAAACTTTACTCAACAACTTTTTCAAACATCAGGATGTAAAGAAAAAAGTCGGGATGGTCATACAATGTTTTATTGCCAAAATCAATACTCAATAAGTAAAGAGTCATACTGACCTCATAATCACTCAAATAAATTTCAAGGCTGCTTTTGCTTTTGTTTTTGCAATTGTCTGTTATCTTCCCTTCATCAATGTTTAACTTATTATTTAAATATTTTATGTGTAGTTATAAAATATCTTATTGAAAAATTATTTGTAAAAGTACTTACGTCTATTCTCTTATAATTTTGAGTAGAAACATGCTACAAGAGTTGTTACTGACCTTGTTATCTACTGGCTATATTTAGATGCAAGATTCTACATTTACTTCAATTATATTTTTATTTTTATTAGAGAATATCAAATAAAAAAAAATTTTAATGTAATGCAATTATTTATTCAATCCATATTGGATTATTTCAGATAAAAATATGTTCACAACTTCATGCTGCTTCATAATCTTTTCTTCATTTTACATTCAATATGTTAATTATGTAATACAATAGATTTTAATACATTTTGTTACAAACTTTTTTTTATTTATTCAGTATTTATTTAAAATCACATGATCACAATTCCTATACTAGCACATTAATTGTTGATAAACAGAGCAAAACTCTCCATACAGTATTGCCACCTGTGCTAAACAAAGTAATCAATGGATGTCAGAAGGCTTGTGCATAAAATCCCTATCTAATGCCTACTCATCCAATATCCCCAGACTAGTTTCTGGCTTGTGGCCTTCGTCAGTGAGGAGCTTTGGATCTGAGAGCACTCCATCTAGATCTTAGGATCTAATGCAATCCTCTAGCAACCACCTTTTATCTCTACTTAACTACAAAACTATGAGAATGAAATTGAAAACATAAAAAATATTTTCAATCTAAGCTCAATAGCTTATAGAGTCATATGGGTCTGAACTCAGTTCAGCACCCATACATTTTGGTGTCTTTGGCACTTTTACAACCATAGCCACCACTATCCTATTAGGCAAGATTGGTGTTAAACCATTAAGCATCACATGATCACATTTCCTATACTAGCACATTAATTGTTGATAAACAGAGCAAAACTCTCCATACAGTATTGCCACCTGTGCTAAACAGAGTAATAAATGGATGCCAGAAGGCTTGCATAAAATCCCTATCTAATGCCTACTCATCCAATACCCCCAGACTAGTTTTCAATTTCATTCTCATAGTTTTGTAGTTAAGTAGAGATAAAAGGTGGTTGCTAGAGGGTTGCATTAGAACCTAAGATCTAGATGCAGTGCTCTCAGATCCAAAGCTCCTCACTGACAAAGGCCACAAGCCAGAAACTAGTCTGGGGATATTGGATGACTAGGCATTGGATAAGGATTTTATGCACAAGCCTTCTGGCATCCATTGATTACTCTGTTTAGCACAGGTGGCAATACTGTATGGAGAGTTTTGCTCTGTTTATCAACAATTAATGTGCTAGTATAGGAAATGTGATCATGTGATGCTTAATGGTTTAACACCAATCCTGCCTAATAGGATAGTGGTGGCTATAGTTGTAAAAGAGCCAAAGACACCAAAATGTATGGGTGCTGAACTGAGTTCAGACCCATATGACTATATAAGCTATTGAGCTTAGATTGAAAATATTTTTTGTGTTTTCAATTTCATTCTCATAGTTTTGTAGTTAAGTAGAGATAAAAGGTGGTTGCTAGAGGGTTGCATTAGATCCTAAGATCTAGATGCAGTGCTCTCAGATCCAAAGCTCCTCACTGACAAAGGCCACAAGCCAGAAACTAGTCTGAGGATATTGGATGAGTAGGCATTAGATAGGGATTTTATGCACAAGCCTTCTGGCATCCATTGATTACTCTGTTTAGCACAGCTGGCAATACTGTATGGAGAGTTTTGTTCTGTTTATCTATTTAAAATAGTGAAAGTTGAGACTATTAATGCTGCAGCTTTATTTACTTGTTAGGTTTTGTGAAAGCATATTGTATTCATGGCAATAAATAAAATATTTTACTGTTTTATCAGAATAAGATCTTACATCATAACAATATCAAATTAAATCTATTTCATTTCCAGTTACCATGTCTGTTATTATGAAATTGCAACTTTGTGTACATTATCATGCTAACATAGACCTTTAGTAACTCCATCAATAGGCATTTCTTTTAGCTCTGTTAAAGTGATTATACTTTTTTAAAAAAAGTTGTGAACTTTTATATTAATTGTCCTAGTTTAAATTGCTTCAGAAGATCCATCAAAAGTAAAATTTAGTATTGAGATTTACTGGTCAGATTTTTGTTGTCTAATTAATTTATATACTGTTTCCAGTTTCCAATTTACTTATTATTAAATAATTAATATTTACGGTATTATAATTTGTAGATTTTAATTATTTTAAAGTATTTCCTATAAAGTTTAAATGTTTGATAACTTGATTATTTTAGTTTTGAATTATGAAGAGTCTTGGACTGGGTATTTAAAGTCATTTGAGTTTGATTTATACATTAGGAAGCAAGCATTCTATTTGCATACAGCAAATATAAATATTGAAATCTTGACATATCGATTTATTTTTGTCATAGCATCGGCCGGGATGCGAACCTGCAACCTGGGCAACTGCCTGCTAGTGCAAGGCAGCCACACTGACCTCTTGACCACCAATGCAATGACATATCTATTTTTGAGAGCATCTGTTTGATTATATTAATATGATAATCAGGTTCAGTAAATTTAATGCTAATGGCTTTAATTGGGTGAAGTTCTTGTGATAATTAATTGATGTATTATTTCCAGTTTAGTTTTGACTATGACTGATTTAGACATATAATTGAAAGGCTTTATAGAATAAGGATGGCATATTTTCTTGTTATTCCTGAAACATTGTTTTAATTCCAGAATGTGTAAAAGACCATAATGTATCTTAGGATTTTTTTATATAGCTAAGTATCTAATATTGTTCAGCAGATGGATACCTAGATATTTTTTACTAGACAGTGAAACAAAGATGGAAAACTACTCAAACACTCAGTACATGACAATTGGTAAACCTATGGATATGGCTTTCTTTTACTCTGTTTACCAGAAGACTGCTGGCCACTTGTTTGCAGCTTTGTTTATTTTTCCCATCATGTATCATTTACAAATTTCGATTATATCGTTGTTTCCTTGATGATCATCTCCTCATAGCAAAAAAATAATTTTGTAAACAAAAAAATCTTACAAATATTAACATTCAAATGGATGTCTCTCATTTCATTTATCTAATGACACATTATCACATTTATTAAAATCATTTTATTTACTCCAATTTAACAATGTTAATTTTAATTGACTCTGTACAGAATGATACTGCTGAAAGACTTTAGATTTATTAACTATTCTTATTTTATTTAACTAATTACTTAAACTTAATTTTTATTCATGGATTCCATTTTGAAATTACAGTACTGTTCTAGGCTATAGTAGATACAGTAAGTCAAATTTAATAATCTGGCCACAAAAGATCAGTAAGCAGAATGTAATAGATTGTATATCTTTTAGGGCATTCAGAGTAAAAAAGAAATAGGCAATATGATTTTTTTAAAGGCATTCTTTTTTTTTTTACTTATTTTCTTTTTTATTTGTAATTGCTTTCTCTCTATATATATATTTTTTTTTTCTTTTAAAAATAAATCAATGTATTTTATTAACTTTATTTTTTTTATTTTGAATTAAAATCCTTTCTAAATTTTTTATGTACAATGTGTGTGCAAAAAAAAATCACATAGGGAAAAAATATAAAATAAAATATATTTTTATAAAATAAAGTAAAAAAATAGCGAAAAAAAGAGGATCTATCTATAATTTATTTTTATTTCTTTATTTGTCTTTATTGATGTAATTGAAAATATCCTAATAGATTTCAATAAAGCTTTGAGTAATTAAAGAAAATTAAAAAAACTTTTATAACATTTACATTATATAAACTACTTAATATTAAAACGTGATCAATATAACATTGGAAACAAAGTTATTATAACATCTAATGTTAATTGCCGATCAATTAGACAATGACTTGTTTATTAAAAGCAATTTACAGAACAGTGAAAACTAAAAATTGATATAATTGCGTGTTTTACAGTAAACATTTTATTTCATTTGAGACTTTACACACTTAAATAAATAAAACCATCTGGTTCTCCCAGTCCATTTCGAAAGTCATTTTGTCTTCAACACATATCTCATGAGATATATAGTGAACATCATTTAAGAAAGAAAACTTTGTTTTTGCTATATCTACTTCACTAAAAACAATTATGTTTTAAAAATTTTAATACTAACATATATATATATAAATATTTTTATGAACTGAGACAAATTTATGTAATAAATGAACCAAAGTATAAGAAATAAATGTTTTATCATGAACTATTTATTGATTACATATATATATACTACGTAAACTTATTGGGACAAATTAAATTCAAAAACAATATTTAAATGTAGACCTTTATCAATAATTTATGTAATTTAATTTCTATTTTTTTTTATATTTACTGCAAACTATTGGTTTGCTTCTATTTTAACGCCAAAATATAATATAGAATTATTTATATATGTATACTTAATTTTGCTTCTGTTATCAGAACTCTAATTTTTTTCTGGTTTTTAAATAAATATAGGTTTAATATACATGTGTATATTTTCAATATCCATGTATATTGAAGACTGAAGTTATAGAAAGAGAAGTGTAGAAGTTGGAAATGTAATAAACAAAAACAAAATAAAAAAAATATTTCAGTATTTTTGCTGGCAGAAACCAAAAGTGTTATTGTTACAAATAAGATTATGAAACATATAAATATAGATACAGACAAAAAATAGATTTTAATTTTATTTTATATATATAAAAAAAATCAAAATTAACAAATAAAAAAATATTGTGAGTGGTTAAAAAAAAAAAGTAAGAATAGTTCTTAAATAGTCTCTTGTAGAAGAAATATGTCTTCAACATTCCTCAGCAAGAAATGATAAAGAACACATTATTCAGCAGGCTAGTCAAATAATTGATGATGAGATTTATTGATTTTTTTCTTTGTGTTTTACTCTTAAGTTAAGAACACTTAGACATCTACTTATCAACTGAAAATTGAATGGCAAGTTATCTACTTTCCAAGTTTTACACTGATTTCAAAAGTCTTAAACATAATTTAAACAGGAAAATCTTTTTGGATAAAAAGCAGAACATTATAAAAATGATCCATAAACATTCTAAAACGAGAAAAAAAGAAGAATTGCTTTCATTAAAAATATATATTCCAAAATAGATTACAATAGAAAGCCACAATCTTGCCAAATAAGGAATTTTCTTGGAGATATATAGATTACTGTAAAAAAAAAAAAGTTTAAAGTAGTATCTCAAAAGTGTTAAATAAACTAATAAATTTGCATGTGATATATAGAAATGAGTATATGGCTTTATGCAATTATTACAGATAAGTGTCCTTTGACCACTTTAATAAATGTTTACCAGATGTTTTTGTCTTTTATTTCTGATCTGACAATGGCTGATGCTTTGAATGCCAAATCGTATATATAAAATTTGTTTGTTTCTTTCTTCTTTCTTTTTGATAATTCTAAGAGATAATCAATGAAGTAATCATAAATGCTTTAGTGTAATTATCAATAAAAATAATTACAAATATGTTTAGATGGGCTTCTGAGTAAATAAATTTCTGATATAATCTTTTGATTTTATATTACTTGTATTTTAGTTTTAAACATCTCTAAAACACTCAAACTAATCCATCATAACGACATACTGTACTTTATAAAGTATGTGTGCGTGTATATATATATGGCTGCGAGGCAATTACCAATAAACTATATATATATATATTGGACAACAATTTTAAATTAAATCTAATAAAATCTAACCCACATTTTCCCCCTATATTAGATATTCTAATATATAAAAAAAGTATTTGATAACACACAACTATTGTTTGTCTTTACTTTTAAAAATTTATTGTTAGTAACAACTTATTTTCAGGTCCAATCATTGAAGTAAACGTTTCTAAGTATTTTTTTATAATTGAATCAATTTTAATATTATCTAATGCGAAAAAAAAAGGCCTTGAGGCTTATATAATACTTTAGTCAAACATTTGTTCAGTTAATTATCCAACTAAACAGACTTTGCCACGACTAGTTTATTAAATCACTTCAATTATATTCTACAGTTTAGTTAGAAAACTTTAACGTTAAACTGTTTGTCAACACTATAATGTTTGATATTTTAATTTAGAAAAGTAAGAAAATTAAAAACTTGTGAAGTTTTAGAAGACAATTTTTATTACTAAGTCTTAAAAATGAGAGAGAAAATAATATTAATTCAAAAAAAATACTCCTAATCGTAATCTAAATCAAATGTTATTGTTTTTCTAAGATAAAAAAAAGAACAGAACGTATATATTGAGGGCGTTTCTTTTTCTAGCGGCTGGTTATAATAATTATTAGTCTAATCAATCTAATAAAACATTGGATTTATTTCCGTCAATTAATTTCATTATACTAATAAACTAATGGATAATAAAAAATAACACTCAAGTTAATTTTTCCTTTAAATGGGCACAAGTAAATACTAAAGTCAACCTATTAAAAGAATAATAATAAACTTAATGTCTTAAAATTTGCTTTATTTTCTTAATAGAAATGAAAAATAAATTATAAATGCCTTTCTAAAAATAGTGATAAATTTTAAAGTGTCTTTATTTACGGTTATCCTACGCACTTTAAGTGCTCTGCTGGAAGTTTGGAAAAATAAATAAATAAATGAATAGATTTTTGCTGGGAAGATCATAAGAACTTTGAGCATGGTGGGTAACAAATATGGAACATGATCATGAACTTTAGAATACCAGTACACTAAAGCACTATAAAAAAGAATACTACAGTCACCTGTTGATACTTTATGATTGTGGTTTACCACAACTTCTCTCTTCGTCACTATTTATTCTAATATTTAAATATATAAAATGACATCACAGAGTTAATGATACTTTTGTAACATTAAGATATATTATATGCATGTATAAACATGAAATAAATAGACGCTCTGGGGGGGGGGGGAGCTGAAACCCTGCTGAAATAGACAAGTGATATATACAACATTAGATAAACCATCCCAAATAGCAAAGAAGTGTTCCCAATATTTTATTCAGGACAAATAAAAAAAATTCAAATTTCATAAAAAGTTCAAAAAAAAAAAGTATGGTTACAATTAGAAAATATTAAAATAAAAACACATTTAGGTATTTCATCGAAAATACCTATAAACGTGTGCATGGGTTTTGATTTTTTTTAAAAAACGAACAAACAATTTCAAAAATGACAGCAAAATGCATGCCTAATAGGTGAAAACATGGTTAAAAAACCTTTACAATTTAGAAAATATTAAAATTAATTTTACGATTACATGAATATGATTTTAAAAATTAAAACAAATATCACATTAAATATATGACTAAACTAATGTAAGCATGGATAATAATAATATGAAAAAAACGTGTTTAAATGATAATCAAAAGTTTTAAAAAAAGTTATTTGTATGAAATGTTTCTTTTATGTTCTTCATTTTTGAACGGTAGCAAATATTAAAATTAAAACAATTTTAAAAATACATTAAACAGGGTCACTATGTGCAGGTTATGTGAGGCACAAAATTTCGTCACAGGGGGCGGCAAGATGCCTAAACAATTAATAAAATTTATATGTAAATAAGAATGTTTCAAGTGTAAATATTTTTTTTAAAAATATAGAATACTTCTTTACTTAAACTAATTGTGACATTTGCTCGAACTATAAACTTGAAATATACTATATGTATATTCTATTCTTTGCACTAAAAAATTGTCTCATAATTACATTAATTCTACATGTGATAAAATTATATTTATTAACGCGATTTTTTACATTTTACCTGTATTAATCAGTTTAACTTAGTTTTGTAGTATCTGACTTAGGGCAACGGAGTCCTGGGATCGATTTCACTGTTATTTTATGAAAAAAATTTTAATAGGAATATTATTTTTTTTTTAGTAGGCCATATTAATTTTTTTCACATTTTATTGAATAGCTTTTACTATTTTTATAAACAATATTTTTCTTTAATGTGTATTATTATTTAAGGTCCTTCTGTTGATTGTAATAACTTCACTTGTAACTGCTTGATTAGCTAAGTATTGTGTATATATATATATTGAAGCAGTCGGATCTGAGTTCGATCCTAGCTTCATGACCTCTAGCCATAAGCCCACTTCAAACCCTAGTACTAACCTTAAATTTCCGATGCAATGGGGCTTTATACGTTCAATCCAATCCACGCTAATTTCCATAAAGAATAACTTATTTCATAAATGTGTATTCAAATAATTAGTTTCAGATTTAAATTGATCAATTCTATTAATAAATTCATGATAGAATTATTCATGAATTTATATATTATAACTGGTGCATATATATTTGTAAATATTTAAATATATATAATTGTTTAAAATTTTCATTGCATCGGGGAATGTTTGATTATTGTTAAATAAGTTGTTAAAGTTTAATGATTAAAAGCTACATTCTTTCAATAAGCTTTCAGATTTTCCCTTTTCAAAAACAACAGTTAAAGTTTTATTAATTAGAAAAAAGATAAGGATTTCCTAATTAAAATCATTTTCTGATTTTAAGAATTCATTTTCTAATTAGGAAATGAATTCAAGTTAATGAGTTTGAAAGCCTTGTCGAAGGAATGGATCTAAAAACAACCAATGTATCTAAAAACATTGATAATGAAAAAAGCGCTAGTCTGAAGGCAACAGAGAGGACAGTATATATAGCTCTGAAAAGTTTGGAGAAGAAAAAGCCATCTTTGTTGTAGAGAAGTGCAGTCAACTCTGTGCGTTTTTAAATTATAAATTCAAAAGGTGTTCCTATCATGGTAAAGGGCTAAACATCAGGAATCTGGCTATCAGTTCCTGAAGCCCTTTGAGAATCTTCAATGAAGCTGCTAAATTCTTTCCAGACAAATCATGCTGCCAAAATCAAATAAAATGCTGTTCAAGTAATCAATCAAATGGTGCCTACATTTTTTTACCAACTCAGACGTGTAACCTAAGGGAACCAGCCCCGGAAGAAACGGGTAATATATTTCCATAATGAACCTTAAGCTTTCTGGCCAGTTTCCGAACTTTACTTTACACTCCCTTTTAGAGCTCTTTTATTTTATAATGAAATAATCTTTGTAAAACTCTTTTATTTATGCTTTTTAAATTAGTAATTCTCTCAATCTCTAGTCTTTAAATTTAACTTTCCTTCATTACTATGGCAGTTCATTTACTATAATATATATATATTTATCGTGTGATTTATTAATGTCATTTATTTTTAATTATATGCAAATAATCTTTCGACTCGATGATCTCCTTTGTTTCCTTTGCCTTGTGTAAATAATAATATATTAATTCTAATAGTAATTCTCACCCATTAGAACTAGATTTACTGTTCTATCAATTATCAAGTCGAAAAAAATTATTAAATGTGTGTTATTTTTATAATTGGCTAATAATAAATTATTAGCTCCATTTCTAATCTATGCCACCACTATTTTCTCATTTCACTAATATTTGTTTATTATTAAAATATAATCTTAAAATGTTTTTTGCAAAGGGCCAATAAAAGAATCAAATAAATATATTCTAATTCAACTTTATTATTTTCTATTAAGATTCAGGAAGGGCACGATGATTGGGGCATAATTAATATGATTTACAAATACTTTAAAATAGTTTTACTTAAAAACTCATTTGACTTTAATTCATTTGATCAAGTCATCATGTTGAGCATTCTATAATTGGGTTTCAGTTCTCAAATGGTAACTAGTAAGTCATCATCTTCAACGTTGCTGATGTAGGGCAATCATCCGCTCCGTTAGGCTGGTCGGTGATCATATTTCTGTTATTTTAAATTATCGAGGAAGAAAGCACTTCCTCTCCTATTCATATCAGTCAAAGGGCATAAGACTTGTCAGACACAAGCCACCATAGGACTTTGATTATCGACTAGCTATCGTCTTTCAATTTCATTTTATAGCTCATAATTTGTCAGCACCGTTACCTCTCTGTTCCAGTAAAGCCCGCTCTGATGCTCGTAATTCGTGATGAAGTGATTTCAATTAAAGTCGAACAAATTATCAGATATATTTAATTAAATACATTTTCCAATAAAGATTAAACTTATGCCCTAAAATACGTATCTTGCTCTTCATGAATGGATTTGCAAATGTGAAAATAAATATCACATTCTTTCGTATAAAATTAGAGTAAAAATTTCCTTTACTAATGAATACCTTTATCTGCCTTTTATTTTCTTGTTGGGGGAATAGACATAGAATTCCAATATTGTGTAATATCCATTGGCATATAATAAGGACCGCCACTCTTATTATAATTCTAAACTATAGTAAAGGCTAGAGGTGAGTTATATAATCATTATCTTATTCAACCAAACAAATTATTATTATTAAATATTTTCTAAACACACTTGGTTTCTTAGTTCATAATTCTTTCATAATTATTTTAATGTTAATACTCGCTGTCTGTGTTGGCAACCTGAACATATACATATGATTCGATTTAAAATTATCTTAGTTAATTGATTAACCAATATTAGTGTCAGTTCAGGGGTCTCTGATCCTCACCAACCATTGAGCTAGTTTCTTGGCACATAGCACTGTGCCATCAATTTATGCTAATCTGAGCTGGTGAGTTGGGTTTGAATTTAGTTTGAACCAGCTGAGTATGGATCCAACTTGCAGTTCTTTTGGTGGGTTTTTTGACTGGTACAATATATATATATAATGTGATGATCGCACATACTGCAGTCACACATATAGATATTTAACATTTAAAGAATGTTAAATATTGTGCTTGGGTTATAAAAAAAGTGAGTTTAAAAAAGTTACAAAACAAAGAAATGTTTAAGTAAAAAGAAGAGGGAATTAGAATCGAAACGATTCTTATCCTTTACCCTTCAAAGTTCAGATTTTAAAAAAAAGAATATAAATATTAAAGTTAAAAATATCGATATCATGTGTTTAATGTAAGATTTAAAAAAAATGAGAAATGAAATATAAATAAAATAGAAACTTAATGATATAAAAAAAAGTGATAGTTGGGGAGTGTAAATAAAATATAAGTAAAATTTAGAATGCAACAAAAAGATAAAGATCTGGTCTTAAAATTACACATTTTGACAAAAATGAAATGCATGTGTGAATGTATGAATAAAGAGAGTACGGTTTATTTCATGTCAAAATGAAATAATTTTATTAAAGAAAATGATTTTGTATCAAATTGAAAGTAATTTTGTATAAGTTGTTGAAAGCATTTTTAAAGTAAAAAGGTGTGAAATAAAAAAAACCCGCAAGAGATCAAGATAAGGAAGGAATTTGAAAAATAAAGAACATTAATTAATTAATTGGAAAACAGTATTGGTCGAGACTTCAGTGAAGACACTGTTCTGATAAAAAGCATAGAAATATAATAGAAGGAGATATGAAAGTTAAATTTGAGAACATGACAACAAACTATAACCTAAGGGAAGCTTCAAGGATGTGTGGCTAAGGACCAGTCGCGATCGCCGGTCGATCCAGACTTCCATGCTATAATGGTTCGCGTCTCAATGTAACAACTGCCGATGTAGTGCCTAATGAAGAGTTCATTTTGCCTTGCCTTGATGCCCACAATACGAAGGAGTTCCAACAATCAAATCTAACTGAAGAGTGACCGTTCCCTACTAAAGAAGTGGGAAAAATTCCACAGGATGGTCAGCAAGACGCCAAGTTTATTCGAAGACTTTTCAACTTAGGTAATTATGAACAAGACATTTTATATAACTTATGTGCACATACCGTTAAATTTAATGCAATTGCCAATCCCACATTAAATGAGATAGACATTAATTAGACTCTTTTAATATTTGAAATGAGTATAAAGGGATAATTTATTTCCACAGATTGCAATCATTTATAAAATCATCTATTGTATTTTAGTTGTTTTTTGTAGTATTATAGCATAATCTGTTTTTTTTTATTGAGTGTTTATAATTTAGAGTGTTTCTTTTATTATAATTTATTGTATTAAATATCTTTTATTTATGTAAAATCTGTTTCATCTCTTTCTTTGCCACTTCCAAAAATAATATAATCTGAGGGTTTGGAAAATAATTATTATTCATTTGAGTACTTAATTAACATGTGAAGCTAGTGGTGCAGTATTTGATCCCATTAAATTTATAATTATCCAAGCGCTGTAACTCTGTTAAATCTTACAGCAGTCGGGAGAAGGTTGACCAGGAAATATAACCTGGGACTATACCCGTATAGCATACAGGTTCGGTCAAGTGCGGATATAGACTCATTTATGTCCGTATTTTCTCTCTGCTTGCAGTAGTGGAAAGTGGGTGATCTTGAATTATAAGAATTCCCCATTATATATATAAATAAAAGGGAAGTTTAAGCTTTCGATCTGCCGGGTTTCCGTTACATTTTGGGGGCCAGTCCGGGATATCTATTGCTGTGCAATTAGTGATCATGTGTTGAATTAATTTTATAAGATGACTTAAATATTTTCTAAAAAAAAAAAATTGTTTTTAATATATGTGTTTTTCAAAATATATAAAGTTCGCATTGTAAATCAGAGTATTTAGAAGTGAAGACGAAGGGGATAAATTTTTTTTTTGCTTTATAATACTTCATATATGTGTTTCATTGTCAAATGTGTACAAACAAAGAGGGGGAAATTTTTTTTTATTAAGAAAGTTTTGAAATGCATTGTGATGTATTTAATAAAAGACCAGAAGTATTCCAATATAATCGCCATGAACAAAGAATTGATTATCTCAAATAATTGCTGAGAATGAAATATAAATTGTGTCAGTCAAGTAACAAAAAAAAAAAAGAATAAAACAAAGTTGCGTAAAATATTATAAATGCTAAATAATAAAAATAGTCGCATAGTCCAGTTAAGTTAAAAGAAATGTATGTATGAATTCATAGTTGTAACAATAAAGGTTATTCAAATATAATGATAGCAATCAAACATAGATTATCTAGATGTAATTGTCATAATGAAAATAAAGTAGTTAAGTTAAAGGAATAAAACAGTTTTAGTAAGGTTTTAATCATAAATGATAGATTCTAAAATATAAAGTGAAGAAATATATATGTTGGACTTTAGAATAACCGCATGTGTAAGCGAAGTTGAAAAGATATACGTGTGAATTTATAATAATGTATCCCAGTTAAGCTGAAAATAAAATATTTATAATGATACATGATAAAAATGTTTGAGTGTATTTGTTAGGTTGAAGAAAAATATATATGTATGATTTTAAAGATTCAAGAAAAGAAAGTAATTGATAAACTACAAAACGTAGTAAGTATAACGAAGTATATTAATTAAGTTGAGGAAATATATGTGTATGATTTTAAAAATAATCGTTAGGATAACTTGATCAATAAATTGCTAAAATAGCCTGTACAACGAAATATACCTGTGAAATGAAGGAAAATATGTGTATGATTTTAAAATAGTAAAGAGACAATAACAATTACAAACATAGTGTGTGTAACGAAGGAGGTTTGTCCATTAAATATATATATATGTGTATGATTTCATTTTAAAAATCAACCGTAACCTTAAAGGGATCGAAAATTATAAACAGAATATTAGAAATATATATCATAAGTGCGACATTAATTGAAGTATAGTGAGTCAGAGTTTAGAATAATGTTGGCAAAAAAAATATAAGACAATCATCAAGGTGGAGTAGGCAGTCAAGAAAATCTAAGGCAGGTGAACAAGAGGGTGAACCAGAATGCGGATGTGTGGGTTGGCTAGTGATCTAAATGCTAACTGACAAATAACAAATATATTAAAAGTTAATCAAAGCGGAAAGCAAAGAGTCAATAGAAAGAGATTTTTTATATAAATCTATCCAGAAGAGTTCAATAATAGTAATAATAAAGACGGATATCGAGAAGGGTTAAATAAAATTATTTTATGCATACAAGGTCCCATGCTAAAATGGACTTTCAAGAAAAAAAAGTAAAGGAAGGGAAGGAAGATAAGGAGATGAGAGTAAAGGGTAAAATAAACCATAGTGATATCATGATATACTAAGGCAAATGAGGGTTGAGCATCAGCAATTCATGAAAGAATACATGGACAGACAGGAGAGAAGGATGGAAGAATGGCGGGTAAAGATAGAAATAGACAACCAGAAAAGAATTGCTGAAGCCATGGAAGAAATTAGAAATGATGTCATCCAGCAATCAGAGGCTAAGGATACAAGAAATGGATTTTACAGAGAAATTAAAGTATGGAACCATGTGTATATGATGAAGTAGAAAGGGCTGAGAGTATAGGTAGAGAGTCAGCTGAGTTTGATCTGAGAGAAGACATAGGGTGGCCAGAAAGGGAAATAAGAAAGTTAGATGAAGAAGGGGAAGTAATAAAAGTAGAGGATAGTAGAATACTGACAAGCATGCAGGAAAATATAATTCAGATAGTGAAGGCAGTAGAAAGGTTGAACACAAAATTTGAAGAGAGGAACAGCACCGATACTGAAGTAAAGGGCATAGGACCAAGAATCACTGGAGAATGTAGAGATAAGGGCTCTGGAAATTGCATGGATTATCCTGTTGGCTTCCACCAATTTCTAAAGATACCAGTTTTCACTGGAAACCCTGGAGAAAGCCCTATGGAGCACTTGAACAACCTGGAACGGTATTTCAAGTTTGGTAGAATGAATGAGGAGGCCAAGTTAGTGGTCACTTGCAGTCACTTGCAGGGTGAATCTCAAGTTTGGTGGAACTCACTGTTCCAGAAACCCACCACATTTGCAGGGTATAACAAGGCTTTGAAGACCAGTTATTGGAGTGAGGAACTCCAAGAAGATATGCTGCATCAGATAAAACAGGAGAAATGGAGACTGGAGGAATCATTTATAACCTTCTTCTGCAGTCAAGTAGCCAAGTTGCGGATGATGACCACAAACCCATTATCTGAGATGCAAATACTCTGGATAACTAGGCATGGGTTCCCAAAAGATATAGAACAGATTCTAATCAGTACAGAGAGGAGGATGGTGGACCGTGTGGCCGAGTTGCTGAGTGCATTGGATACCACCAGGGATGACCAGAAGGAGGATGGATATAAACCTAGACCACCTCCAAAAGAACCTCTTATAATAAAAAATGGATGAGATCCTAGTGAAGGATGATGGCAAGAAAACCGGAGATATTCTACAAAGTGGAACCCAAGGAGGCAGGAAAATGGACGACAAAGATTGGAGACAGAATGTAAGTGTCCATTTGACAGGACTGAAGACTGAGAACTTAGGGATCAAAATCTGCATCCCAGAGGAGGCAGAGGTGATGTCAATAGAGAAAGACAACCACCAGATAAAACCTAAGTGTAATCACCAATAAAGGAAGGATTCACTGATACCAGATTGGAAATGGAATTGGATCACGAGTAATGGAGAATGGACTTTAATATTGATCATGAAAGTATAAGGGAAGAATGAGCCTAAATGGCCAAACAGTACAAAGGGATCCAAACTAAGACAAAGCATCAGATGATAGAGAGTAGTGTGAGATCATAGATAGAGGCTGAAAGTGTGTAGGTTTAGATATTTGTAGATGGATCTTATCAGTATATGGTGAGCCTTCTCTGTTATGCATTCGAGTATGTTCTGCAGTGCACCAAATAATCATATAGGGAAGACAGGGACAGAGATCTCCTTCTCATAATGACTCACTGGATTAAGATTTCCAGTTAGATATTTGACAAATATGTGTGAGTCAATGGTTTAGAAACCAATCTATGGGGAAAGAACCCCTTTATAAAAAATATGAGTTATCAGTAAAATATTCTGAGCTCATGGATGAGCTGGACAAAAAGATGCCAGCCTCCCAACCCACCTTGGTAATAGTGACCAGAGTTGTCACTCAGAGGATTATTGTTTGTGAAAGTGTGAGGTATGAACAGGTTTAATCGAGTCACAGAGATATCCTGTAGACTCGAACCTGTATATACAAGTAGGAGGCAGAAATCAAATTCATGTAATGTTAATAGCAAGATTAAATTGTTTTAGTAATACTGGTTGGGTCATCAGAGTAGGGATGTAATTTGCCTGGTCGCCTCTCTAGGAAAAATCTCATCACTAAAGTTATATTAGTAGTAAATAGATATAAAATGGTTCTAACAGTAGTTAGAAGCATCTAGGTTGAAGTGCAGTAAATTAAAAATTTTTTAAGAAAAAATTTTAAAGGAGGGGAATGGTGTAATGTGATAATCGCACATACTGCGGTCACACATATAGATATTTAACATTTAAAGAATGTTAAATATTGTGCTTTGGTTATAAAAAAAGTGAGTTTAAAAAAGTTACAAAACAAAGAAATGTTTAAGTAAAAAGGAGAGGGAATTAGAATCGAAACGATTTTTATCTTTTACCCTTCAAAGTTCAGATTTTAAAAAAAAGAATAGAAATATTAAAGTTAGAAATATCGATATCATGTGTTTAATGTAAGATTTAAAAAAAATGAGAAATGAAATATAAATAAAATAGAAACTTAATGATATAAAAAAAGCGATAGTTGGGGAGTTTAAATAAAATATAAGTAAAATTTAGAATGCAATGAAAAGATAAAGATCTGGTCTTAAAATTACACATTTTGACGAAAAATGAAATGCATATGTGAAGGTATGAATAAAGAGAGTACAGTTTATTTCATGTCAAAATGAAATAATTTTATTAAAGAAAATGATTGATAAATAAATGTAAAATATTATATTATAAAATTGTATCAAATTGAAAGTAATTTTGTATAAGTTGTTGAAAGCATTTTTAAAGTAAAAAGGTGTGAAATAAAAAAACCCAGCAAGAGATCAAGATAAGGAAGGAATTTGAAAAATAAAGAACATTAATTAATTAATTGGAAAACAGTATTGGTCGAGACTTCAGTGAAGACACTGCTCTGATAAGAAGCAGAGAAATATAATAGAAATCAGACATGAAAGTTAAATTTGGGAACATGAAAACAAACTATAACATAATGGAAGCTTCAAGGATGTGTGGCTAAGGGCCAGTCGTGATCGCCGGTCGATCCAGACTTCCGTGCTATAATGGTTCGCGTCTCGATGTAACAACTGCCGATGTAGCGCCTGCTGAAGAGTTTGTTTTTGCCTTGCCTTGATGCCCACAATATGGAGGAGTTCCAACAATCAAATCTAACTGAAGAGTGACCATTCCCTACTAAAGAAGTGGGAAAAATTCCACGGGATGGTCAGCAAGATGCCAAGTTTATTCGAATACTTTTCAACTTAGGTAATTATGAACAAGACATTTTATATAACTTATGTGCACATACCGTTAAATTTAATGCAATTGCCAATCCCACATATAATGAGATAGACATTAATTAGACTCTTTTAATATTTGAAATGAGTGTAAAGGGATAATTTATTTTCACAGATTGCAATCATTTATAAAATCATCTATTGTATTTTAGTTTTTTTTGTAGTATTATAGCATAATGTGTTTTTTTTTATATTGAGTGTTTATAATTTAGAGTGTTTCTTTTATTATAATTTATTGTATTAAATATTTTTTATTTATGTAAAATCTGTTTCGTCTCTTTCTTTGCCACTTCCAAAAATAATATAATCTGAGGGTTTGGAAAATAATTATTATTCATTTGAGTACTTAATTAACACGTGAAGCTAGTGGTGCAGTATTTGATCCCATTAAATTTATAATTATACAAATGCTGTAAGTCTGTTAAATCTTACAGCAGTCGGGAGAAGGTTGACCGGGAAATATAACCTGGGGCTATACCCGTATAGCATACAGGTTCAGTCAAGTGCGGATATAGACTCGTTTGTGTCCGTATTTTCTCTCTGCTTGCAGTAGCGGAAAGTGGGCCGTCTTGAATTATAAGAATTCCCCAGTATATATATAAATAAAAGGAAAGTTTAAGCTTTCAATCCACTGGGTTTCCATTACAATATATATATATATTCTAACCTAATTAAATGATAGGAACGTTCCTCTCATCAAAAATAAAACGGGCTATTTCTCTAACCTAGTAAAATCAGTGAGCGGTATTATTAAATATAATACGGACGCCTCCAACCCTCTATTGTCTAATATGATATTTGAAAACTCTTCGTTAGGTTAGTTATATAATTCGGCTACAGAGATATGCAGCTCAGACAGAGATCGAATAAAAATAATTATCATTAATAAAATAGATTTAATAAAACCATTTAGAATAAACTAACATTCTCTCTCTATCTAAATACATTCTCTGAGCTATAAGTACTTGCACTGTTGGACAATGATGATGATGATTTTATTTCATTGTTAATATTACTGACTCAATAAAACATTCAGCAATTTGTCAATATGATCTCAATATTTTATTATTATACAATTTAAAAGTTTCCATCTCTTTAACCATGCCACACTTGTAATATTAATCATACTGAATTAATTCTTTCTTTAAGAGCACTTATAATACTGACACTAATCTCAGGGTTCTCTGTTATATTTAACAAAATGCTCAGCAGTATTGTGTTGTCCAATAGAACTGACATTCTGGTTGGCTATAGAAAACATTTAACTTATTTAAATTCCAGGTGTCTTCATCCACATATCAACTATTATAATATTTAGCAAGATGATGACCTTATTAAAGAACAACGCATAATTTTGAATAATACTGCCAATTTATAATCCAGAATCTCAGTCGGAATGATGAAAAGACAAGGGTGCTTTTGTGTCCTTCCATCACCCATGACAACACAATAATTAAACTAAGATTTAATACTTAGCAATTCACTTACATGTGTATGGAACAATGTGCAATTAAAACCTACTAGTTTGGGAATAAAGTGATTTTACACATCCATAAAATAAAATGTTTTGGTCTGAAGTTTCAATTCCATAAATAATTCTTATTAAATTAAAAATATAATGAAATATTCTGATCTGCTTAAAATTGTCTATCTAGTGTATTTAATTTGAGATTTCATAAATAATTTTTGGACTCAAGAAATTATTGCAAGTATTATGCAGATACACTTTTATTTAGCACATAAGAAAATGACTCAAAACAGCTTTTAATAAGACTATATTTATTATTAAATTCTAACAATATTCCAATTTATTCTTACAATTTAACAAAAACAATCCCTTAGGATTAACATAATAAACCAAAATTATACACTTTAGTTGATCCCATATGGATAAAATAAAATAATAACTAATAGTAATTAGTCTATGCTTTTAGACTGGGATTTGAACTACTTCTTCATCTTTGCTGTACATTTATTTAGATAAAATATAACAAAATAAATATTATTGTCGATACACTAACTTATCAGTTTAGTGTATCTTATATGAACGGCTGCTTAACTTTATTCTGACTATTTGTTTTAAAATAAAAATAATTGGATTCTAGGCAATGCGTACAAACGATTATTATCATCGTATCTTTAACTAAATGACAGTTTTTATTTAAATAACTTATTATAATTTATGGGTTATTTATCAGAAATTACATTTATTATTTTAATGTTTACCTGAATAACAACTGAAGTTGTTATACACACTGTTTCCTCCGTATAAGTTATATTGTGAGTGCTACTTAATAATTAACTTGAATTAAACTTAGTATTTGAACCCTCCTTTGGCAAATAAAATTTATAAATCACACAATTTTAAACTTATTTTCTCCATTGACTCATGTGTAGATTACCCGCACTATTCCGACGCACAGTCCAGACATTGATTATATATACTAGCACTCTATTTTTACTAAATGGATCGTGAAGAATTTACCTCCAGTATACCCGTTATCTTTCCATAACTTTTAAATAAAACACAATATTCTACACCTTCCGTGGTGGAATTATCTCTATTTCTCATGAGGAAAAGGGAATAATACCGTAGATACGAAGAGTTAACGACTATCTTAAAATAGTTTGGTGGGTCCTTGCCTCTTACCTGGGCATAATAGGAACACACACCAATATAATCCTCTCATGGGATTTTAACGAACGAAATGAACTAAATACGGTATAAATGCTGATCGTCCTGGCTCTGGGAAGCGATCGCTTGGGTTATAACCATACCCGAATTCTAGATTTATTTATTCCCCTCATGGAAAATAAAGCTTTTGGGGAGATTATTTTCCATCCCACAAATAAATACATACAATTGTTACTAATGTGAATATTAATCATATACTGATGCTATTCGGGGCAAGACAAGCAAATACACTAATTACACAAAATTTATATTCCGGGGTATACTTAAATCAACGTCTGTAATCAATGGATAATACAAAATAAACATAATAATTTTCACCTTTGCCAAAGAAACATTCAACAAGTAATTGGTTATATAGTATTTTGAACTAAATTAAGTGAATGCGTTAATAAAAAAAAATAATTGGGAATAAATTCCGCAATTAACATAGTATAAATTTGTTTTAAACTTTAAATAAATAAGATTCTGTATAGCACTTCTCTTTAATTACTTCTGATAATTTTAACTAGATATTTTATCTATTAAGTATCTGAACTTTTATACTTTTACGTATTTAACATATAAATTTATACCCATAATTGCCTATCATAAGTAAACACATTTTATAAAATTATTTTCCATGTCAAATATAAATTTAACCTAGAATAATTAAAAGAAAACATACCTTTATGATTACAAGGTCATTTAAATACTACTTGAATATACATCTTTTAACCTGTTGATAAAAAAATATATACATAATTTTTTCAAATAAAAAATATTACTTAACAAGTGTTTATTATCTTTCTAGAAAAATGTTTTTCCGTTGGCAATTTATTTAGATGAAGAATTTGATCCTTTCGTAGTTCACGAAGTCAAATTTTTTGGAAATAAGAAACACATTTATTATTTCATTTTGATAAAAGTTGCCTCTATTCTGGCGCATTTAATAATTAAGCAAAGAAAACATAATAGCGTTGGATATTAATTCTTCTTTGAATTAACTTATATAATTTTGGGATCCAAGAAAGACAATACATAACTTAACATGACGAATATTTTGACGCTTGACGATCACATATATACAATTCTTTTCCTTTTTAATATTGGCGATACGTACCATTTTATTTAGCTAGCTGGTTTAAGAATAAACTAATGCGCGACTTTTAGGAAATATTATAATTATAAAGACTGCAGCTGACTTACGTAGATAGAATTTTAAGGACTCTAGTTGAGGTATAATATAACATATTATATTATAAAGTTATAATTAAGTCACTTATATTGGTAATTTTTATTCCTACTCTAGGAATTATAAGACTTCTCTAATAATGAATCTCCGTAATATGCACGCATACAAAATTTTCAATACTTGCCTTGAGAAAATTTATATTTTCCTTTTAAAAATTATGCAGGTGCATAAGTAAATATCCTTTATCATTCATATTATTTCTAGATAATTTTCATTGAATAAATTATATTTTAATGTGAGGAGCTTTCATTATTTTTAAATGCAGACAATGTCAGTTAAAAAGAGCGCGAAATTTTATAGTTAACTTTCCTTAGCTTTTATAATATGTCTTTTAAATTATAAATTTTTCTTTTATACCAAGAAAAAATTATCAAATAAGGTAAAGTTAATAAATAATTGTTTATTTGCTGGAAATTATTTATATTATTTACTTTAAACATAATGACGCTTTCAGTGATTACTGTAGTCAATACGGTCATTTTAAACTTTAGCACACGATAGTATAATCTTTTAGTATAAAAACTTTATAATAGGTCGATGGACATAGAAAAGCAGAATATCCTATCAATTAAGATTAGCCAAACATGATATTATCAAACATTTAATGGACTGATATTTATTTCTGCAATAAAAATTATAAAAAAAATTTGTTACCGAATTTCAGTACTGACTCCTCCTTGGACTAATAGCAGACTAAACTTTTCTCCAGTTTTTGGCGGTCTTGTTTTATTTAGCGACCTCTTACAGAGAAAAAATCATTTAATTATACATAAACAAAAGAAAGGAAAAAAAAACTTATTACAGTTATATTTTGTTCTGTATGGTTTAAATGGATTACAAGGTAATTTGACAAATAATGAAAAATAATAAATACACTTAATTAACAATATTTATTTGTGGTGTATATTTCTGTATACATTATTGTCTAAATAATTTAAAAATAAAATTACCAGAAGCTATGTTGTTATGATAAGATACTCATCTATCCCCCCTCTGTCCATCTAAAATCAATTACTGTTTATAATATGCTTTTATACTATATTAAATTGCTCTTATGGTTAATATTTTTAATTAAATTATTTCTGCTCTTTTTCAAAATGACATCAAATTACTAAATATTTTAGTTATTCGCTTAAAATACATTAAAGTGAGTAACTAGAATACTTTATTAATCACTTAATATTATTACTATTTTATTTCTTTATTTTCTAGAAAAAAGATAGCATTGTTTTCCTATGGAAACGATGCTAAATAGACCAAGTGTCAATAACACTAGGTTACAATATATATTTATTTATTATATATTGTTACAGAATTTCCTGCTAAAAGAAAAGAAAATGAGTGTAACAAAAAAGAAAAAATACAAAAATGAGCATAATTTTATTAAGCATTGGAGATTTGGACTGTTGCTACTGAAGATTAAACATATATAGAAGAACACTGTTTATATAGAAGATTTTCTCTGTGAATATTGCCATTGTAGGTCCCAAAGCAAATCTAGGGACAATTACACCCTGTATAAGTTTTACTATTAATTTTAATAAGTCGTAAACATGTTATAATAGATAAATATACATAAGTATTAATTTATTATTCGAATGAATTCCATTATTTGTTGTTATTTAGATACACAGCAGATAATTAAAGAGTTAAAAGTGTTTACAAAATATTTTATTTTGTCTAATACAAACAATTGTTTGATGTGTTTTTTTCACTTATTATAATCTATCATTAAACCAAACAAAGTCCTAGGCATGGTATAATGGCTTCTAAGATTTTATTCAATAAATAATGTAAGTGTGAAATAAGTTCAGCTGAAAGAACAAGCTTAGAAAAAAATTATTGATGAATAAACATTTGATATTGAGAAGCTAATTTTTTAATAAATAGCATAATTTATGCATGAGAGATTCTGAAGTTATTTTAAAACTAATTTAAATGTTGGCTTAAATCAACTTATTAAAACTGAATGTTATTTATCACATTGTGACCATCAAATTGGAGAGTTTTATGTAAATAAAAAGGTAAAAGTGTAAATAATTTTAGTTTTTAATTCACCTGGGTCTCATTTTATGCTGATTTTTTAATGTGATTTTGAAGTTATGCAATTCATGTTTCTTCTTAATATCTTTGTATGCGGTTTTCTTTTATGTGATAAAAATTATTAGATCAGAAGTCGAGCTCTGATAATGCACTATTACTTTAAATATAAATTTTGTGCACTCACATGTCATATTTAAAGTTATAGTACATTATCAGAGTTCAACTTCCATCTAATAATTTTAATATTTTCAGTGCTTTATAATAGGACTGTAATAGATTTTATGCAATAAAGATTCATAATTCATTTAAAATTAGGATTTCCCCATTTTATATATACACATTAAATTTTACATGATTATAATGTAAATCTGTTCAAACCTTATAGATGCCTATACTATGCCTGTTAATGTTTTTGCATTTTAAATCACATTCTATTTTTGATTTTTAAAAAAAGAGTATGTAATCAATTAATCATTTAGTGTCTGCAAGTTTATTTTTAAAAGGTGGGTAACAGTGGTGGGCACAATTAAATTTGATAATTAAAAATTAAAATCTGATTTTTAATTGTAATTAAAAATTATGTAATGTGATCTGAAATTAATGTGATATGAAACAATGAAATTTGATTTTTAAATGGAATTGAAAATTAAAGACAAACATAAGAATTTAATTTTTAATTGGTAGTTTTTATTAAATTTTTCCCAACAGTGGTGAGTAGGTGTTTTTTTATTATCATAAGTCTAAGTTCTTATTTTCATTTTAAACTTTTAGTTTACCCTAATGGAGAGGAAAAAACACCCAAGAAAATGAATTTCTTTGGAAACAAAAATTTCACTTTTAGATCACTTAGTGAAATGAGAAGGATCAACAGTGATTGGAAAACATTTTAGTTTGAGCGAGTCCACTAATAAAAAAATGGAGTTGGCACTAGTTGTATTTCCTCTTGTGATGAATCTGATGTCTTACCAGTTCACAAATAAACTTGCATATCATCAAATAGTGATAATGATTAAAATATGTACATGTATGAAAAAATGTAAAATACTGTAAATTACACATAAAAATATATTGTTTTGAATAAAATTAAATACTGTAGTTAATAAAAAAAAGTAAAAAAAGTTGGTCTTGTATCAATTTTTTTCAAATTTTAAATTTTTTATTAGTCATATTTTATTTCCTTATTTTTTTATGCAAATTTTAAACAATTTTACATTGTTGCTTTGCTTTTATGTGATTTTTGAAAATTACAATACATATCCCCCATTTTACAAGGTAAGTTAAGTCTATTTTTGTGCGATTTCTTTTGTACGCATTTTCTGAGGAACCTATCTACCACATAAAATGAGACCTGGATGTATTCTATTGTGTATTTTGTTAAACAAAATTATATAGCAATTCATTTTGTTTATTTAAATAATTTTATTCCATGGATAGGATGGGTCTTTTTCACATGATAAAAAACATATAGATATTTAAAAAATAAACATTTAACTTGGAAATATAGATATGTTAAATTTGATCTAATTAGTTATTTATTATAAATATGACTTTATGATTTATTCAATCAATATTTAAGAAAACAAAATACATATACAAAAAAATATTTTTTTTTTTCAATTTTTTTATTAATTCCATTAATAACATCATCATCATAATTTTATATTTAATAAGTTTCTTTTTTTTTTTGCAAATTCTGATTCAATACATTAAAATGGTCATAATTTTATTTTTAATAAGTTTCTTTCTTGTTTTTTTTTTTGCAAATTCTGATTCAATACATTAAAATGGTAATAAAAAACTGATTTCACATGAAAACATAACTGAAAAATATGCATTATTGCACAATAATTGCTTCTATAATTATATTACTTTGCATAGGATATTCATTGTAAGATTTATAAATTAAAAGCTTTGGCAAAAAAAGGAAAAGTAATTTCATCTAGCATGTGATAAAATGTTATTTTTTTGATTATCACAAAAGATGTAGATTATGTAGAACCAGGACATTTATAAATGGGAGGTCATGTGCCATTGCAATGCACTCAGGTCAGCTCTGTTCATTGCACTGAAATTTATTTTGCATAAAGGCACTTAATACCCATGCAGTGACCATGCCAATAAACTGTTATGGATTTAAAATTCTATCAAAATGTATGAATGAATAAAATACATAATCAAAAATCAAAAGTTAAAATGAAATTAAAACAATGAGCATTTGCCAATTTCTCAACAAGCTTTATGATAAATGCTTAGCCAGAGAAACCATTTAAAATATCTTTATCAAAAACTCCCCCACTAACATCTGGCCATAATTTGATGCTTTGGCACTCCTCAGAAAGGCACTAGGATAGCCAAAGCATGAAACTATGGTTAGTGGTTGGGGGGAGGGGGCAGGTTCCTGACAGAGATATTTTAAATGCTTTCGCTGGCTAAGCATTTACCACAAAGCTTGTTGAGCAATTGGCAAATGCTCATTGTTTATATCTTACAAGCTTAAGAGAATTGGGTCATTGGATCTATGACACATTTTGACCATTAAAAGAAAACTATGAGAAATATTTATGTTTATATTTATTTTAAATTGTTTATTCTTGAATGAAAAATACCTATCTTACCCAAAACTATGAGTGTTGGGATGGAAATAGAAATGTTGTATCAGGCTTCTTCATAACAAGGAAGTAGTTCAAATGATTGTCATGTAGATATGAAGTGAGAGGGGGTAAAAGTTTTGACCAATTTAATTTTACAATAAAAAAAATGAAAAAAATTAAAGCAAAAAAAAAAAATATCAAAAATTATTAAAGTGTGCTCTGTCAAATCATTAATAAAAATTGGTTTTCTAAAAGCAGCAGGAAACTCTTCTATATAAACAAATGAAATGGTGATCACATGATGTTTTGATGATTTTTAATATATTTACATAAATATATGTATATATCCACCTGCTTCCTCAACTATCTAAATATCCATCCATCTATCAATTTATATGTTCATCTTTCTAAATATCTATTTATTCATTTATCCATTAAACTATTCATCCAGTCATCTATTTATTCATTCATTTACATGTATATTAATGAATCCATTATCAATCTGTTTATATATTTTCATCTATTTATCTGTATATTCCTTAGTTTTTCACCTATCAATCCATTTATTGATTCATTTATCTTGTTCCCCCATTTATTTTATTTAGCTGTCTATCTAATTATCTTCTTATTTATGTATATCTATGTATCTATTTATCCATATCTTTCTGTCTATTCACCCATCCAATCATCCATTTATTTATTTAACTATCAATCCACTTATCTCTGTATACATAGGAAATCAAGCAATAAGTAGATAGAATGGATGGATGTGTACATAGATGGATAAATGGATGGATACAAAGAGAATAATTGATGGATACAAAGAGAAATATATCGATAGGTAGATGGAAATAGATAGATAGATAGATAGATAGATAGATAGATAGATAGATAGATAGATAGATAGATAGATAGATAGATAGATAGATAGATAGATAGATAGATAGATAGATAGATAGATAGATAGATAGATGGATGGATGGATGGATGGATGGATGGATGGATGGATGGATGGATGGATGGATGGATGGATGGATGGATGGATAGATAGATAGATAGATAGATAGATAGATAGATAGATAGATAGATAGATAGATAGATAGATAGATAGATAGATAGATAGATAGATAGATAGATAGATAGATAGAGAGAGAGAGAGAGAGAGAGAGACAGACAGACAGACAGACAGTCAGACATTCATTATTTAACAAAACATCTTTAATTGTTCTTGATTATGTTTTTTTATTATTATTTTTTAAGATCATAAGATCAAGTTGAGCCAAAACTTAAATTATTTTTTCCTTCTTCACATCTAGATGTCAATCATTTGAACCACTTTCCTGTCATGAGATCAAGCCTACACAGTCTTTTTATTCCCCCCCCTCTCTCTGGTATTTACAGGTAATGCTATATGTATTTATTGTTAAGAATGAACAACTTGCTATATGGATTTACTGTTAAAAAATGACCAACTTATATAGCCACTAGAGGGCGTAGACAGGAATACGAACTTGCATTTCTAGTGTTAACATAAATAAAGCATTTACTCTTTAAAAGTTCATTTTTTCAGTTAGAAAACCTAACTAAAAACTTTTATTACTCTTTCTTATAAATTTAGTATGTTGACTTCTCTCACAAATAAAGAAGGATATAACATGGATTTCAATTCTACCATACATCATCTTGAACTACAGCAAGCAGCCATTTGTACTTCCAATAAATTTCATTGCAGCAAAATTCAACAAGAAACAGAAACAGTAAAAAATCATTTCATGAATGAAAGCCATTGTATAAAGAAAATGCTAATCACTGGGAACCCCAATACCAAATTTCTGAAAGAAATGCCAGAAAACCAAAGTACAAGAGGGATCATTGTAACAGAAGATAAGCCTTCTTCACAAGTCAGTATTGATAAAATTGCTCATAATTTATTAATCTCTAAGCTTAAACAGAAGAAATCTCAAATTAAACCAATTTCCATGAATGAAAACACTAATTTAAAAAACATACCACCCCTTCTGAACCCTACTCTAAATTCTAATAGTGATACAAGCAGTAGTAGATCCACTGGGGAGATTGTTTTAATTGATGATTTCCCAGAATTAGAAACTAACAAATTTAAAAATCAATATAATACTAATGATAACACCGTCAGAGGAATTCCAGCTAATATTAATAACCATAATAAATCTACTAATCATGAATGGCATATAAAAGTAGACCCCCATTTAAGCATACTCTGCCTGAATTAGGTCCAGCAAGTGATATTTTATATTCCGGAACCCTACTTAAAAGTATTAGAAGACAGAATCAACAGGACATCTTCAATATGTTTAAGGATGAAAAGCCATTGGGATTCCCAACCCAACCTTGCCTAAAATAAGTTACTCAACACAGGTCGGGTCTTGATCAACAGACATTAATCTTGTCAACAGGTTTAATGCAACTATACCCCACAATTGCACCAGTCTTTCTCAACTATAGCAGTGGCAAGACTCTTATTCTTGCTGTCCCAAATCTCAATTGTGAGCTTTTCAATTTTCCTGTGGAAAAATTCTGCTGTGATCTTTTAAAAAAGAAATTGTAGAATAGAGTATACAAATTATAGAATCATCCCAACTGCAGATACCTGATCGTTGAATTTCACAATATATCCCAAAGACAAATTTTTCAAAAATCAATCAAGTTTATCACAGAGAAAATTCTTTGTATAATCAATATGGATAGACCAAATCTGAAACTGCTATTTCAATTTTACAGAAGCCACTCTTCAATGATTGCTAAGACCATATGGTGCAGTTTCAAACTTTCAATACCTTATGGAAAGAAGAGCTTAAACCTCAGTCCCAACAAACACAGCAGTATTCACTATCATACCCAACAAGGGAATAATCCCAACTGCTATTCCCACAATGCACCTTGTGGAATCTGCTTCTCTTATCTCTTTTAGAAGGTACCACTACAGCATTTTTATTGTAAATTAAGAACCCACCTGGTTAAAACCTGCCCAGTCCAGATTTGCCAATACTGTCATATGAAAAGGACAAGGCTACACAACTACAGACCACTTTCAATTCCTAGTAATACTCACTTAATTTTCGTTGAAATAGATACATTGAAAAGTAACCTTCTGAGTTACAATGCACATGACAATGTAATCAGCCTCAACCTGCTGAAAACTTCTGGCACTGCTGATATTAAGAACAGTTTGGTAACTACTGCTTTTATCCACTTATCTAGAAGCAGTAATTCATTCACAAGGTCAGATGTTACAATTACAGATAGCCATTCCTCCAACAGGAAAAAAAGTAAAAGGAAGTCCAAAAGTGCTAACAGTGATAATGTGGATTCTTGGGGTGATGAGCATGGAAAAAAAAGTCCAGTGACTCCAGTAAGAGCTCATCAGAATATGAATCAACTAATAAATCCAAAAAAGGGGAAAAGAATGAAAGCTGACTTGTCAGCTAATATTATCAAAGATCCTGAAACACCATCCAAAGACAGTAGAATGGAGGGAGTTCCAGGGGATGGTTCCCATGAAAATAGCCCAATCTGAGCAATACAGATGACCCAAAGTAAAGTTGATTAGGAAGGTGCACTCTAGTGGTGCAAATCATAAAATGGATGCTAGGGATGTCAAAACTATAACCAAATCAGTGTGGAAGAAATGAGTCTTAAAAATTTAGATTACTTCCACTTTCTTAACCACCCATGCACCCTTTGCTTAAATCTGACAAAGGTCTACACAACTGCTCCAGTCCAGGCCACATATATCTTAAATTTTCTGATTTCAATGTCTGTGGCCTGAAATTGATTGAAAGAAATTGGATTAACCAATTTAAACCTCATACCATCTGTCTTGCAAAAACTAAGCTACTCATGCTCAAGTCCACAATTACTAATTAAACTTACCAATATAGGGGTCCTTTCATCACTCAACTTTGGCTACTCCTCTGCAGGTGTTGACATCCTAATTCCTAAATATTCACCATTCAAACATATAAATAAACTTCATCAATTAATATCTCCTAAATTGCAACATTATCTCACTGGACCTTTAAGTTGAATATCATCTTTGTTTACTTCAAGAGAGACTTATCATTAATTCACTCATTAATTCAACAAATAAATGTTTCACTCAGATACAACCCCTATCCTACATTAATGTTTGGAGATTTTAATACTACTCACAGTCACTTCAATTTCAAATACATTCATCTCTTAAACACCCCACTTATGTAAGTGCAAAAAGCTTCTTTTCCACTGAAGCTTTCTCCTACTACACTAAGCAATATGCAACCCTTATAGATCTGGCTTACTACTCCCAGAGCTCCATTTCATCATTGATCCCTTCTCCAAAACTTTTCATTTCTCAGACCACCTGGAACTACAGATTAATTTATCAATTGACCAGTTTCCACAGCCATATGAGCACTTGAAGTTATCCACCTGCATCCTATTTAAGACCACTGCCCCAGAAGCAATCTTATCTGAGTGTTACATATATTTTTAAAAAACTAAGATCCTCACCTTACCTCCTGCAGAGGCATGATTCATATTCATCAATTATTTGAGTACAATAATTTATTTTTACACAAAAAGAATAAGGGTCCATTTCCCTTTTCCACAACATAGATTTAATCAGCAATACCTTGAAATAGATACCTGTAGTCCCTGATTCAATAGATTTAATCCTTAAGCTTAAGCAACAATACAAAATGAATCAACAAGACATGGCTGACTACCTCTAAAAAAATCAAGAATCTTCCTAAGCCAGTCTTATAACTGGTCCAGAGACTACATTATGTGGGCTCTGGGCCATAAGAATAAATTAAATACTCCATCCTCCATCATAATTGACCATAACCTCTATGCTGCTAACAGCATGATTATATAAATTCTTTAATTTTTTTCAAAGCCAAATTAACCAAATATTTTCCTGAGTCAAATCATCCTAACCTCAAGGTATCCACAGCTATAAACCACAGCATAACTGAAAAAGATATTAGTACTAAACTATCCTCTATGCTGGAGAAAATACATCTGGGTCTCCATGACAACCCATGAATTATCCTAATTCACCTTGAAAATTTTTCATTTCCAGTCATACATAAAATGTTTGATCTCTTATCTACCAAACCTCTTGACATTGGCAGCCTATACCCTATAGAGATGGTGCCTTTTCTCAAGAAGCATACATTACCATCTCCCCTTGAGAATCTTAGACCCATATCTATGACACCATTAATGATCAAGATGGTTGAATCAGTAATCAAAGATAAGATAATAGAATAAGGTCCTTCCATTCATATCCCAGTATCAGTTTGACAAGAAGAGTTCTTCAACCACTGATGCAGTAGCATTATTCAAGATGATAGTCAATAATGCCAGAATCATGAGAAAATCTAAACAAGTAATCATCCAGCTGGACAACCTTCAACTCTGTCAGAGCACATAGGGTAATCAATATTATAACAAATTTTCTCATCAACAGGGATATTTCCATCTCTCTTAATGGAAGGAGCTCACTATCTGTTATCTCAACAAATTTTATTCCACAGGGTTCTCTGAGTGCCCTGCTACTTATAATCTACAATAATTCTCTATTAATTAGACTTGAACAAGACACCCTGGGATATTCATACCAGCTCTCCATATATCAATTCCCCACATAGCAAACATGGATGACCTGGCTGTTTTTCTTCATCACAAAAGCTAATCCTAAAGCTTGCCAAAGTGCTCCATGCTTTTTCTTCTAAATCAGGACTGACCTTTAATTTAAATGAATCTGGCATGGAAGATATCATCTGGGAACACTGCCTCCTCTCCTTTTACTGCCATGCCCCAAAAATTTCTGGGTTTCCCAATCTACAACTTACCCCTTGCAATAAGAAGAAGCTATACAGGATTCCCTTCTTCTCTTGATGCAAAAACCATTGATTCATTATTCGAAGTTTATTTGTCACTATATGCAAAAACTTCATTGCTCAATATTCTGGTGTTTCCAAGGATTTCTTATTTCATCCTGCTCATTAACTGTTTCCAAATATTCATCAAAAAGATAAATTCACTATGTGCAAGACTTATGTGGAAAGGCAAGACCATGGCCATCAGTCTAAGGGGCTCCATAGGCGCACAAAACTCAATGGGCTATCATTGCACTCTATTATAATATTTTGTTTTCAATGTAACACCATCCTTAACCTATCTTGCCATTTTCCAGAAGCATCATGATTCACTTCTGTCTTCCCTACTGACACCTCTCCTTGTTCCATGGGTTGTCATCGTTATTGCTAAATATTTCAAATTTTATCCCTCTACCTAATCAGGTTAACTCACAGAAAATTAAGTACTGCAATGCATACAATCTAATTAAAGAAGAAATTTCTTCCCCTATCCCATCACTGCTAATCCTTCCCAACCATTAAAAAGTTTAAACAGTGGCATCTAGAGCTGAAATTTTTACATTTTTTGATTAAAATAAACCTGAATGCTCTGCTTCACATGTCATTTTCTGGTTTATCATATGGTCTATTGTAGGGGGTTCTCATGTTTGGACCTGGTCTGCCCTTTATGTAAATGGGATGATGACTCAATGAAACATATTCTGAGCCATTTTACTTTACTCCAATGATACAGAGACTTTATCCCATCCATATACAAAACTAGAGTACCTCTTATTACCGGACTGATTTCTAGCATATCTAATGGGATCTTTCCATTCATGAGAATTATAACCTTTCTGCTATTTGCCTATTGGTCAACTAGGTGCACTCTCATTTATATCCACGCCTTGCTTGATCATAAGAAATTATTTCTGGCAAAACTTCAGGCCATCAAAAACAGAGATTAAAAACTAGCTCCAACATACATCTACTTATTTTGCCATTTTCCAGAAGCATCATGCTTCACTTCTGTCTGCACTACTGATACCCCTCCTCCTTCCATGGGTTGTCATCCTTATTGCTAAATACTGCAAAATTTATCCCTCTACCTAATCAGGTTAACTCAAAGAAAATTAAGTACTGTGATGCATACCATCTAATTAAAGAAGAAACTCCTTCCCCAATCCCATCACTGCTAATCCTTTCCGATCATTAAAAAGTTTAAACAGTGGCATCTAGAGCTGAAATTTTTAGATTTTTTTTGACTAAAATAAACCTGAATGCTCTGCTTCACATTTCTTTCATTTTCTGGTCTATCATAGGGGGTTCTCATGTTTGGATCTGGTCTGCCCTTTATGTAAATGGGATGATGACACAATGATACATATTCTGAGCCATTGTACATTACTCCAATGAGACAGAGACTTTATCCCATCCATATACAAAACTAGAGTACCTCTTATTACTGGACTGATTTCTAGCATATCTAATGGGATCTTTCCATTCATAAGAATTATAACCTTTCTGCTATTTGCCTATTGGTCAACTAGGTGCACTCTCATTTATATTCACACCTTGCTTGACTATAAGAAATTACTTCTGGCAAAACTTCAGGCTATCAAAAACAGAGATTAAAAACTAGCTCCAACATACATCATCTACAATGCAACATGAAGCCTTGTAGTAATGGACAGTTTGTGATTGAACAGTTGATTTTTTATCCCCAGATCATAGGTATTGGGTTATGTGACCTTTGTATAATTTCTGTTAACAACATAACTCTGTTAGTGCTATAATGTAATTCTTTGAGTTCATAATAAAATTTCTTGATAAAAAAAATGAACAACTTGAAATAAATATAAAATAAATACTTTTCAAGAACTTATTTTTAACTTTTGATTTTTGTTGTTGTTGCTGTTGTTGTTTAAGAACATGTTTTTTATTCATTCTAACATTGGTTTATTTTGGTGAAATTAGAAATGCATAACAGTTTATTGATGTTTCTAAAATTATTATAATTTTAAGATTTGCTAATTACAGGTAATATTACATTTATTTACTATTCAAAAATGAACAATGTAAAATAAATATTTCTCATTCAATTTTTTTTTTAATTTTGATTTTAATTTAAGAATATGTTTTATATTCATTGTTCCATTAGTTTAGTCATTTATTTAAAGTTTTATTTGTTATAATTTTTAAATCATGTTCACATAATTGTAAAATTAATTTTAATATTTGCTAAACTGTAAATATGTTTTAACTGTGTTTTCACTCATTCTTTATGTTGTTTAAACACTCATTCACCATCATATTTGATTTTTTTTCATGCATGCATTTGATTTTTTATTGTTATTATCAAAACTCATGCAATTGTTTATAGGTATTTTTGATGAAATATCTAATATTGTTTTTATTTTAATACTTATTAATTGTAGCCATATTTTGTTTTTGTTTTTGAACTTTTTATGAAATTTGAAATTTTTATTTGCCCTGAACAAATATCAGGAACACTTCATTGCTACTTTTGACTGATTATCTAAAGTTGTTCATTACTTTGCTGAGACTGCACTAGTTTGTGGCTCCATTATTGTCAAAATTTGTACTGACTTTTACATTATTAAGATACATAATATACATACATATATCTGAAAAAGTAAAATACTATTTAGCTAAGTCTTTTTTATTATTGCCTAAAGAATTTATTTTATTTTCTAAACATAAATCTTTATAGTAGAAATTTTAGTTCATAATAATTATTTTTGTTATCTATATATAAATTTGAAATTAACTATTTTGTGTAATATTAATTAATTATAGGTGTGTAACCGAATCAAATAAGCTTCAGTTAATCAATATAATTCAATTATTATCTTGGTTTCCATTAGTGAGGCATTGCCAAAATAATATCACTTTTTTACATTTTTTAGATAAGATTATTTCCAGGTTCATAATTTCAAATTTAATTTATCTATGTTTTAAGAATCTACATCTAACACCTACTGAGTTAAGACAATTTCGAAAATCAGTGAGTAAAATATATAAAGACATTATTATAAACGAAACCTTTTGTGTTGAAACAAATTTCAGAATATTGAGAATCTTGAAAAGTATTGTATTTTTCTCTTTTATTTTTCAATTATATGGTTTACAATATTTTTAAATATGTTTGTATATATTTATAATAATAAACAGCCACTCACAAATGAGTACTGACATTCCAGCTCCAAAAAAAAGAGAGGCCAGCTCAAAAAAAAGGACAAAAAAACAACTTTAGAAATTACTTTTGCAATAGCTATGTAAATCAAATTGTGAACCACAAATATGTCCACATATAAAACATGCTGGACCATTTTTCTCTTTACTGGATATTTTATCAAGTTGTCTTTTAGTTTCCTCAGTAAAAAAAAATTTTCTAAAATATTTCATCACCTTGTCTAACTGTAGCTCTCTAATGTATTCTACTATTGTACTTTTTAGAATGTCTTTAATATAAATAAAATCTATCTCTCCCAGAAAAATCTATGATCACATTTACCGTAAACCGCAAATTTAGGAAGTTTTTTATGGTTTATTCATTTTACATGTCCAATCTAATGATTGTATTGTTTGCAATAGTGTACCTAATAGTGGGTATATTTAGAAAACTGAAGAGCTAATTGATTTATTTTATGATCTTGCAATTGTCCTTATATAAAACTTATCTAATGTCTTTCTGATAATTGAAACACACAGGTTTATTGCATACCTGTGTCTATCTATGTAATATATAGGGTATATGAGCACAGACTTTCACATGTTCCACCACTCTCACACTATCTTATAACACTGATACACTTGAACACATATATGTTGAAAAGATAAATAAATAATCACCAATATACATATTTCATGCTAAACCAGCAATCATCAGTTGGTCCAGATTACCATCTCCACATATATATGCCATAAGTGCTCAGATATATATTAAGATAGCCAATTTTCATACTTTAATGGACAGGCTTCAATCTACTCCACACTCCAACTTTCAACTGTGCATCCAATTAAAAATCTGATAATGGAATGCTCAAAGGTCACCCTGAGGCTAAGATTCTTGACACACCCATGTTGACATAAGGTCAATCTGACCCCTCATATACAGGACATAATTCTTTTAATACATGTACAAGAGATGGGGCAGACATCTCTACTCTGTAATAACTGAAGCACACAGGCTTATTACATACCTGTGTCTATCTATGTAATATAAAGGAAATATGAGCACAAACTTTCACATGGCCCACAAGACTTTCACATGGCCCACAAGACTTTCACATGGCCCACAACTCTCCACATTACCTTATAACACTGATACACTTGAACACATATATGTTGAAAAGATAAATAATCACCAAATATGTATTTCATGCTAAACCAGCAATCATCAGTTGGTCCAGATTACCATCTCCACACATATATGCCATAAGTGCTCAGATATATATTAAGATAGTCAATTTTCATACTTTAATGGACAGGCTTTAAACTACTCCAACTCTTCAACTGTCCATCCAATTGAAAATCTGATAATGGAATGCTCAAAGGCCACCATGAGGCCAAGATTCTTGTCACACCCATGTTGACCTAAGTCAATCTGACCCCTCATGTACAGGACATAATCCTTTTAATACATATACAAGGGATGGCCAGACATCTCTACTTTGTAATAACTGAATCACACTGGCTTATTAATACCTGTGTTTCTCTATGTAATATATAAAAGTATATGAGCATGGACTTTCAGTCAACATGGGTGTGACAAAAATCTCAGCCTCAGGGTGGCCTTAGAGCATTCCATTATCAGATTTTCAATTGGATGGACAGTTGAAGAGTTGGAGGGTAGAGTAGATTGAAGCCTGTCCATTAAAGTATGAAAATTGGCTATCTTAATATATATATATATATATATATATATATATATATATCTGAGCACTTTCGGCATGTATGTATGGAGATGGCAATCTGGACCAACTGATGATTGCTGGTTTAGCATGAAATCCCTATATTGATGATTATTTATCTTTTCAACATATATGTGCTCAAGTGTATCAGTGTTATAAGATATTGTGGAGAATGGTGGATCATATGAAAGTCTGCGCTTATATACCCTATATATTACATAGATAGCTACAGGTATATGATAAGCCTGTGTGTTTCAGTTATTACATAGTAGAGATGTCTGCCCATCTTAATTTTTTTTAATGAACTTTTATCTGACTTAAGTTTTCAAATTAATTATTAATGTTTAATTTTTTATACATTTGAGTTTGCTAAAAATCGTTTCCATTTTTTTTATTAATATTGTATAAATCATTTAAATGCATTAAATTTAAGTTGGATATAGACGCTTGCATAGATTCATTAACATTTAATTGTTTTTGTTTTCATATTTGATTAGAATATATAGACATTCGGTAAATAATGATACCTTACGGTGAGTATCTAAAATGTATTTATTTGGATGTCATTTAAGTTATTGGTGTCAATGTGGCATCTTATGATGAATGCCATTGGGTTTCTTGTAAATTTCCCTCTGCAGTTCCATCAATGACTTTATATTTTGATCATTTATGTTTATTTTGAGATGTTTTTAACCGTGTAATCTATGTAGCCAATCTATACTCAACATTAAAAAAACAAACCTTTATAAAATTCATCTGTGTGAAATTATATAAATGTTAAAATTAGGTCGGGTATGAATGGCTATATAGATTTGTAAAGTTATATTAATTAATTAAGGGAGGGTTAATCTTGGGTTATTTGTTTTGTAGTTGGATTGGGTCAATGGAGTTGATTTATCAGTGTAATTAGTAAATGTAATATGAGGTCCGTTATGTGCAGGATCACATTATATGCCATACACACCCTTTTTGCCTATGGAAGGGAATAGTAAGATGGAAAATGCAGTCCCTTCCTATGGAGATTTTTTTTGTTCTTCTTGTCAGACAGATGTGGCATTACTGCCTGGATGAGAATCAATGTCTTCTCTAATCATACTGTTCAGATATACATTCCTGACAGTATGATATTTGTGCTGTTGTAATCATGTTGCATTGAATACATCGATGTATCAGGTGGATTGATGTTAGTTTAACTGTGGACTTTTGGCCTAAGGTTAAATAAGGGATAGAATATTTTCTTTTTAAATGCAATCTATGTAGTTTATTCATACTCGACACTCTTAAAAAAATATTATTAAATTCATCTGTGAGGATGGTTTAAAATTTTAAAATAATAATTTAAATTAAAAGTTAATATTAAAATCTAAAATAATAAATGTTATTCCTCAAATTTTAAATATTATATATGTGCATTAATAAATGTTTGTGTATTAATTATTGGCAGTGGTTTATTTTTTTTATATTTAAGATATAGATTTAATAAAGATACATATTATTATCTCTGCATCTCCACTGAGCTAGTGGCAAGGGCTGACGGTCTTAATAAATAAAAGTTGGATCTTTAACAGTACTTATCTGCCTACTCTATAAATTTTCTAGGTTCAAGAAGCCTAGTGGCGCTCTGTATGGCAGATATGGTAAGACTCCATTGATATCAGACAGTTATAATATATATATATATATATATAGTAAAGATCGATAAATCTATTTTTGTTTTAAAAAAGTCATTTGTTTTTTTTTAAAAAATCTCTTTGCTTTGATGTTTATATATGGAGTATTATTATTGTTTATGGTTATTAGTTATAGTTATTGTTGTTTGGATTTATTATTTTATTTATTTGTTGATGGTACATCATTATGAATATTTAATTATTATTGCTATTATTTTTAATTGTGAGATTTTTAATAGTAATGACATGTTCTAATTAATATATTTATATATCAATATTATAAATAAAAAAAATATAAATGGTTAATTATAAAAAAGATTATTTTACTTTAAGTGATTATTAAAAAATGCAATGTTATTATTTATATATATATATTTTTTTAAAGCTATCAAACAAATTTTCGATTTAATATTTTTTATATGATTAATATTTTTATTTTTTTTAATGTTAATTGTTTAAAAAAAAATATGCAGCAATGGTTTTCAAGACTGCATGTAGCATTGCACATGGAAAAAAAAAACAACAGAAAAAGAAGCCATTATAATAAAAATTATTATTAAAGAAACTGAAGGAGAAAATTTGTTGTACTTTGTTTCTTCAGAATCGCCATTCTTGAGAATAATTGAATAATCTATTGAATGTAAACACCTTAATAATGGAGAGGTAAATAATAATATTATCACAGTTCAAGAGCTGCAATCTTCTTGTCTTTATCCTAGCAAATATAAAAAATTAAGCAATGGCTCAACATATAAATTCCATTGTGGTGAAATGTAAGATAATTATCTAAAAAAAAAAAATAATCTATAATGGTAAATTCAATAAGAATTTGGAAGCAACTAAAATTAGTTAATATATTCGATTCAACATGTCAATTTTTTTTTTCAAGGAGAGAAATCTTTAGATAAAATGGAATATATACATGCGTTTGGAAACCGATAATTTTCTCTAATGTGATTTTTCTTCAAAATTTAACCGTATCTAGAATGTATTCGAATATTAAAGAAATATAAAGGAATAACACAATGAAACAAGTTGAAATTTGAAAAGATAGTAAATAATTTTTTTAATGTAAATGATATGTTTATATATATTTTTCAGATCGATATTCTTTTTTTTTAATTAGAAAAATGAAACGTTTTTATAAGTATAATTCTGTTATATCAAAATTAACACTTAAGTATTAGAAATTTGTAAGTAAAGCTTTAAGTTTAAATTGCATAAGGATTATTATATATATATATATATATATATATATATATATATATATATATATATATATATATATATATATATATATATATATATATATATATATATATATATATATATATATATATATATATATATATTTAATAAGTGAAATTTATATTTGCAAATTTTATTATCAAAAGTTTTATTATTTATATAACTTAATATTTTTTTTTTAAATATTTTTTTTATTTATTTGATAATTAGATATGTTCTCAGGGATGGATCATAGACTCAGTTGATTTATTAAAGGTTACCTATCAGTTAGAAATCATCATTATATATATATTGTGTGTATGTATATAAAATAACAAATAACAAAATGAGGTAAAATAAGTTCCATATTCATATTAAGTTATAAGTTAGCACTAAATAAATGAGTTGTCAAAGATATGATATATTTATAGGCCTGAGTGAGCCTTGTTGAAAATAATAAAAAAAGCATTCAATGCTTGTAGAAATAAGTACAGTCCAAAAGTGGATATAACATATAAACCTTTTATAATGTAGTGGAGTAAATTTTGATGATTTCTTTTGATTTAATGATACTTAATCGATTAACCTAGCTTTGAGAGCATATCTATTATCTATTTTATTAATTTACAATATTTTACCAGTCAATTATTCACTTATTTATTTATCTATTTTCATTTTTGCTTCATATAGTAATTTTTATGCAATACATAAAGAACAATTCATATATTTGCTTTATATAATATGTTTTTTTTTTATTTATTTTTAAATTTGAATATTTGAAAAATATAAATATTGGTTTGTGTTTATATTAATGTATACTTGTTAAGCACAAATATGTCTTTATCTATTTAATATATATATACACCTATTGCAAGTATATATATTGATTTATTTTGTATTTGGGTTTGTATTTTAAAAAATATTTAAAACACTGATACTACTTAAAAATTAAACCATGATAAGAAATAAACGATGTACTATTTGTTTTATAAGTAATGCCTTTGTATTTTATTTGTAAGAGTGTTAATATTTTATTTTTATTTATCTTTTTTGGTGCCCGAGTCATTATGAAGTTTATTAAATTCACAACCTAATGGAGAATAATTTTGTATTTCAATTATTACTTAGTTTTTGGATCACTTACACAAGTCAATGTTCATTGATATGTTTAGATATACATACATTTACTTATTTGATGTGTATATTAGATTCAATAAAATTCCCTTTGTTTCTAGTATATATTTTGTTAGTTAATCATATTAACCCTGAGAATAAATTATAATGATAGGTCTTATTATTGTTCTGTATGATTTTGGATCTATTTCATGTATAGCTAGTTAGAAGGGCATATAAACAATTTATTTAAATATAATTGGGATAATTTTATCTTTCTTCATTTAAATTGTACAGTCTATTATATTTGGCTTTCTCAACAATTGGATTCATTTAGATTGTTAAGATCTTTCTTTATATGTATATTCAACATATTATATTTGTTGTACAGTGTTTTGGGCATTCTTTTCTCAGTATATGTGTATGATGTGCTATGTTTACATTATTTAAATTAGATGATAAATACATTCTATTACATTTGGATTTCCCAATGATTTGGGCCATTTCAATTGGTGATAGGCATTCTATTACATTTGATGCTTAAAATGTGAGGCTTGATTCATTACGATTCATTTATGAGGATGGAGAATAATAATATAGTTATATCCTGTACTATTACATTTATCACTTTAACTGGAGCATCGTGTTTACATTACATTTGGCATGCCATCTTAGGGGCCTGGTTAATTGATGAGTGTTGATAATCTATTACATGGGTTATCAACTAGGGCTTGAAAACAAACATATCAATGTTTTATTTTCCATTATAGGTGACTTTTAAACATGAATGTTTGTTGATGACAAATTGCACTATTACAATTTTTAGTAAAATAATGTTTCAGGCTCAAAAGTTAATAATTAGTGGAGTTGAATTTTTTTCATATATATGTATATTAAATGGTATTAAGTTTTAAGTTTTCCAGAAAATTTATAGGCATCAATTTAATCATTTTATATTTAACTACCATTATCTTGAATGAAAAAGTTGTCTCACTATATTATCGAATTAGTTACTTTCAATGCATGTGAACATTTTATTATATTTTAAATATTTCAAGGTTATATTGAATTTGATATGAATTTTCCACATTTCAATATTGTATAAGTGTAGAATCCTCATTATCATTACACATAAATAAATGTTAGTTAGTGATCTCAGTTGTTACTCTCTATCTATTTTTAAGAGGAATTTATTAATGTTATGGTGATAGGTAAGATTTTTTATAAACCAAGAAGTTCATGAGTTCAAACAACTGAAATTTAGATTGTTGGATAGCTACTATGTATAATAAAATCAAAAGGCTTGTACTTTGCTTAGTTGAGTAATTGCATGTTGGGATAATAGTGAGAGATGGTGAGCCCTGATCTGCAATAATTACTACAAAGAATCTTAGATTTTTTTGTATGGGTATATAATATTGCATATATAATAATAATGGATAACAGTAATGAAATGCCAGTGAGTGGTAATTTTAACTTAAGAGATTTTATGAAGAAATTTAAAGCGGATCTAGAGAATAGAATAAAAACCAACTCTGATGAACTTAGAGCTGAGATAAAAAGCAACTCTAATGAACTTAGAACTGAGATGAAAACCAACTCTGATGATTTTAGAACTGAGTTGAAAACCAGTTCTGATAAACTTTCTAAGGAATTAAAAGTTGAATTAAAAGCTCTAGTAGATAATAGTGTTAGGAGATTAGAAATAAAATTTGATGAAAAGATGGAAAAATACAGAGAATAGACAATCGTTGAAGCTAATTCTTTGAAAGCAAAATTCGAAGAAATAAGTTGTGAAAGATTAAAGAAAATTGTTCAGAATTTAGAAATTGGACAGTTAGGTTTTCAATGTTTAGACATTAGTGCTCTAGAGTTAAGAGAAATAAAAATGCATTATAATAAAATGAATGGTGTTCAAACTTTAGAAGTTGAATTAAGTTCACCAGAAAAGATTAAAATTAACTCTCAAAAATCACTAGAAAGAACAGAATGGGTTTCTCAAAGTCAATGTAAAGAAAGTGTCATGATAGATCAAAAATATTCTGATAATTTTTTTTTTGTACAACAATTTTAAAAGTAACAATCAGAGTTTTGATCAGCACTTGTTTAGTACGATTCTTCATAGGAGGTTTATGGATCATGTGTGTGCATATAACTTGGATGCAAGGGATTATTACTATTGTAATAAACTGCTTGAAAGGCAAAACTTAATATATAAATGTAATTCTTCTCAATATATAGCCAGTGATGGTAGAGTGCATGTAAAGTGTTTAGTATATAGTAACAGGAGTGTTGAATTCAAAAATTTTTGTCTTGATATGACAAATTATATTAATCATAAGATATTATCTTGTAAAGAACAGTATCATGGTAATTTTTTGTGGAACCAAGAAAGTATATTTTTAGATATATTAGAGCATAAATATTTGAATGGGAATTTGTACCATTGTTGCAATAGAAATGACTTATTTTACAGATATCCCAGCAGGACAAAGTTGTTAGGATATATCTTATTGAAATTTGAGAGAAATAAGAAGGTAAAGAAACCTGAAGAGAATTTTCTTTATGAAAATTGTAATAGAAGGATGCATAAGCTTGTGGTTAAAACACCTGTAGAGGTCCCTACTATCGCATTTTATACGCATATTATCGAGGTTATAGCCTCAGTAAATATTACTTACATGAAACCAAAGTAAAATTTAAAAATAAAAATATGAAGAAAATTAAAGTAAAATTCAAATAGATGAATAGAGAGAAGATTAAGATAAATTATCTTAAAAGAAGTATAGATTTTATAAGAGATATTGGAAAAGCCAAAGTTAGACTTAAAGTTATAGATGGAATGATAAATAATAAAGATTTTCTTCGAGAAAATATAGCTAAGGAAAGAGATTTAAGTAAACCTTAAGTCAAACTGAAAAAAATTAATATAGAACAGGATAATATTAATGTTGTAAAACAAAATGATTTTCAAGAATTCTTTAATGTTGAAGTTGTATCAAATCAATCTGATTTGCGATTTTTAAAGGATTATTTAGAAAATTTGAATGAATACCATTTAAAATTGCCCAGGGAATTGTTTTCAATTGAACATAGAACAAGTGAATTAAAGCAAAGACTTGCTCAAGCCTATAATATTTATCAGGATATTCAAATGAAAGGTAATAGATTATCTTATAAAGTAGTAACTGCTATTGATAAAATTAAGTATTATGTTAGTGCTTATGATCAAGTTAGTATTTACATAAAGGATATAGAGGCAGAATCTAAGAAGATCATAACAAAATCTTTAGATGCTGATCCCAAAATTATTCAAAAGCAATTGAATTATACCAAAACGAGTTCAACAAACTGGAAATTCTTTCCAAGAACAATTAAAAGGCACTTTTGATTATTTTTGATTTAAAGAAAACTTGGACAAAGATCTAGATGATCTGAAAGATAGATATGAACAAATGAATATGGTTATTAATAAGAAAAGTAATATTCTTCAAACCATGTTAGTCCTCAGAAAGATTAAAAATTTAAGAAATTTTTCAATATATCATAATTAATTAGTTATTTGCAAAGACATTTTTATGTGATTAGAGGGTATTATAAAAAATCAATAAATCTATCTTTGTTTTAAAAAAGTCATTTGCTGTTTTTTTTTTTAAAAAAATTTTTGATTTGATGTTTATATATGGAGTATTATTATTGTTTATGGTTATTAGTTATAGTTATTGTTGTTTGGATTTATTATTTTATTTATTTGTTGATGGTACATCGTTGTGAATATTTAATTGTTATTATTCTTAATGGTGAGATTTTTAATAGTAATGACATGTTCTAATTAATATATTTGTATATCAATATTATAAATAAAAAAAGCATATAAATGGTTAATTATAAAAAAGATTATTTTACTTTAAGTGATTATTAAAAAATGCAATGTTATTATTTATATATATATTATTTTTAAAGCTATCAAATAAATTTTCAACTTAATATTTTTATATGATTGATATTTTTATTTTTTTTGAGTGTTAATTGTTTAAAAAAAATATGCAACAACGTTTTTCAAGACTGCATGTAATATTGCATGTGAAAAAAAATAAACAACAACAGAAAGAGAAGCCATTATTAAAAAAATTATTATTAAAGAAACTGAAGGAGAAAATTTGTTGTATTTTGTTTCTTCAGAATTGCCATTCTTGAGAATAATTGAATAATCTATTGGATGTAAACACCTTAATAATGGAGAAGTGAATAATAATATTATCACAGTTCAAGAGCTGCACTCTTCTTGTCTTTATCCTAGCAATTAAAAGAAATTAAGCAATGGCTCAACATATAAATTACATCATGTTGAAATGTAAGATAGCAATCTAGAAAAAAAAGAATCTAAAATGGTAAATTAAATAACAATTTGGAAGCAACTAAAATTAGTTAATATATTGGATTCAACATGTCAATTTTTTTTTCAAAGAGAGAAATCTTTAGAAAAATGGAATATATATATATATGCGTTTGGAAACCGATAATTTTCTCTAATGTGATATTTTCTTCAAAATTTAACCTTAGCTAGAATGCATTCAAATATTAAAGAAATATAAATGAATAAAACAATGGAACAAGTTGAACTTTGAAAAGGTAGTAAATAATTTTTTTAATGTAAATGATATGTTTATATATATTTTTCAGATCGATATTCTTTTTTTTTTTAATGAGAAAAATCAAACGTTTTTATAAGTATAATTCTGTTCTATTTAAGTGTCTTGTTTAAAAAACAAATGTTTTATAAATATCAAAATTAACACTTAAGTATTAGAAATTTGTAAGTAAAGCTCTAAGTTTAAATTGCATAGGGTTATTATTATATATACATTTTAATAAGTGAAATTTATATTTGCCAATTTCATTATCAAAAGTTTTAGTATTTATATAACTTAATATTTTTTTATTTATTTGATAATTAGATATGTTCTTGGGGGTGGATCATAGATTTAGTTGACTTATTAAAGGTTACCTATCAGTTAGAAATTGTCATTATATATATATATATTGTACCGGTATAAATCCACCACGCTTACTCATACACAGTACCCGAGTTCAAACCCAGTCCACGTTTAAGAATAAATTCCAAAACGCCAACTAAATTCCAACCCAAACCCCGGTATGACTAACCGATGATGACTTTATACCAGCACGGGGTTATCCCTTTTCTAGCTCAGCTCAGAACATAGACTAATTCTTACAGTTAATGATATCTATATTTTATTATACTCTAGATATTGGAACGGTCATTCAAGTAACGTATATATTTAAGTTGCCAATACAGACAGTAAGTGGCTACCTAGATTTAGAGAGTAATAAGGTGGAGGACACAAAAAGTAGATTAAATAAAGTGTTTAATAAGAAAAATAGAAACATATAAATATAGCGTTCAACAGTACGGTAAGACTTCCATGAATCCTCTTGTATTTAGCTACTAGTCTTTAGCGATCATTTTATCTAGTGAACAAACTCATGCCAATAGCTGTGTAGTTAAATGGTTGACGAGTGGTTAAGAGAATCAGAGTATTTGAGCATTGAAAAGATATTTATCTACAGGTTTTTTTATTAACTTATTTTATTCGAATCGACTCGAGCCGTTACGTAGACGAACAGTTGGATGTGGTTTTATATAAATACAGCATGGAAGATAGATGTACTGGTGGTTGCCTATATTCAAGAGCCCTACAGTAATCACTTGCGGTGCATTAAAGGAATACCGGGCGGCTTGTACTTTGACAAGGCTTAATGCCCCCAAGTAGCTCCAGGACACGACAACCAGCCGGGATCCTTTCGAACCCGGTGATCCAAGAGATTACCTGGGAAAGAAACTGCTTTCATTCCCCAATGGTAGTATGGCGAGACGCTAACTTCAGCGAAGGGAAGGCATTGCCACAGACATCAAGGACGAGTACTTGAAGAGGGTTTTTAAAAGAAATTATACAAAACCAGGAATCTGTTCGTCTATTTCTACGCCACAGGCTGAGGTCCTTATCCCAATAAAATATAGCGGTATTAAACTGACCGCGAAAACAATAACTAATTAAATTTACTCTGAAACCCCTAACCCTCCAGGTTGACCAGCGGTAGCGATAGTATAAAATTATACAATGAGTTATTTCTCGGATCATACATGACGTTAATATAACACTTTGAAACCAACATATATATTTAAAATTGAACCTTAGATTGCAATTATATGACAACTTAAAATAGAATAATAAAAGGAGTTAACATTTACCAACTCGGAATATGAAAGAATATTTAATTCAGAAAACGGAATTACTTGTAAATAACTTAATCATCATTATACACTAGTTTTACACAGAGTTGGGAAATATTACTATTGGCATCGTTTGTTTATGGAATACGCAACACAAAAAAAATAAATGCATTCATTTGAATTATTATTACTATTAATTACAATTTTTATAAATTATTTCTAAAGACTAGAGCGGAGGATTAAAAGAAAAGAAAATTTACTGACAGGTTAAACAATAGCATTATAAACAAGATAAAAACTTACATGTAATTTATTTGATTGATAACATTAAGCTCGGGAGAAAGTTAAAAGTTCATGTAACACAGTTACTCTTCTTTCTTCATCCGGCTTGGCTTCTTACGATTTATATTTCCGACCGAACGTAGGGCGCATTTTGAAAGTTATTTGCAAGGCATTGTCAATTTGGAGATTGGAAGCTGGAAACTATGAAGCACATAACACATGATCAGTCAGCGGCACGAAGATCCAAATTGGCAGGGCAGAGACCAGCTCCTGGCACTTAGCCCATCAACATTGCGGTTTACAGGTAAGCTTCTTAACAAAATTATAGGAATTACTCTAGCAGCTGCAGTGCTGTCTTAAGACTACCTCTCTCAACCACGTCAAAAGTTAGAATGAGTTTTTCTCTAAGATGGCCACGATTGACCTTTCCGCCTGGTTCTGTGTTTAAGCTCCGCCTATTTTCTCTAGCTTCCAGCTATCCAGCTTGACCATACAACATTAATTATCCATTCCCATTGTCTTTTTACTTTAAACGCAATTTTTAAATTGACACAGTAATTACAAATCTACATTCCTTATCTATTTCGAATACAATTTAATTACTTTGTACATTTGTGTAATTTAGATTTTAATTAAAAACACTGATCAAAGGAATGTGACTTTTGATCAGTATTTTTAAACGACTTTGTATAATTTTACAAAAAGCTAAAATTTAAACAAATACGCCCGCAATGAACTTTAAATTAAATTGATACAAATTCACAAACCACGCACACACGAATATTATTTCATGGTTTGTGACATTTATATACGGAATCTTACATATTGATTTACAAAACATAAAATATATAACTAATTTTTTTATTATGACTGAAAATAGACAAATCTCACTGCGGGCGGATAGTAGTTTGAATTACCGTACTTAAAACACATGAAACGAAGATCGGTTCTTCGATCTGTCTGTTTCATTTCTTCTCACTTTATAAAAAAAAACAACAAAAAAAAATGATTATACATAATTCTCTGGTTAACATTTTTTTTTTTTTTTACAACATTTGATTGACCTCGGAGAACAGTCTGGGTGAGGGTTTGAAATTAATATTTACAAAATTGGGTGAATTACCGTAGTTCCTTTACTCATCATCATATGCATGTCACAGTGGTCGCTTACCGGGTTATCATTTTGTTATTTCTACCTTCTCCCTGGGTCGGGAGGTATATAAGGTTTTAATGGCCTGGTATTGTAACTACACTGCTCCCATTCCCCTTTTGTTGGATACAAGTCCCCATAGTCTCTTGCGGTCATTAATTCTATGGCCTTTTTTTGACCGAATGCACAAAAAAACAATTCTTTGATATTATCTCGATGAGCGATGGGATTCTCTCCTGGGTCATCCTTGAAAATTTGAATCTGTATCAAGGATCCAGGCATTGGCGTCTGTAAGTTCTTCATACTAAGTTGAGGACTCATCATCTGTCCCTTTCCACTTTTAGTTTCATTGGACTAGTGGTCTCAACTCCTTTTCTTTTTCTGTCTCTATATCGCTTCTTCCACTGCTTCGTAGCTGGACTCATCCTCACCACTGTTGTTTTCCTTGCTGTCCACAACTTCTTTCGGTGTGGCCTGATCATCTTCATTTTCTATTTTTGGGTCTTCAGAGGGATTTATTTCTTGCTGAAGCTTTACATTTCTAGATTTGAGTTGGCTTGGATGCCATGTGCTTCCTCGAGCCTTACCAGCCTTTCCATCATCATCATCAGTGCCTTTCGATCCTCTCTCATTTCTCTGAGGATCCTAAACTCCATCCGATCGTGCTCCCTCTGTTTGGTGTTCCTATCTAACGTCCAAAGCTTTTTTTATCGGGAGATTTCTTGAACACAACCCGATCACTGGATGTGTCAGGTTCTGCCCAGTCGCGGATAAATTATTGTTTCCTTCTATTTCTGCCATTTCTCTTTGTTTTCAATTATAAGTGTCCTCAGCATAAATTAGTTTTGTAAAAAATTTTTATTTGTATATATAACATAAAGATACTGATCCCTGATCCTATTGCCAAATCCTCCCCCGCTGCTGATATGTTTGTGTGACTTCCTTCCTTTCTCTTTTCTTTCGCCTATGTTCCGACTGGTTTCTGTTATCTAAACTTTTCACTGTTAATATTTTTTTTTATTTAGGTATATACAATATGACATGTTTAAATCATTACTAAAAGAATAAAGGGAAAAAACTTTATTTCACCCAGTTCGCACTGTTCTCCTCAGTCCTATAATATAAACATATTAATAATGGGTACATAACATAGTATTTTTTTTTTTTTATTTCTGTCAGTAATTCTCTCTTTTTATATATATACCCACCATTCTCTCCTTTGAACCCAACAAAACCCACCACTGCTGTATGGCAAACATGTTTGCTGACAAATTTATTTGAAAGGCGCCAGCCAGCAACATGTGACCAATAGATAATTTAATCCATTGATCCCCAAATATACTTTTTACATGACCTAGTAATCATTTGATTCAAAACTTAATGTTTTGTATAGGGAATGATTAATATTAACTCTGACTCTGATAAAATTTTTATATTACAATATATATGTATGCACACGTTTTTATTTTTAAAACATAAAAGTACCTACTTCTTTACTTTTTTAAAAAAAAATTTTTAAAAACAAAAAAAATATATATATGCTACACAAATATATATATATCGTACTTTTTTTTTTAAGACCTGGAATTAATTCTACTTCTTTACTTTTTCATTTGAATTTAAACAACAAGACTGGACTCCCAAAAAAAAATTATGGAATAACACTCATTTGTTTTAATTAATTACACGCACAAATCGCTTCCGCTCTCTTTTCAAAAAAAATCTTCACTCTGTTTCTTAACGATATTTGGGAGTAGTCTATATACTGAACCTTGGGTGTAAAAAAAATTTTATATTCTTGTTTTACTCAACTATAGTTTTATCTTGCGCATTTTAATACGCCAGATACATATCGATCTTATGACAAACAAAAAAAATTGAATATTTTTATCATTTAACTGTTTACTCTCGTTCACTCTGCAGGGTGTGGGAGATTTCTTCATTGAAGCACCACGGAGGGCGTCCAAAAATTTAATAACTGTACCGGTATAAATCCACCACGCTTACTCATACACAGTACCCGAGTTCAAACCCAGTCCACGTTTAAGAATAAATTCCAAAACGCCAACTAAATTCCAACCCAAACCCCGGTATGACTAACCGATGATGACTTTATACCAGCACGGGGTTATCCCTTTTCTAGCTCAGCTCAGAACATAGACTAATTCTTACAGTTAATGATATCTATATTTATTATACTCTAGATATTGGAACGGTCATTCATGTAACGTATATATTTAAGTTGCCAATACAGACAGTAAGTGGCTACCTAGATTTAGAGAGTAATAAGGTGGAGGACACAAAAAGTAGATTAAATAAAGTGTTTAATAAGAAAAATAGAAACATATAAATATAGTGTTCAACAGTACGGTAAGACTTCCATGAATCCTCTTGTATTTAGCTACTAGTCTTTAGCGATCATTTTATCTAGTGAACAAACTCATGCCAATAGCTGTGTAGTTAAATGGTTGACGAGTGGTTAAGAGAATCAGAGTATTTGAGCATTGAAAAGATATTTATCTACAGGTTTTTTTTTTTATTAACTTATTTTATTCAGATCGGACTCGAGCCGTTACGTAGACGAACAGTTGGATGTGGTTTTATATAAATACAGCATGGAAGATAGATGTACTGGTGGTTGCCTATATTCAAGAGCCCTACAGTAATCACTTGCGGTGCATTAAAGGAATACCGAGCGGCTTGTACTTTGACAAGGCTTAATGCCCCCAAGTAGCTCCAGGACACGACAACCAGCGGGATCCTTTGACCCGGTGATCCAAGAGATTACCTGGGAAAGAAACTGCTTTCATTCCCCAATGGTAGTATGGCGAGACGCTAACTTCAGCGAAGGGAAGGCATTGCCACAGACATCAAGGACGAGTACTTGAAGTGGGTTTTTAAAAGAAATTATACAAAACCGGGAATCTGTTCGTCTATTTCTACGCCACAGGCCAAGGTCCTTATCCCAATAAAATATAGCGGAATTAAACTGACCGCGAAAACAATAACTAATTAAATTTACTCTGAAACCCCTAACCCTCCAGGTTGACCAGCGGTAGCGATAGTATAAAATTATACAATGAGTTATTTCTTGGATCATACATGACGTTAATATAACACTTTGAAACCAACATATATATTTAAAATTGAACCTTAGATTGCAATTATATGACAACTTAAAATAGAATAATAAAAGGAGTTAACATTTACCAACTCGGAATATGAAAGAATATTTAATTCAGAAAACGGAATTACTTGTAAATAACTTAATCATCATTATACACTAGTTTTACACAGAGTTGGGAAATATTACTATTGGCATCGTTTGTTTATGGAATAAGCAACAAAAAAAAATATAAATGCATTCATTTGAATTATTATTACTATTAATTACAATTTTTATGAATTATTTCTAAAGACTAGCGCGGAGGATTAAAAGAAAAGAAAATTTACTGACAGGTTAAACAGTATCATTATAAACAAGATAAAAACTTACATGTCATTTATTTGATTGATAACATTAAGCTCGGGAGAAAGTTAAAAGTTCATGTAACACAGTTACCCTTCTTTCTTCATCCGGCTTGGCTCTTCCGATTTATATTTCAACGACGTAGGGCGCATTTTGAAAGTTATTTGCAAGGCATTGTCAATTTGGAGATTGGAAGCTGGAAATTATGAAGCACATAACACATGATCAGTCAGCGGCACGAAGATCCAAATTGGCAGGGCAGAGACCAGCTCCTGGCACTTAGCCCATCAACATTGCGGTTTACAGGTAAGCTTCTTAACAAAATTATAGGAATTACTCTAGCAGCTGCAGTGCTGTCTTAAGACTACCTCTCTCAACCACGTCAAAAGTTAGAATGAGTTTTTCTCTAAGATGGCCACGATTGACCTTTCCGCCTGGTTCTGTGTTTAAGCTCCGCCTATTTTCTCTAGCTTCCAGCTATCCAGCTTGACCATACAACATTAATTATCCATTCCCATTGTCTTTTTACTTTAAACGCAATTTTTAAATTGACACAGTAATTACAAATCTACATTCCTTATCTATTTCGAGTACAATTTAATTACTCTGTATATTTGTGTAATTTAGATTTTAATTAAAAACACTGATCAAAGGAATGTGACTTTTGATCAGTATTTTTAAACGACTTTGTATAATTTTACAAAAAGCTAAAATTTAAACAAATACGCCCGCAATGAACTTTAAATTAAATTGATACAAATTCACAAACCATGCACACACGAATATTATTTCATGGTTTGTGACATTTATATACGTAACCTTACATATTTATTTACAAAACATAATATATATAACTAATTTTTTTATTATGACTGAAAATAGACAAATCTCACTGCGGGCGGATAGTAGTTCGAATTACCGTACTTAAAAACACATGAAACGAAGATCGGTTCTTCGATCTGTCTGTTTCATTATATATATATATATTTGTATTGTGTGTATGTATATAAGATAAGAAATAGTAAAATGAGGTGAAATAAGTTCCATATTCATATTAAGTTACAAGGTAGCACTAAACAACTGAGTCATCAAAGATATGTTATATTTATATGCCTGAGTGAGCCTCATTGTAAATAATAAAAAAGTATTCAATGCTTGTAGAAATAAGTATAGTCCAAAAGTGGATATAATATATAAACCTTTTACAATGTAGTGGAGTAAATTTTGATGATTTTTTTTTGATTTAATGATACTTAATCAATTAACCTAGCTTTGAGAGCATATCTATTATCTATTTTATTAATTTACAATATTTTACCAGTCAATTATTCACTTGTTTATTTATTTATTTTCACTTTATATAGTAATTCTTATGCAATACATAAACAATAATTCATATATTTGCTGTATATAATATGTTTTTATTTATTTATTTATTTTTAACATTTGATGCATTGGAAGTGTGAAAGCATGATTTAATATTATTATTACATTTGAATATTTGAAAAATATAAATATTGGTTTGTATTTATATTAATGTATACTTGTTAAGCACAAATATGTCTTTGTCTATTTAATATATATACACCTATTGCAAGTATATATATATTTATTTATTTTGTATTTGGGTTTGTATTTAAAAAAATATTTAAAACACTGATACTACTTAAAAATTAAACCATGATAAGAAATAAAGGATGTACTATTTGTTTTATAAGTAATGCCTTTGTATTTTATTTGTAAGAGTATTAATATTTTATTTTTATTTATCTTTTTTGGTGCCTGAGTCATTATGAAGTTTATTAAATTCACAACCTAATGGAGAATAATTTTGTATTTCAATTATTACTTAGTTTTTGGGTCACTTACACAAGTCAATGTTCATTGATATGTTTAGATATACATAAGTTTACTTATTTGATGTGTATATTAGATTCCATAAAATTCCCTTTGTTTCTAGTATATATTTTGTTAGTTAATCATATTAACCCTGAGAATAAATTATAATGATAGGTCTTATTATTGCTCTATATGATTTTGGATCTATTTCATGTATAGCTAGTTAGAAGGGCATATAAACAATTTATTTAAATATAATTAGGATAATTTTATCTTTCTTCATTTAAATTATACATTCTATTATATTTGGCTTTCTCAACAATTAGATTCATTTAGATTGTTAAGATCTTTTTTTATATGTATATTCCAATCTATTATATTTGTCATTCAATGTTTTGGGCATTCTTTTCTCTGTATATGTGTATGATGTGCTATGTTTATATTATTTAAATTAGATGATAAGTACGTTCTATTACATTTGGCTTTCCCAATGATTGGGGCCATTTCAATTGGTGATAGGCATTCTATTACATTTGACACCTAAAATATGAGGCTTGATTCATTATGATTCATTTATGAAGATGGAGAATAATAATAGTTAAATCTCGTACTATTACATTTATCACTTTCAACTGGAGCATTGTGTTTCCATTACAATATATATTGCATTTAAAACATTAAGGCTATTCTGTAACTCATCTTTCAAACTAGTAAAAGTAATGTAATCATTAGCATACTGAAATTTTAAAATCCAAGAAGTTATTTTTTGTGTTTAATCACCTTAAATTAAAAACTATACCAACAAACTTAAGTCGCAATATTGAGCTCAGTTTTGATTAAGCTGCCTACAAACAATTCCAAAAATCATTGTCATAAAATATGAAACAATATTGAAACATATCTGTTTAACACATTTTAAATTCAAGTGCCTCATAGTTTTTACCTGTAGTAATAATATTTATAATCCATCATGCAGAAGTTGTATAATATGAATAAATTTTAGTGGACCATCAACTAATTTCAAACAATGTCATAGACATCTCCAATTAAATAAATCAAATGTCTTAACTAAATCAGTAAAATGAATATATAAAAATCACTCCTTGGTTCCCAGCACTTTTTTTTCAATTACCTAGCAAGAAAAGTCATGTCCAGTGTTTTTTGATTCTCTATAACCACAATGAGTCTCTGGTAATCATTGATTTAAAACTCAAAACAACCTATTCAACAAAATTCTTGAAAGTATCTTTGCTGTAGTAGATAATAAAAATATTCCACAATAATTTCTGCAATATTGTCTATTTGCTTTGTTTATAAACATTGGAACAATACAAGCAGGTAGCTCAATTTCATGGGTCTAGATATTCCTAAAAAATATTTCATTATTTTAAACCTAACATATTATCATCTTATTTTAAACATTCAAGTATTTAATCAAAACCTAAAGCACTTTCATTTTTAAAAGTGCAAAGAGCCTTTTGACTTTATTAGACTAAATATCTTTGTCTAAATCTAAATTAGTAAGTAGATAAAATGGATATATCATTAAAAGTCATCATCTCAATTTTTGTATCATTGTTTAAAAGATTATGAAAGTACTTCTATCTATTCAAAATATCATTGTCATGATATAAGATATTGCCATCTCTCCAAACTTTATTGAATAATATGAAATCTCTGAATTACTCTTCTGTTAAGTGCTCAAGTTTTCAATCCATAAGTAAAAATTGATAAATCTGTATTAGCAACTTTATCTGATATGTGAATTTTTTAATTTCTTCTGATACAAGATTTTTTAATCTTTATTCCCCTTCTTTTGAAAAATTCTATAGAATATTTATTTAGTCTTCTTAATATTTATTTTTATTTCTATCATTTTAATTTCATGGAATAACTCTTACAACATTTGCTGAAATCTAAAGCATTATAATTTGCAAAAATAACCCATCATCTGCAATATTGAAATGATTTAAGTAACCAAATATTTTGTTCTTAGTTCATAAATAATTTACCTTGGTGAAGATTTTCTATAAAATTGATAAAGACTGATTTGGTCTGTAATTTCTCATAACTTTTTATCACCTTTCTTAAATCAGCATTATTACTGTGCTCTATTTCAATCATCTGGAGCATTTTTATTATTTAGACATTTGGTATATAGTTTTGACAATACTTTTTCCATTTCTTCACCTGCTGCTTTTAAATTACGAATAATAATTCCATCAGTTCCTGGAGTTTTTTTTTCACAGATTTAATTACATGTTTTATTCATCTCTTCATTTAAAATGCTTGGCAATTTAAAAAAATATAGTAATTATAGTGGTTAATTTATTTATTTATTGTTTTTTTATTACCATAATAATTCTTGCAGAACTCTTTCACACATTTTGATGTCATTTTTCTTATTAGTAGTAGTTCAATATTTTCTTCTTGTTGTTGAAATAACTTTTCTCTTAAAAAACAAGATGTTATTTTATACTTATGAAACTTTTATTCTCTTTTATAGCATTCGTTGCCAATTTATAGTTAAATTTTCTCATATCTTATAAACTCTTTTTATAACATTTTACAAAACTCCAAATATTCAATTATTTTTAATGGATCATTTTAATATTTTCATATTCTCTTTTCACACACATTATTTTGTCTCAATTGAAGATTTACTAATAAATTACTGTTTTTTTGTACCAGCTATCATAATTTGAGTTTGAAAAAAATCTTTAAAATCTATTAAAATAATTAGCAAGTTCTAAATGAAAGTCATTGGACTTTTGTGAAGATTACAAATATCCACTGGCATTCATGTTTTTTATTAATTATTTGTGTTTTAAATTTTGCATTAACACATAGCATCTCTTTAATTGATTATCACTTTCTATGTTAAAGATAAAATAGAGATAAAACTCTCCATACAACAGTACCATCAGCACAAACCAGAATAATCAATGAATGCAAGAAGGTTTGTGCATAAAATTCTTACCTATTGCCTACTCATCCAATATTCCCATACTAGTTTTTAGCTTGTGGCCTTCATCAGTGAGGAACTTTGGATTTGAGAGCACTGCACCTAGATCTTAGGATCTAATACAATCTTTCAACAGCCATCTTTTATTTTTTAATTAGCTATAAAGCTATGAGTTCAAAATGAAAACAATAATGGTTTCAATCCAAGTTCATTTCTCAGTATATTTTTATAGCTCTATAAATTTTGGCATCTTCAGTTTTTAATAACCACAATCATCATCATCTCATTAGGCAGGATTGGTATTAAACCACTAAACATCACATAATTATCCTACTAAACTGGTTTCAGATCTATAAGACTATACAGATAAATGAGTTTGGATTGAAAAGATTATTGTGTTTTTATTTTGAACTAATAGCTTTATATAAAGTTAACAAAAATGGTGAAAGATTGTTGCTGGAGAATTGCATTATATTCTAATATATCTAGGGCATTCTCAAATCCAAGGCTCATCACTAATGAAAGCCACAAGCTAGAAATTAGTCTGGGAATATTAGTTGAGTATGCACTAGATAGATATTTTATGCACAAATCTTCCATCCATTGATTACTCTGGTTTCATTGGATGGCACTACTGTATGGAGAGTTTGCATCTGTTTTAACAGCTTGTGTAACCATAGAAAATGGTGATCATATAATTTTAGTGGTATGTTAAATCTATTAAAAATATTACAATTTTAAAATCCATATTTACTATTTGTCAAAATGTAATCCAATTTTGGTGGATCTTCATTTGGATGTCTCCATATCCATTTCTACTTTGCATTTCTTCAAAGACATAATATACAGTTTTTTTGCTCTTTCATTTCTGTCATTATAGACAAATTTACTCACAGCACTTTTATCTTTCAATCGTTCTTCATTTCTAGCACTAAAATTTCTCATGACAATTTTAAAATATTGATTGATACAATCAAATCCATTTTATACATTTATATGAAAATCTTCTATTTCTTAATGACAATAAGGATTTGTTAAAACATGAACCTGAATTATTTGCATTTGTTATTTTTTATTATCTTGAATAACTAATCTTGCCATTTTACCTGATATAACATAAATCGCCACAATGTTGTTCTTCCATTTTTTATTTATATAATGAATCCCATTGCATTTTATTATCCAATTCATGAGCCTTCTAGTAAAGTACTTATTCACTTCTAAAATTATTCTCACACTTTCTTCTAACTTCATAAAGTTCAACAACATCTGATTTAATATTAGGCAGTTATTCTTTAAGTTTATGTAACTGTTCTTCAGTTGAGAGATATCTGCAGTTCATATGATTAAAAAGTAGATAACAAATAGCAGCCTGGATATGCAGCAGATTTTTTAGCAACCTCTACATTCAGCCATTAATTATTGCCTTGACCAACAACTTTACAGCCTATCTCATCTTCCAGATTCTAAAGGATTTAGGGACATTCCAACTAAATTACAACTAGATCCCAAAAAATATTAAATAAACATTAAACTTAAAGCATCTTTCTTCTAATATCTCAAGCACCCATTCTTGACCATTACAATATACATATATGTGAGTGTGTGCAATAATAAATAATATTTTAATACTAAATAAATATTATATATATATATATATTGTAATGATGATATTTTAATACTAAATAAATATATATATATATATATATTGTAATGATGATCCAGAAGCCATTTAAAATAAACTAGTCTATCCATACAAACTTTTTGGCTATGCTATGATATATAAAACAAAGTGGAAAGAATGATGTGATGGAATTAATTTCAGTTTTATAAAAGTTTAATAAAATCAATGCATTAAAATATCATATGGATTGATGGTCTCAATACATTTAAACAGATTTATTATAAAAACTGACTTTAGGTGTAAGACAATAACATATAAAGATTATTACCATAAAAAATAGTATAGAGAATTCACAGGTTCCATTTATAATCATAAATTCTTATAAGGATAAAAGTGCTAATCAAAAATATTGGAGTCAAAATTATTTTGTTTTGTAACATTGCAAATCTATTTTCTCTTTCTTTTCTTTCGATGGGTAAAGTACATATTTTATTTAAAAAATAAAGAAAGAAAAAATTAATTAACATAATTTATGGACTTTGCTAAGAAAAAATAGATAATCTATTTAATTATGATAAGTTGAAAGAATTTATTTTGTGTTCTAATGCTTCTGTATATAGAGGGGGGAGGTTAAATTTGAACAAATGTTAATAAGAATAAATGTAATTAAAAAAAGTAAATATAAAAATATTTTTTGTATTTTTTTTGTAAAGACAAAGAAATGTCATATTGACATTTTAAAAAACATGTAATTAGTTAAAATTAATTAGAAGGAAACAATAATAGTGTATCTCAATTGTTGGGTGCTATTATGCATACTGTCAGATATAAATTGGGGAAACAAATTCCAGACAGGATCTATTTTTTTGAACAGAGTTGTAACCTTGACACGGACAAATGCTCAGAAAAAAGTTTAAAAAATTGAATGATAAGAATTAATTCATGGCTCATTTTAACCAGGTAAGAAATTTACTTAACAACATTCAAGAGAGAATTAATTGATCATAACATTTCCTAGTGGTTTAAGAAGCTGTTGAATCATAAACTCTTGATTAAGCTAATATCGAAGCACTTACTATAATTGAAAGTCTTATTAAGAGTGGATAAAACCTTTCATTAATTTTCTGGTCATCAAAACCTGGATTCAACCAATTTTAAAAGTGTATTATTCCAGCCCATAACCCTAGTCGATGAAAAACACCATAGTGGGAGTTGTCTCTCTGCTCATCTTTGTAGACCATTCATTATTGCCACATAGTTTATACTACCATAATTACACTTAATGATAATGAAAAATAGCTAAAGAATGTAAACCAGATAAAGCACTGAACTTTACATGATAGAGATTGTCCTGTTTATTAAATATCCAAAAGTTTTCAAACCTAGAATCGACTAATTATAAAATCAGATTTCTGAAAATTTTGGGCAAGATCAATTTTATTTATAAAAAGGGGCTTTTAAAACTGATTATCATATAAATTAAACTTTTTTTAAAATTTCCCTGCTTAATATTTAATATTCAGTTTAATATTTCAAATTACTTTCAAATTTATTTTAATTTACACAACTTAATATTTAAAAACTATTAGTGCACATATGTTAATATATTTTTTTCCATGCTTAACATTTAATATGTATGATAACAGATACATTAATATTTATTTATTTACTGTCAATCATTAATACTTATTAGTATTAAGTCATGCATTGGTTTGTTAATTACTACTAATAACTGTTTAAAATTAGAGTCAATAGTTTGTGTAAGCATATTGGAGCTGATAGATTAAATTCATTCAAGTTAAATGATTTTTCTCTTATATAAATACATCCCAGTCTGAAAATATAATTATTTGATTTATATAGAAATAGTTAGAATAATTATAAATACTGTAGTTGCAAATAAATCTGATTGTTTTTTAAATTAATATTATTTTTTAATCTAGTTAAAATTAAATTGAGAGACTGCAAAACCTCTCGCACTCATTACTATAATAGCCAATCAGATCGTAAATACAAGACAGAGAATTTAACAAGAATGGGGTGGTCCACCCTATTCTTTACTTGTCTTTCTATATATCCAAGCCAGTCTAAAGTACTTAGATCTGAAATCGTGAATATTAAATATCTTCACACTTAACTCACTGAGTTTAAATTACAAACATACAGTATGGAATACTACAATTTACTATGCAGTAATTTTTAGATGTTATAACATGCAGTAACATATTTAATCTAGTTAAATATTTTCTCTTTATCTACCTAGCTATCTCCCCCCTCCCTCTTTCTCTATTTCTGTTTAATTCTGAACATAGTTAGAAATAATTTGCCACACTTTTTGAGAAATGTGAATGTTTAGATGAGCAGTTGAGAGTAATGTACTATTCTCATGATAATATTGATGGTGGAGTACCTAAAAACATTTGTTTCACAATGTAAATGGCATTTAGGAAGAACTACACTAAAAAAAATTTATAGACATAACAGCTTGCTGCTTTAATCTCTGAATATCACTGTGATGTAAAATGATCAGGAAATAAAACCAACTATCTGATTGATCATCATCATCCAGTGGATACATTCAGTAAATTTAGTATGTCATAAAGTGATGACATGAGTTAGGTGTAGTAGGGAGTTTGGTATAAATCAATAAACATCTAATGATCACCATTTCTTATGCTTTCTAATAACTATACATATGGATTACTCTAGCTTGCTATGTGTGGCAAAATGTATAATGAGTTTTGCCTGTTTTAATAAGAGTTTGTATAATATACTATAGATACTTATATCAACAGATTACCAATAAATATTTCATTAACTGAAATCATAATCATATAATGCAATGTTTTTTTTTCTTGGTTTACACACACATATATATAATTTTAAAATTTTCTTATAAAATCAGCTGCAACTCTGACAATGATACATAGAATCTGGACTTTTTCAATATTTTCATAATGCAATCTGTAAAAAAAGATTTTTAACATATCTTAAGTAAAAAATATACTGTTTCATTCAATATTTATTATATTTTTTAATGTACTAATTAAAAACATCTCATGGTTTTTAGTAAATTTTTTTTAGGAAGACAGTCACTCTATATGAAACCACATAACTATTCAACATTAGTCGATATATGAGTATTTATCTACTCTTACATAAGTAATAAAAAGAATGAAACCAATTCCAGTTTTTATTACCTGGCAGTTAGCTAGCTCAGTGATTTAATGTTACTGTTTCTGTATATGAGACTATTATAAAGACATTTGTCTGCATTGTATTATTTAAATGATGTTTATATATCAACTAAATAAATTCATAAAATCATGACATAATTAATATTAATTGTTAAATATAATAAACAATTATAAATATGTTAAATATTATTATATTTAAATCAAAAAAAAAATTAATTAGAAAAAAGTAGACTTTAAATAAATAAAATTTATTTCGATTTTGTATTAATAAATAACTTTTAGCAAAATAAGCAAATTGAAAAGAATTAAGCTTTTCCTTTTTATTTGATTTATCTTAAAGCTTTTTTTTCTTTTTATTAGGTTTTATAATATTGATTTTATTATCACATTTGTTATTTTCTTAACACAATATCTATAGAACTTTATAATTATGCAATTTTAGATATTATTAAAATGTTTATAATGAATGCAAATGACAAAAAAATGCATAGATTTTATTTTAAAAAAATTAACAATAAGGACATGTTGTTGTAAACTATGAAAAAACTGGTAATTAGAAAAACAAATTATATTATATATATATACTGTTATGATTTAAAAATTTATTAAATTAAGAGTGACATTTCTATCATTTAAATTATTAATAGTGAAATATTTAATATAAAATATGCTAAATCGTTTGTAAAGTATTTTAATCAAAATTAAAATAAAAAAAATTATATTCATTTGTGCATTAAAATACATTTTATTGCTTAATAAAGTTATTTATTCTTGACTTTTTTTTCATTGATTTAAATTTTATTTTTATTTTATCTATTTATCCTATCTTCAAGATTTAATTTCACAGAAGCACACATCCAAATGCATGCATATATATATATATATATATATATATATGCATATATAGATATATATATATATATATATATATATATATCATTCTTTCAATCCAATTTTAAAGATTATTCCATTTTAAATTATGTAACCACTCATAAAACATATACTAAATAATCCAAATATCTATACTGTACTAATTTTAGATAAGCATCTTCAAATATGGTAGACTTCTCAATATCTGGTCTTTCTTTTAACATAATCAGAAATTCATTGTTGTACATATATTATATTTACTAAACTACATAACCCTGGATGAGTTAAGATAAAAAATTGCATAAACCCTCTAAATTTTATTTGAACATGAAGAATGAATGTTTGCATTATATGAGCTTTTAGTTTAAATATAGTTTGCATCAAAATAAAATTATTTTTTTAAAATTTATTATTAATCATTACTTTGCAAATAACTAAAACAAAATTATCACTGCAAAATAAAAAAGTTACATTTCTTATTTTATTATTATAATATAAAAAATATTTTCTTGTTTTTTATTATACAAGTTTTAATACTTCAAAAAACATTTTTTAATAATAAATATAAAATATATAATTTTATAATTGCATTACATTTCAAATTAATGTATCTTTGAAATTTAAAAAAACAGTTTTAGCAATAAAAAAAATCTTTTTTATACTTTTAATATATACCAAAGAAATTTTATTAATTTATACAATTATGTATGGTACTCTGAGAGAGAAAAATAGCTACTGGCATGTTGAAAAATTTATTCACAATTTTTATTTTTGTTTAAAAAAAAATATGATTGCATATGGGACTCAGAAAATAAAATATGGTTGCTTGAATATCATAAAACTTGTGAATTTTAATAGTTTTTCATTTGTTTATTTACATTTTGTTTGCTTGTTTACATTTTTCTTTGGATAGCATATAATTGAAACAATGTAGTTAGATACAGTATCCATGTGCAAATATAATTTCTTCTAAATATATATTCATAAAGTATTTTAATAACATATTTTTAAAGTTGTTTTTAATGGAAAACTTTTTTGACTGTTTTCACATTTTTCAAAAGCTTATTTGACTAATATTGAAAATTGAAAAACAAAGCGGAATTGCTTTTTAAGCATTTTGTCAATATAAATTTATACACATTTAGAAATTAAAATAGTAAAATAATAACTAAACTAAAAACATATAAAATGATTTTGTCTTGTTGTTTTAAAAACAAAAAGTTATCAGATAAGAACATTTTAATAATTTTGGTGGAAAATATGTCTTTTTTTTTTAAATATAAAAAACACAAAAAAGCATATACATAATAAACAAAATTGCATTAGTGCTGTAAATAGGATTCTATTACATAATTTTTTGTGCATTTTCATTGAATTAAAGAATTATTTTTTACAAAAATTATTTGTGAATTAATTAATTAGATTTGAAAATTAAGTGTCATACATAATTAAGCTGAACTATTTTAATTTTAAAATAAACTTTCACAAATGTGGTAAACAAGTTACAAAACAAATATTTTTTTGTTGATAAAAATAATATTTTACTAAATGAATAAAACTTCTGTATTCAACCTGACAATTATGTGCTAGAAAATTTTGTGTCCTACCCCCTATGGTCATTTGTTTATTTATTTTTCATCATTTTAAATCACAAACTGCTTTTTAAAATTTTTCTAATTAATTTGATAGATATTTTAGTAACTACACTTTTATTAAATAGCAATACAATTTTTTTAAAATGGAAATGAATATGGTGTCCAACATTAAGTTATCAATCTGTAATATTTTTTAAATGTTCATACATTGTTGCTTTACATTTCTGCGATTTGCCATAAAAAGATGAATTATTAAATAAAAAATAAAGAAATAAATACTAAATCTTGCATAATATGTTTCTACATAATTTTATTTCTACTTTATAAAGATGTATTAATTTTAAAAATGCACAAAAACATCATATGTAATATATTTTTGTAAGCTCTTTTTTTAAAACAATTTTTAAACACAGTGCTTAAACATTTTTACTATATATATTCTACCAGACACTCCATCCATTCTGCTACAGAGGGCGCCACCAGACCACTACGTGTCTGGAAAATTTGTTTACTGTGATCAAAATAGATGATGATGATGGTTTGTGCCGACTAGACTCAGGGAGAAACAAGAGATCTTAAATTGTTTAGACAATTGAGACAACAGCACAAAGACAAACATCAGCCAAATTAAGTTTAAACATATTTAATAAAATTTTATTAAGAGAAAATTAACTTATAAGAACAGTTTATAAGTTAACAAATATGATTAGCTCAGGCGTGTACCAGAAAGACTAAATGCAATGCTCTAGCAGATCCACTGATTCTCTAATAGACAAATTTAAAAGGGAGGAAGCAAATTTCATTCAGCAGAGGATTCACCCAAACATTGGTTCTCACCCTCAGATACTTAAACAATACGTCCTTGAAATAGATCAAAGCCACCAGCGCTGATGAGCTTTTTGAGATCCAAAATTTGGTCAGACCCTGAATGTCCTTATATCAGTATGAGCTGCACCTATTACTATGTTTAAAATAATGGTGATTGATCCACCTCAAGAACAACTGAAAAATATGATTGAAACAGAGTAAAACAATTAAAATTGGTGAATCCCAGCCAAACGATTGGTGAAAATTACTTTAAAATTAATAATTAAAGGTCTCAACAAGGGACAAGTAAATAATTAGAAAAACAGTTATGTCTGCCCCAGCATTTAAAGAAAATAAACTTACAAACAAATTCTGAGTACACGCTCTGATAAATTTAAAGCACACATAATAAATACAAACAGAGAGCGCACATGAGTACGAAAATATTAAACATTTAAATACTTTAACAGAACGAAAGTATTGCACACCTGTAATTTAAAGAGGGATATATTTTATCTTTCTGCTGACAACTTATAAAATTACAAAGAAAAACAATTTTAATTTCTACCTTCAGAGATATAAGAAACGAAATCCCCACCTGCGGAAAATTAGACAATAAAGTCGCCAGCCAAAAGATTTTGGAGGTTTGCAAAAGCGCAAACACAGAGTTTAAAATTAATTATTGAATATTAACATAATTACAGGTAAGCATTTAAAAGGCATGACTGCCAAAGCATTTATAAAAGTCTTACATAAAAATAGAAAACTCACTTGTCACTCTCCAATAAATAAAAATTGACAGTAACTTGGAATCTTAAAACTAAGATTCCAAGACCCACGACAAAATATTAGAAAACACAGCAAATATTAAATATGAAGCTATATAAATTAGGAATACACATTTATGATTAGATTGAGTGGAGATTTGATGAGAATTAATTTACCCTGGGAAGAATAAAAAAAAGAAAATAGTTACCTTTCGGTAAAAGCAATGTTCTCGTAGAGTGCGCACTATTATTTTAGTTCATTTTCAGGTCTTTAGACAGCGGCAAGGTAGATGTAAAGAGGTTCCAGCTTCTTCTAGATGTTCAAGGCATTACTGGAGCAAATTTGGAAGTTAGGGATCCGTCTTTTGTTGAGTTAGCAAGCCAGTCAGGTGGTGGTAACATGTATAGAATTTTTCATCTTGTACAAGCAAAAGGATTTAAATAACAGCGAATTTCCTTTAAGAATTTAAATGTCCGTTGAGATAAACTTTCACTTGAGGAACAGCTTGTCTAGTTATGAATAATGAATTAACTGACACTCCAAATTTTCGGGGTTATTTATATGTTGCTCCATTTCCCATGAAACACTTTTCTTGTTGTCCAATTTCTATGCCTTAGGCAGGGCAAATATTAATCTCCCACTCAATCTAATCTAGGAATTCTACCCAGGGATTATTGAAATGAAAACAACTACATAAAAATCAAATCTCCGCTATTAAAATAAAAGCCACAGGAATGTAATTAGCTAGGTTGCTTGTTTTTCTAATTAATTGATTTAAAGTAAAAACAAGTGGTATAAGAAAACTAAAATAAATCGATAAACATTAAAATGATATAAACGCGTTTTACATATAAACACTTGTGTATTTTGATACACGTATTCTTTTTTAAATAATAATAAAATTTAAACATATAAGATTTAACAAAAATTAAGTTTAGTGAAAATTAAAAACTTAATCGGATTTCAATCAGGTTCAATATATATATATACATAATAGTTAATCATCATTATATTTATTATTTTTACAGTTTTAGATATATTCATAGTATTATTTCTGTTATCTTCTATGTAATAAAAATATAATAGCTAAATAGCTGATGTTTCAGTACAATAACAAGTAATTTCCTTAAACCTTCTTCTTTATCAAATTGTAAGAATGGGTGTGGCAAGATTTAAAATTGTTATTTTTTTCTTTTGTTATTTTCTTCTCATTCTTAAGTTCTATTGGTTGAAAATGTTTAAAAATATTTTATTCTCCAATAACATTTTCCAAATATTGTTAATTTTCTTTAATTCACACTTTTCATTTTAAAAATCTCTATAGCTTCCCTTAGCAGTCTTTGGACATATTGTTCAATTTTTGCCAGAATAGATGTCTTATTAAAATTGATATCATGATTAGTTATTTTAATGTGTAAATAAATGGCTGATGAATTAGATTTTTCTCTAACTGCCAAAATGTGTTTTTTTTATTATATTTATTTTATGATTTGTCTGTCCAACTTAGGAATGTAAACAAACCTCACATAGAATTTCATATACACCATGAGACTCCAAAGGAAATTTATTTTTAGGGCATGAAAATACTTCATTATATTTTTAAAATGTAGTATAAATTGTATGGAAAGTACTTGTTATTGCATTGAAACGTCATTTAACTGCTACATTTTTATTACACTGAAGTTCCCGGAAATAATACTATGAATTCATTTTTTCGTAAGAATGTTATATTGTTAATAAAAGTTTTTAATATATACTTTTAATTATGATAAAGACTAATTTATTTTTCGAATAAAATTAATAATTGAAATTAAAATATATTAACGCCGCCGAGTAATATAATTAAAATTATTACATTTATAATTTTCTTATGATTGATTGTCTGTATGTATATTTTTTACTGAAACTTAGATGTGTCTGTAGGGTGATTTCTTATCTTTTGATATAAATGTGATTTAAATTTATAGCGAAAACGGTATGTTTGATTTTTATTGTGATGGTGGTGTTTTTTTTAATCTTTATAATTATTAATTATTTTTGTAAGTGCTTTTTGAGAATTAATATCAAAATAATAATTATTCATTCATGTGACATCATCTAAACTGTTACCGTTGTCATTTTTACGATGGTCACTATTGCAGAGTATTGGATATTTTTTAAAGTAGGAATAGAGTTTATATATATATATAATTGCTGTGACATATTTATATGAAAAAATGTATACGTAAAAAAATAAAACTGTACATATACATATCAATCCGGTACAAAATGAATTATCTTTTCAATTTAATTTTTTTTATAGCCTTTCATAAAAATTTATGGATTTTTTATCTTATTTAACTGTTTTACATGCTCGAATGTCCTGCACTGTTGGGTGCAATGGTAGTGTGGCAAACTTTGAAGCTTAAGATGCATGGATTATGGTCTAGCTCTGTCAATTTTGGTGCTTGGACTTTTTATGAACTCCTGAGCAATAAACTATTTAATTTACTGTTGTTTACGTAATGATGATGATATCTAGTTATTTCCTCATTCATGTATTTTACCTTTTATTTTATCTTGTTAATATCAACATATATTCTTAAAATCTTTATATTACTTTTTTATTATTTTTTTAAGTCTCGTGCTTATAAATAACAACTGATAAAACACATTTATTATTAAAATACTTTCTTTCCAAAACACACCTTACTTTTAATACTAAATTATTTCTATCAGAATATTCAATTTAGTTTAATTCTATGAATTTTAATCATTAATTTCCATCTATATTAATAATTTTACTAATATATTTACTATATTTTTATACATAATATTGCAGTTTATTAATTAAAAATATAGAACGTTTATAATTTATGCAAAAGGATAATATATTTTAGAATGGATTTGAACTCAGATTTTCAAGCTCCCTACAATTATCACATGACCACATACATGTGAAAAAGATATATGATATTTTTTTCACATGTATGTGGTTATGTGTATTTATTGCATAAGATAAAGTGGATAGTTGTAGGGAGCTTGAAAGTTCGAGTTCAAATCCCTTCTAATTACATTAAGTTTAGTATAAACTATATACTTGTATTTAACTATTATATATATATATATACTGATAAACAAAAATGCAAGTTAAAAAACTTGCTAACGCTTGTATTTATGTCCACAGATGGCGTCCTACCAAAAACACCTATCAAGCGTATTTTCGTTTACATAAACGTCAGAGTAGTTAGTATTCACTATCTCTAACTATAATTCCACTTTCAGATCATGATTTCAAGCTATTTGCTATCGTCAGTGAAAGACAGGAATAAAGAAACTAGATCTAAATACAAACTCTGAGCGTTTATGAAACAATTTCTATTCAGCTTGCAAGCGTGAATTTTTTAGACACGTAATGTCTTCAAACTCAGCATAGCAAACCAGATAGCTATATGGGTCTGATCTCAGTTCAGCATCACCACATAGTAGAAGCCTCTGCAGAAATTGTTTCATAAACGCTCAGAGTTTGTATTTAGATCAAGTTTCTTTATTCCTGTCTTTCACTGACGATAGCAAATAGCTTGAAATCATGATCTGAAAGTGGAATTATAGTTAGAGATAGTGAATACTAACTACTCTGACGTTTATGTAAACGAAAATACGCTTGATAGGTGTTTTTGGTAGGACGCCATCTGTGGACATATATATATACTGTATATATGAATTCTGATTCAGCATGAAATATGCGACTTGGAGTTCATCAGTCTTTTTCAGATGTTTTTGTTTATGTGTTTTAGGAATATATGGTGGAATAAAAGTTTTAAATATATATAAATTAATTCATGTGTTTATGTTTAAGCTCACCTGAAAAGTAAAAGTTGTTCTAAAATGCATGTATACTAAGACAGAAAGAGAGGTCTGACTTTCTATGCTGATGGATAGTTGTGATATAATAAAGTTGATATGAGAAATGCACTGAAAAAATCAATAAATTTAGATTTTAAATATATTAAATCGATAATGGAATCATCATGATTGAGAAAGATGCAAGTTATTATTTAAAATGGAAAATTTCTTAAGTATAATATTAAATTAGAAAAATTATAATATGAAAGTATTAATGAAAATTTCACATATTATAATACATAGATCTGTGTGTGGTTGGTATGCAATGGCTACATTTATAAAAGAAAAAATATTTTAAAAAAATAAAATAAAATGTAGATAATATTCGGGTATAACATTTTTAATAAGTAATCAAATCTTAAATATGATATGAAGAAAAATAAGCATTTAATTTCAAAATCAATTAAAGTTAAAATAAATTGATAACTAAGCAATTATTTTGAATACTTTATTTTAAAAGCGAATCAATTATATAAATGACTTTAAAATTATCAAACAAAATAACCAAATGGACAATCTTAATAACCTAATAGAAAAACCATTAAACTACATATATCAGAATTTTAATGTATTAGACAGGCACATATAAAAAATAAGGGTTCTGAAGTTTAATCAGTTTGTGAATTATTTTGAGAAATCAACTGACAGGATTGCTAGGAAGCTTGTTATTACTGCTAAAAAGATTGATGCTGATAAAGAAATGCTAGTAATGAAATAATAAATGAACGAATGGGCAAAAAGCAACTGGTAGAAAGTTTGTGAGTATTATTATAATCTTCTTATATGTTAAAAGTATAGAATTCTGCATTTTTTTTTGTGTTTCAACTAACATGCTAGATAAAATATTATCTCTAGTATAGAACTTTCCATTTTTTTCTGCAACTAATTCATCAATATGTGGCATCTCAGAAAGCTTAAAGAAACTTTAAAATAATGGTTTGTCTGGAAAAATCTGTCACCTGAGAAGCAATGCTGCTATATAAATAAATGAGAAAAACTGCTTTTCTAAAATAATTGTCACAAAAAATATATTAGGTCTACTAGAAACAAAAATATGTAACGGATTCCAAATCAACCCTGCTACATATATGAGTAAACTTGTTTTTGTGCATGCTCAAAGGACGCATCAGCACCATCAAGTGGCACAGGTATATTTATCAGCCAAGAATGTCCCTTCACATTATTTAAAATAATTTTCATACATTCCAGCCTTCTGATAACTATGTTTAATCACAAAAGTTTTTCAATTAACATATTTGTATATATCCCTCCCCCTCTCCTATTGTAATTAACAAGATAATTTTAATGATTATCTCTTTGTTTCTCTACTTCACTATGCTTGCCAGAGATTTTAATATGTGCTATCAAAAGTTTGTTGCAAAATGAATAAATCACCACTTATGAGTGGCAAGAGTTTTCTCCTACCAAACTCAGTATGTTTTTATAACAACTACCACAGCACACCCATAGATCTAACGTTCTATTCAGCAATATTACAGTAAGCCTAAGAAGATAATGAATAGTTGGAAAAAATGCCATTAATGAGAACAAAAATCTCATAATCACTAGCTCCAAAGCATATAAGCTCAACAATAATATTAATACAATATTGGGCTAATAATAATAAAATATAGGCTAAACTCAGGGTTTGAATGCAAATATACCAAAATAATAATAAAAGCCTTAATAATGATAAATAATAATGAATAAAAATAAAAGTTCAACAGAAATTGGTTCACCTGCATAGAACACAGTTTTCTAATTCTATTTTATAGTCTCAAATACTTTAAATACCAAACTGACTAAGATAAGAAAAATTTACCTATATATAGTTCTCATAATTTTCAATCAGTTAATTATTTTTTTTTTTTGCATTTTTACTGATTTTTATATTATAAATTTGATTTAAAAAATACATTTAATCATTTAATCAAGGCCAAATATGGTGATGGAACTATCACATGACCAAATATCTTGCATGGATATTATGAATCTCTAAATCAAGATCCACATTTTAATCAAACATATCAGAACTTTATTAGCAACAATGAGGAAAATTTCTGTGGCAACAAGAATATAATATCCAATAATACCAACAGTTTCAGAAAAAAAATCAAAATTCCAAGCAAACATACAACAATGTTATCAGCAGTAATGCACAAATTCTCTTTGGTAACCGAAGTATAAATTCAGATAATAGTTCTCCAAAGGTCAAACTACAAATTTTAAAAATCCCTATACCTTCAAGAATATAAGCTCAATTAATATCAATAGCTTAACAAACCAATGTCTACATTCTAACTAAACAGATGGAAATGTCTGCAGTGATGCAAAAAATTTTCAGGTTAACCAGAATATAGGATCAAATGATATTACTTGCTCCAAAGGTCAAAGTAAAAGTTCTTAAAAACCATATGCAAATGTCATCAGCTATAATGTACAAGCAATCCATAGTAACAACAATGTAATCCAAAACACTTCAAGGCAAATTCCATGTTTTTGCAAAACTACTGCAATTTCATCACAGTTTGGACTTATTTATACAACAGCTCCACTCTCCTCCTAACATTGAATGGACATCTAAAACACTAGCAAATATTAGTGACATATTTCTCAGCACTATTCCTGGGATTCTTATACAACATTTAAGAGAATTTTCACCCTGGTCTCTGATGCTATCCGTCACTGATATGAATGGATCTCTCTACAAGTTCCTTCAGCAAAGTATCTAGCAATTAAATTTTTTCAGGCTACTCAAAGGGAGTACTTCCAAAGTCAAATAAAAACACGTGGAAACTATGCACTGATAACAGTCAATCCAAATTGGAATTTTTGCATCACAAGGGTATTGACACATACTTATTTTAAGTATACACCACAAGATTTCCAATGAATGTGCAGCCCATTGGCAAAGTCACCTGTTTTCAATCAATTCTTCTTAAACATACCCCATGTACCTATTCCAAAAAACAAAAGCAAATTCAGAATTCAATTACATCCAGAGATTAACTCAAATACAATCTTACCTAAATTCTTGACCAAAAGGCAACTTTATATGTTCATTGTTCCTCAATGTTATACCTGTGTACAGAGGGGTCATCTCACAACTTGGTGCTTCAACCTACCAGTTTCACCTACATCAACAACTATTCTGAAAACAAATTTACAAGCAACTAGCCACCAATTTGTTTCTGGATATTCCTCAACTCAGACCTGCAACAACAGCCAGCCTGATGGTTCAACAATCTTCCAGTTATCCACCTATCCTACACCCAATGTACAATTCATGTCAATTGATTCCACCCTCATACCAGAACAAATGCCACAGTATATCACAATTGTTTATGCACAATCAATATTGTATCTAAAATCTGGTCAACCTGCTATCTCCCTGTTACAATAAAAATGTCACGTTATAGCATGAATTCCCAGCTTCCTCATGAGATGAAACCACATCAAAACATGGCACAGAATCAACACATCATAAGAAACAAAACTTCAATAAATATCATAAAAGTAATTGTACCATGCTTATCGCCCATATCACTTCCCCTTCCAAACCCAACCTCTAATGAAAACAAAAGAAATCCTGAATGGCCTAAGAAAAATCACCAACAAAAAAACCAAAAACTAATGTTACATAACACATATCATTCATCACTGAGATTACTAACAACCATGACAAGATCATGCAAACTACCACCTCACTGTACCATCCTGATCACTCACCTTACTCTCAAAACCTGAACTTACACTATTTCAACATGACTCCCCCTTCCAATGAAACTCATCAATTACTCTAAGTAGCAATTGATCAAGAAACAATTGCACACATTAGCAAAATCAAATGTCATTTTATAATCTCCTAAATCTAAAAAAACTCTCCAGCATCATAACACCTTTTTATATTTTATAAAATTAAAGATAATATGGTTCAATGTCTGTGGCCTGAATTTACCACCAAAGCTATACTAATTATAAAAGTGGATTACTATCATTCAACCTCATCTCCTTTGATTACTGGAAACCAAATTTAAAGAGGACTTGAATTGATCTCACTAACTATCTCCATATACATGGCTTTGTGCTTGCTCCAAAGATACTTCATAACATCTGCAGGCACTGGTATTCTCATCACCTTTATTTATCCATTCAAGTCATTTAAAAATTCTGTGTATTGATGGGTACTTATTAATTACAACTTTGCCATTATAATATTCATCTAAATTCCTCCAGCCTTACATCACATATATCATCCAGCCTTTATGATATGATATTTTAATAACAACAATACTAAATGAAGTATAAAGCTGATAAAAATAATAAATATAGCTAATTATAAATATAAAATTCTGGCATAATAATTAAATAATAATGAATATTATACCAGCTTCTGTATACTCAAGCATTTAAAAAACCATTCATAAAAGAAAGGGATAAGCATAAGCTTTTAAAATATTAATATTCTTATAAGACTATGAGATCCTAATTACATGGCATATAAAATTATATCAGAATGTATACAAATAAAATATGCAATATTTTAAATACAAAAGAAAAAATATTTAAAATTGATAAATATACCCATTTCAAAATAAAGTAAAATCCTTTGTCTTGATATTCCTACCATTATTCTGGACACATTTACTAAAAACTAAACAGTTGTGGAATATCTTGCAGATTTTTTGGGATATTGTTAAATAGCATAATTAAGTTTACACACACAGCAGTTTACAAAATGTGAAAAGGCAAAAATATTTGAAGGACAGGAATAAATGTAGCCATTCAGGATTAATAAATATTATAATAAACTTGGCAACATTAAATATATATTCTAACATATAGCAGAAATAATTAAATATTTATCTTATAGACATATATCTAATATAAACTATTATGAAGTGCAAGTATTTTATGAAAATGGGAGCATTGTACATTTTCAAGTAATTTATTACATCAATAAGGTTGAATGTTTATTCTGAAATATATTTTCATTTATTCATAAATAATTATATGAAGAGCAAGCAATAATTCTTCAAAAGTACATTTCATAATTCATAGATGGATAATGAATGGCAAAATTCTGAAACATAGAGCATAAAAAATCTAAAAGGGGATTTTAAGATAAAACACCTTTATAATTTATTCATACTTTTTATCATGAAGACAAATAATTTGGGAAATGAAATATAATAAGTTGAAGGATAAATATTTAAATTCATAATTCTGAAGCATATATTAAACATGATGATAAATAATGTAATTAATTCTTGAGAACGAATATAATTAATACATTGGAATCAAATATATTGAGAAATATCTTTTATTCTTTAAATTTAAAGCACACGTAATAAAATCCCTCACAACGTTGTCACTATTCATTGATGAAGAAGATAAATGTCTGATAATCTCAATAATTAATAAACGAATTATACTTTTTTTTTAAAACATAGCATTTTCAATAGCCAGACATATCAAACAAATTAAAAGTTATTTTGTTAAAGATAAGCTGACTAATTTTTATGAAGTAAAAGTCAAGTTATAATTTTCCATTTAAATATAGTTCTAATCAAAAAGAATTTATTCTACTCTACGTTTGTTACATAAGTGTTCCTAAATAAGCAAATACACAATAAAAGTATTTAATTATTCAACTGCTTTAATTGGCAATAAATATGATAAATTTTAAATATAATATTTATAGAATTAGTATATCCTTTAATAGTCCTTCGATTTCAGGTTAAAAAAAAGTCTTTATTCCATGTAAAATGAAACTACACTGGAGGATAACACATTTGAATTATAATAAAATATTTAGTTTTCTTTAATTAATAAAATTGTATATAAGAATGAATAGAATATCCTTAATATTAGACTGAAATAATTTTAAAGTCTTTTCTAATATTCTAGTAATTATCTTTCTTGAATAATGATTTAGATAAATCATAATAAGTAAAGTTAATACAATATGTACATGGCATGTATAATATTTTTCTTTTTTTTATTATTTTTAAAACAGCTTCTGAAGAAAATCATTCCATTCTTGACAAGTTGAAGTGCCAATGTCAGATAAAAATAATTACAATTTTAAAAAAAGATGAAGATAAGTGAATTGTTGAATAAATGTAAGGTAGGTGTGTGGGTGGGTGTCACAGGCTTCACATTTTTCTTTATATACACAATTCATGTGATCAATTTTGGTGAATGAAAATTACATTCAGTTGACCTAATTAATAAACAAGGTTAAAATCTTTCAGTAACTATTGGAAAAATTCTAAATTTAGATTTCATTTGCATAATTCTAGAAATTTCTCAGACATTGTCTATTGTGCCAGGCATTATCAAATGTTCATGCACAAAGTTTGCTGTAATGTAAATTTATATATATTAAGCACAACACATATATAAATGTGCTACATTAGTAATGAAAGTGGGGTCTGAGCATTAGAATACCCACACACACCAATTTAAAATATTGTACACAAATACACGCATAATAAACTGATGGGTTTTTTTTTTATTTATTTATTTTTTTTATTGTTTTGTATATTTTCAGTATATGTCATTTTATGTATTTTGCTTTTCTCTGAAAAATTCAAATAGAGAAAAGCAAACTTTATTGAACAAATGGATCATATGTTAGAACATATTAGTAAAATAAATAATTAAAGTAATTGTTCCAACATAGTTGTATATATTTTTTATTTTTTTAATTACTTTTCTAAAACTGTAATCTTATTTCATAATCAAAAAAGTGTTAATTGCTTTGGTAAAAACTTAATCAAAAAGTAAAATGTTTGATAACCAATGTTAAAATTAAAATGTTATTTTTTTTAGATAAAATAAAATTCTTTTGAATTAATATCTGCAATCAAGTGGTCTGAGTATTAAAGATGGAAACTAATCATTATATCACACCCTAAAATGTAAAATTTAATCAGGAAAATAGAAAGAAATGTTATAATCTAAATGATAAGGTAAAATAAAAGGTTTTGCTGATTCATACTTCTCTACAGAGTACCTGAATTGGTTCTGTATGGGTGGGGTTGATAGGTTTTAGTCAGTGCTGTGGGATTCAGTTCATTCTTTCTTTGGCTTTCATTCTGGCCAAATCATTCACTATTTTGGCTCCAAAATTCTTCAATCTTCTAGCTACTTAGAGATTAATTTATGGACTAGAGTATTGCTGATATTTTTTAAGAAGAAATCCATTACACAGTTCTTTTAAGAACTCTTGTTTTCTTAAGGATTTAATAAACCATTCAAGATAGCAGATGAACATTTAATAATAATTATTGCATTATATCAGATAGAAAATATGGAGAAATCTACCAGAGCTTTCACTAAAATGACCATGGGGTAGAAAACCAGCGAGTGCACCTGCCCTTTCTCTGTCCAAATTGCCAAGATGTGATCACATCAGTTCCAGATGGCCATGATAAGACAAAAGCCACCTTGCCTATGCCTGAATGAGATGAAATCCTCACTGCACAGTTGTTTGACTTGAAGCCCCCTCAAAAGTCCAGTCAGGAAAAGATGAAGATGCCTACACAAGTTTCTTTTAAAATATTTTAGTAATATTGAATTAATTCATTTTGATATTTCTGATAATTAGAAATATATTATTTTTTTCTTATTATTAATAATTTTAAAAAAAAGAAAAAAAGAGAGTTGTCTTTCACATACATATATATATATATATATATATATATATTGAATTTATGGTTATTACAGGCATAATGATACAGCTTTTACTTAAATCTTTTGATTCATGTTTCTGTCCCAAATTCTAGTATTTTCAGCAAAGGTTGAAATTAGTTTTTTTTATTACTGCTTGTTTTTTTCTTGTTGAAAATTGTCATACATAAATATACATGTCTATATACATGCACATACACTGGAAATATTCGGTAAATACAACATCTCATGTTGAGTGTTTAAAATGTATTTATCCATATATCCTTTTTTAAGTTATTTTTTGTCACTGCGGCACATTATGATGAGTGTCAAAGGAGTTTATTCATTGTAAATTTCGCATAAGCAAATCCACTAATAACTATATATTTAAAATAGTAATGAGTGTATGATTGTGCTGCATGTATATACATGTATAAGAATTTATTTACCGTAAAAAGCAAATCACCTCATGTTGAGTGCTATATGATAGCTGAGCTAACGCAACCTTATCGACATGTTGTGAAGTAAGAAATTAGTGAAATATTTTATAGTGCAAATATATGTATACATGGTTTTTTTATGACATTTGCTATCAATAAAAAGGGTTTTAAAGTCCTGAGTAGATGTGTATTTCTGTATAACCAAAAATATCTTATCTGAAATATATATATATATATATTGTAACGTTTATTTATATATGTTACAAATGTATTGGCATTGGGTAAAAAAAAAACTAAAAGATAAAAGTGGATTTAAAATTTTGTTGAGTAATTTTTTTTTAAAAAAAAAAACGTACAATGAGGGTTGAATTATTCTTCTTATTTTTTTTTATGTGATTAGTAATAACAGTAATTGGAGAGAACAAAAGAATTCCAAAAGCAAGTAAAAAAAGATAAGCTGAAAGTAGAAATACTCAAATTAATTAAAGATGGCCGAAAACTTGAAGAAAATAAAGACTTTATTACATAAAATTTATAAAGACTGGATAAGATTAAAAAGGCATGGTACTAGCATGCGCAGAAGTCCTGAAAACTGGATATAAAAAGGAGGGATCCGGTTGAAGGAACATCTTGTTCGTTTTGTTTCTCTAGTTGGTCTTTGATAACATTAATATATCCAAGATCGCTCTTCGCTGAAGGAATTCAGCATGTCGCAGTGAACCAGAGCTTCTGAAGACATCGGACCTAATGATGTACACCAGGAAAAGCCTTCATGACCGAGCTCATTATAACCAAAAAACTATGCATAGTTATCTACTACTGAATTCATGAAACTTACCGGTAAGAATAATTATCCTGATTGTGACAAAGTTAACTATTTAAAACTACTCGTAAAAATATATGTATAAAAGAATCCCGATAGTGACTTTAATTTTTCTATATGAGAGACTCTTATTTAACCAAGAACTTTTTGTTTATTTTAACTGATATTTATATTTTCTGGATATTTCCCACCTGAATTAAATGTGTTCTCTCCAAAGTATTAATTAGCTACTTAACATGAAGTATTTTAGTTTGTCAAAATTAAAAATATTTCTAATATCAATTCTCATTTGTGCGTTATTAATAATAGTTATTATTTTTTATTATTAAATTTATTTTTAGTGTAATAAGATTTAAACGTAAGTTACCTTTGCCAATATGTTTCAATATGCCCAGGACTAATAATCATAAAAATCATTAATTCTCATTACGGTAGAATTACCGCCCCTTAAAAAAAATATATAATAAAAATCTTTTTATTTTTTTTTTGTTTTACAACTTGCGAGAGGTGCTGGTGACATATTTTAGCGGATTCTTAGGAATTCTGGTGCCCATAGTAAATAAAATTAAAAGTTGATTTTGTCAATAGCACAATTCGTAACAATTAATAGGCTGAAGTTGATCAGGAAAAATAGCTGTGTTTTTAGAATAGAAATACAACTTTCTTCTTTTTTGACATAGCTTGATCAACTCACGCACAGTTTATATTAGCATGTAAAGGCCTAGCAAAATGAAAAACGTTACAATATATATATATATCAAATCACACAAAGTATAACTTATTTCTACAGGGTAAAAAGCTCAGACCACTTCTATTCATTATGAAACATTGTAAATAGCGCTAGGGATTTATTATTTTTCTTGTTCATTTAAAATTGTATTAATATTTTATCTATTTCAATGCATCAAATATATATACGGGTCTGTAATAATAATTCATTTATTTTTTATTATATCATTTTAAGTATGAAACGGTGGTGGGTATCTGGGATTAAATAAATATTTGTCATAATATTAAATTTGTTTCATTTTCATATTATTATTTATTTGATAAAATGTACTCTTTCCTTATCAATCATGTACCTATAATAACCATTTAACTTACCCATTGAAGACCCTAGGTGTAGAGTGTACTGAGCTAGCCACACAGGATATCACTCTACCGGAGTGTTAAATCTTATTCTTATGCTTTGCTGAACATATATTATTGCACATCCTTCTAGGAGGGGGGAATTCATGTTTTATTCTTTTCTAGGAGTGGTGCACAAAAGCTATTTTGTAAATAGACTTTTTAAAGATGTATACTTACCATATGTCCTAAACATTCAGGCATTCAAGTAAGATATTAACTAAAGGAGTATTTAATTGGCAGAGTCATGTCAATTCACTCTTCCTATTAGTTTATCTGGAAGTACCAATATATATGAGTATAGACAACTGGCTAAATTGGTATCCATTTCTTTGCCTATTAAATCTTGATCACTTCATACTCAATGCAAGATTAGAAGCAGAATTCTGCAGGGAAGTATGGTCCGGTACACTATATTGAAAATATAAACAATTAAATAATTATTATATCACCTTTAAAATGCTTTTTTAAACAATTTTTTTAACAAAATTGAAATGAATTACAATAAATAAAATATTACTTTCTTTAATATAAATTTTATTTAATGTTAAGGTTTCAAAATATATTAGTTAATTATCTTTCAAAGAAAAATAATTTTAGACATTAGCAATTAACAAATAACTTTAAAAATTAAATCCCAGCCAAGAAGTTTTAAGTAATAAAAAAAATTCACATGTATGCATCCTCACATATATACACTATTGCATTCTTTCTTTAAAGATCATTCATTTTAACTATAGGAATTAATAATTGATTTTTAAAAGATACTCCATTTTTAATCAACTAAATTTTTAAAATTATTTAATTAAACTATTTTTAAAAGTTGAGATTAAATAATGCAATTTATTAACAAGTAATTTGAATATTTAAGACCGAGTCTTAAGATTTAAACCTATTTTTAAAATTCTGCACTAATATTTAAATTTAATCAACTTTAACAACAGAATTGATATGATTTCAACTTTAATATTTTAAAACTAAACTTATTAGGATTTCAAATCAGTAATAGCTTTACAATTAAGCATTTTAAAATTACAAAAGGTCTTCTTAAGAGATTTAAATATTATAATATTACACTTAATGATTACTTTTAAGTTATAATTAGTATAATAATCACCCTAAAAATGGCTAATCATTTATATAAATATTTATTATTGTCCCATAACAAAGATTTTATACTGGGAAAATAAATTATTGAAAAAAAAATTTTTTTTAATGTTATATTAACACTAAACTTGGCATTCACCTTTATGGCAAAAGCTGGGAGTCACAATATATATATATTTTATAATGGTCTGAATGATAAGAGTCTTAATGTAATCTGCACTACAGGGCGCCACTAGGCATTTGAACTTAGAAAATTTATATAGTAGGCAGACACGTAAGTTAAGAAAAAAAAAATTTTTTATTCCAACCGTTAGCCCAATGCCAATAGCTCAGTGGAACAGCAGAGATTTATATTTTATAAATTCTTATCAAAGAGTATTTTTAATATTAAAAAAAGAATAAAATAAGCCACTGCCAGTAATTAACACACAAACAACATTTATTTACACACATATAAATTTTGAATTATTTTAGCATTACTTTTACTTTATAATTTAACTTGATTTTAGAATTTAATTTACATTTTAACTTTTATAAGTTCGCACAGATGAGTTGAATATTTTATTAAAGTGCCGAGTATAAGTAGACTACATAGATTTTATTTGAAAAGAAAATATTCTATCTATTATTTAACCTTAGGCCAAAAGTTCGCAGTCAAACTAATGCCAATCTATCTGATATATCGATGTATTCAATGTAGCATAAATACATCAGCACAAAATAACATACTGTCAGGAATGTACATCTGAACAGCATGGTTAATAGATGATATTGACTCTCAACCTGTCGGCAAGAAGAACAATAAAAAAACAACTTCATAGGAAGGGACTGCGTTTTCAGTCTTACTATCCGTTCCACAGGCAAAAAAAGGGGGTGTGGCATATAAATTGATCCTGCCATAGCAAATCTCATAATACATCTACTAATTACACCAATATATCCAATCCATTGACCCAATTTAACTACGAAACAAATAACCTAAGATTTAGCCTCCCTTAAACTAACATAATATTACGAATCTATGCAGCCATTCACACCTGACTTGAATTTATCATTTATTACAAGTTGTTTATAAAAAAAAAGAATCATAATTAAACTTAAAAGAACAAAAAAAAATTAAATGGAAATCATTAAAAAAAAAATACATCATATAACATTATTAATATTAATTTACGTTGGTCAGATAGGATTCTATTTGTATTAAATACTGAAAGGTTTAGAATTTAGAGTTATTGTTCTGAAAAATGTTCATAAAGTTTTTACAGCTTTAAAAAGTTCAACTTTATTCATTGCTTGCCATTTGAATGTGAATCCCCATGCTGTTCTAAAGAGATTGGTATTCTGTTGGCCATTTTATTTATTCATCTGGAGGTTTTTTACTTTAGCTGGTCCTCAATGTAGAAAACAATTCGTCATTTCTCTTCTTTTTTTAGCAGACTTGAAGGGATTGAAGAGTGCATCTTTTCAATCCCTTCTCCTTCAACTCCACACTAACACATATCACAACTGCTATCACACATCTCTCCCAGCTCTTTCTTCACTCACTAAAATTTATTTCCAAACTTTTTCTTTTTATATTAATTTTGCAGATTAACTCAACATTACGTCATGATGATGGTGATAGTCTTTTCAATGAGGTCCGATTTCCTGATGGATTTTTTTCATTGGCCATTCTGTTCCTATTGTTTTTCCTCTCCTATTTGACCTTTGATTATATATTATGAAATGCCCAAGGGCTAGTTCACATGGACTAATTAAAATAATCATTTCCATTTTTAATAACACTAATTATTTTTTTTTGTACAAACTTAGATATATTTTATCTTTAAATCTTTAGTGAAAATTTAGTCTTAAAATACTTTTTCTTTTTCTTTAATAAAGTTTTTGTTTAATAATTTTTTTCATCTGTGCGATTTTATATATATATATATAATATCTTACTTAATGCTCCGGTGACAAGAGAACAATCTGGTTTGAAAGGAGTACGTGATTTATTTATATATATAAAAAAAATTATCAAACTAATGCTAGCCCCCTTTTTTTTCTCTTTGCTGCTATATGCTAAAAAAATTTTTGACCTATTACAGTAAACTATATTCATATTTTTCTTTAAGAGTGTGGTTCGAATTCCTTAGCTATCCGTCTGTGATTTATTGTTATCTTACTTTTAATATTTTCCATGATCAGGAGGTTCAAATGGCTTTAAGTGCCTTGCATTGAATGTCCCCTTAATACCCTATTCTCCTTGTAGAAAGAAAGCATTTCCCCCATACTTTCTTTTGATCTGAAATGGTCCCTGGTACAAAGGAAAAAATTTTCGAAATTCCCTTTTTGTAGTATTGCTAGTTCTTGGAGTTCGGACCCATACCTTATCTCCTTCTTGGAAGCTATGGTAGTGTGGGTGCCCCCTCTGTATACATTGTTTGGCCATATGAGCCAAGCATACCTGGGCATCCCTTCGGTCTTGGCTTGGATTGATGCGAAATTCATTCTTAGGTAAAGGGGCTTTAAATAGTTGCGAGCAAGGTTTCCCATAATGAAGACGGTGAGGGACAAATCCTGTTGATTCATTAACAGTGTTGTTAATACAATTATGATCCCCTCAGTATTATTTACCCATCCCCTATGGTTGGTTGCAAGATGAGAGCGAAACAGTCTGTTAATCTCATGCATGACCCGTTCGCATGGGTTGGATTGTGGATTACGGATAGATGTAAATTGGTGATTGATGCCCTTCTTTGTTATCCACTGTTTTCATTCTTTGGAAGTAAAGGCTGACCCATGGTCAGGTAATATCACCTCAGGTTTTCCAACTTCAGGAAACTGACATTTTTGGAGTGCTTGGATCATGCCTTTAGAGTTGGCTGCCCATACCCGATAAGCCTGGACATACTTAGAAAATATGTCATAAGTCACCAACAGGTATTGGAATTTTCTGAACATTGGTAAGAGACCATAGTGGTCGATGGCTAATAATTTATTAGGACCAGTAGCTAAGATAGGTTGAATTTTACCGGCATAGGATCAATTTGGAGGTTTGCATTGGGCACAAGTGGCGCATTACCTTAAAGTAGTTAGGATCTGTGCATACATGCCAGGCCAGTAGAATTGACACCTCACAGCTTCTTCTGTCTTCCAAGGTCCATAATGCCCTATAGTTTCATGCACTTGAGATATTATTCAGGTCCTTAATTGGCAAGGTACTAATATCCTCCATGGATCCTCTTTGCATTTAGTTCTTACTTGCAGTATTCCATCTTTCAATCTATATTGGCCATGCCATTTAGATTTGTTCTCAGATTGAATATTTGTTTCTTGGATTCATTTGATAATTGATTTATATTGAGGCTCTAAGTCCTGCCAATAGCACAAGTTTTTCAGTTCTGATTCAATACCTGTTTCTTTTATGGTGGTCATGACCTCTACTGGATGTTCAACAACCTCATGGTTCTGAGGGGTTATGGATATGGGGTGCCAGCTCAAAATATCAGCTATGATGTTCTCTAGGCCAGGACAATAAATAACCTTGTACTGGAATTTTTGTAAGGTAAGGCTCCATCAAATTAGCCTATCATTGTTTAAGAAGCTTTTGTTTAGGAACTCGAGGCAGCGGTGATCTGTAACAATGATAACCTCAGATCCAAGGAGAAATTGTTTAAATTTTTGGCATGCCTAGACAATCATGAGGGTTTCTTGCTCTGTGGTGGTGTAATTAATTTCTGCACCCCTCAAGGTTCGACTGCTAAAATACAGCACCTGGTGTTCACCAGCTGGTCCAATTTGAAATAATATTGCCCCCAATCCCCTTTTACTGCTATCGGTTTGGACATAAAATGGGCGTTTGAAATCCAGATGGTGGAGCATCCCAGTCTGAAGAAATTTATGTTTTATGTTTTCCATTTCCTTTTCATGGTTGTCTGTCCATTGCCACTTCCAGTCTTTGCGTAATAGGTCAGTTAAGTAGTTTGTCTCCTGGGCAAAGTTGAGATAGAACCGGTGGTAGAAATTACAAAGGCCAAGGAAGGACCTGACTTGATTCTGGGTAGTGGGCGTGGGAAACCTCTCAATGGCCTCCACTTTTTCAGGGTGTACCTTAATCCCTTGGTGGTTAATGATGTGGCCCAAGAAGGATATTTCAGTCACAATGAATCGGCTTTTGTCTATATTAATAGTGATGTTTTCCCTAATGCATTCTTGGAAAAACATGGCCAGATATTTTATGTGTTCGTCAAAGGTTGTGGACGCTATTACAATGTCATCCACATAACATACCATATGTTGTACTTCTTCTGAGAGTACCCACTTTAGACATCGCATCAGTCCTCCCCACTATTGATTAACCCAAATGGGACTCTCTTGAATACATGGGTGTATCCCTGGTATCGGAAAGCAGTATACTTTCGATCATGGGGGTCCAAGGCCATTTGCCAATAGCTAGCAGTAAGGTCTAATGTGGAGAAGTAGCATTTTCCTGCTAGTTGCACAAATACATCTTGGATTGGAGGTGGCACATCTCATTCAGGGATTGTCATGTTATTTAAGTGACGGGCATCGAGGCATAGGCGCAGACTCCCATTTTTCTTCTTTACAATGACCAATGGATTATTATAGGGAGACAGGCATTGTTCAATGATGTCCCACTCCAGCATCTGATGTATCTGTTTTTCCACTTCTTCCCTATATTGAAATGGGATTGGGTACATCTTTGATTGTTTGTATGATTTCTCCCAGACTCTTATTCTGTGGGTGTATCCACGGATCTTGCCAGGGGTGTTGGAAAACACTTGCATGTGGTCTTCCAAAATCTTCTTAACATGAAATTTTTCTGTTGCTTTTGTTAATCCAGCCTCCTAAATTTTTGTGGTGATGGTCTCCATATCCACCGGTTGAATGAAGCAATTGCTAGTCCCTGCCATTGGAATTCCTAAAGTTTCAAATGCAACTTGTTCATCATGGATCTGGCAGATTCTTCTGGGATAATCTATAACTCCATTATGCTGAGTTAAAAAGTCAGACCCCAACACTATGTCATATATTAACCCAGGGATGACCAAAAACGTGTGGCCAATCAGTTTGTGGGTGAATTTTATTTCCATCCAGACCTGATAATTCTCACTTATCGTTTTCTTTCCATTAGCTAAAACCATATGTATAGGACGAGTTGGTAATTGTTCATATATTCCTCCCTGTTCCTGAAATTTTTGCATCCATTATTTGGCAATGATTGAGACTTGGCTACCAGAGTCCAGTAGGGCATGTGTCAATCTGTCTCCTATGCTGATATTTACGACTGGTGATACACTGGCAGTCATTTTATCACTGGTATCTTCTGGTTCATGGATGATCATGGTATTATAATCATGACCTATTTGATTTTCTTCTGCATCGCATTTTATGGGCTGCATTCAGCTTAAATAAAATGACCTTTTTTTGATGGAACAGACTGGATATAAACAAAAAAAGAAACGAAGGTAACAATTTTATAAAATAAGTAGTATTTATATGTGTTTTATAAAAGACAAACAAAACATTAGTCTTAGAAAAGAAACTAAAATTATGAACAAAAGTAGCTACATGAAAATAAGTTTATTATAAATGAAACTAAAATTCTAAATAAATATAGCTACATGAAAATACATTTATTATTAATAAATTGTAAATGAAATTAAAATTATGAATAAAAGTAGCTATATAAAAACACGTTTATTATAAATGAAACTAAAATTATAAACAAATGTAGCTATATGAAAATATGTTTATCATTGATAAATTATCAATGAAAATGCTGATCAACTTATATCTGGAAATATACATCTGTGCCAGACCAAACAGCAATATTTATGCTAAATATTAGAGTAACCAAATAAAACTACAAATGCTCACCTGCCTATTAATTATATAAGAATATTATGCATAACTATAATTTATTAAATTATAATAATGTATTTATAATTTTGATAAAATTAGAAAATATCAAAATGAAAATATACATACAAAATGAATATATTTAGTAAATTTATACCATATTATGAACAAATTCAAACATTTAAATATGAATTAGTACATCAATAAAAGTTAATGATTATATGCATATAATGCACATACTTAAATAAGTTGAAAGATTAAGAAAATCATTTTTTTATCAAAGATTTTATTTATTGTTTGAAAACTCTGAGAAAGGTAGTGTAAACATGGAATTAGAACATGTTATATATGCGAGTTGAGAAATAAGAATACCAAACCAATGAACCTAGGATAAATGTGCATATAGTATGGATTTAAACCTGGATTTGGATAACCATGAATAAAAATATATGTATTATGCATTAACTACAAATCAAAATTAAGTGGAACTCTGAATTAAATACAATGCTATTAGTTATATTCATTATTATATCTGTAAAGAATATCTACATACAAGAATAATTAAACCACATTATATGTGACTACTATATAAAATACTATTAATCAAAATTAAGTGGAACTCTGAATTAAATACATTATTAGTTATCTTCATTATTATGTCTGTAAAGGATATATTCAAACATGAATAATTTAAACCACATTCCATGTGACTACTACCTAAAATAATACAAATCACAATTAAGTGGAACTCTGAATTAAGTGCTATTAGTTGTCTTCATTATTCTCTCTGTTGTCTTAATATATCACACTCCTCTCTGTGAAGTAACTAAATGATTAAAGATGTAAACTGTTGAAGAACTTTTGAGAGAAGGACTTTATTATACTCTCAACAGATTACCTTCTCTAAGCCATCTAAAATGTTATTGAAAGTAGGCCTAAGAGATACAGGGACTGTCAATGAAATATTTTGTTTGATGGACCTTTAATTAAACCTATTATTAAATAAAATTATTGTTACTTAAAATTAATTTTAGTTATCCAGTTGTTAAATTCTATTACTTTTATTGTATCACTCATCATTCATTGCACTTGTTCATGAGAAACTCATGCCTTCTGAGCTACGTCTGGCATAACTAGGCCTAGGTAAGTCAGGTTGTGGTGAGATGGCACTCTAGTGGCACCATTTGGAAAACCAAACACAGAAATGTCTAGATGCTTCCAGTCTCTATGGTGCTACATCATCTGATGAGCAGGAAATATTGTTGTAGAAGGGGGTGTTTAACATCTGCATTGGGGAATGCCAATTGATAGTTCCTTCCTGCAACATGCTCATCAGGAAAGTATTACAACTGAAGTAATAAAAGGGTTGTGTGTACAGGTCTGGTTACAATATATATATATGTGTGTGTGTGTGTGTGTGTATAAATTGATACAATTTACTTAAATATTGGATTTTGTTTGTCCAACTTTATAAACTTTATTATTAAAATAAATATTTGAAAACAAATTGTTAATAGTAATATTTATATTGTTATTTTTAAAAAAAGATCTAATATATATATATATAAGAAAAATTAGTCAAAAGCTTTACATTTTCAAAAAAAAATATGTATTAATAATAGCATAAAAGAACTTTTATACTTTATTTTTTATTATTTTGTGTAAAATGTTTTAATTTTAAAGCTAAAATAGCTATATGTATATTTTTGAAATAAAAATTAATAATTTCTAAAATGATAAAATTCTTTATTTTTTTTATTTTATATTAAACTCTTTTTTTCCCAAGTTGCCATCTTGAATTTTAAAAAAAAATTATAACAAATATAATTTATAATATATCTTATTATTTGCCTGAAAGTTTATGATAATGGTATATTATTAGATGTGATATGTTGAACTATTTCCATCATCTCGTGAATGTTGAATGTACAGAACATTTTAAACTTTATTTAAACTTTTTAAATATAAACAACTTGTTAGAAATAACACACAATTAGACAACACAGGTTAGTAATTACAAAACATTTTGAGTAATATTACCTCCACTCTTCTTCAGGTGTTTCTGGCCTGATATGCACAGTGACAGCATTTGCATAGATGTTGAACTTGCACATTTAGATTTTTGAATATTGAATTTAAGACAAATACTGTAACCAACTGAACTGCAGAATATTTCAGCTTATTAGAGAATTTGCCTTAATTTTGATATTCAATAATCTAAAGGTGTGCTCAGTTGGTAGAGCATTTACATTAAATTTAATATTAAAGAATCTAAAGGTGCAAGTTCAACTACTATGCGAATACTGTTACTGTACATATCAGGCCAGCAACACCTGAAAAGTGTGGAAATAATACTACTTGAAATGTTATGTAATTACTAACCTGTGTTGTCTAAGTGTGTGTTATTACTAACAAGTTGTTTGTATTTGAAAAGTTTCAATAAAGTTTAAAATTTTCTGTACATTCAACATTCACTCATAGATTATGGAAATAATACAACATATCACATTTAATAACATATCTTCTGTTTGAATGCAATAAATATAGTACATTGTTAGAAAGAGAAAATATGAAAGAATGTTATAAAGCTGATAAAATAGTCATTACTTTAAAAAAAAATAAGAAAAAAAGATTTTAATACTTTTTAAAATGTTTATTTTTACATTAGTTCACAAATTCTAAATTTTGAAAGTTAAATGCTAAAATGACATTTTCATAAACTGGTTCATCATATATGTCATAATATGCTGAGAAAAATGATATATAATATGACTTATCTGAGATAATTCTTCATAGCAATTTGTGGCTCTCATTTTTACTTGCAGAGTGAGATCTTGTCCTTTCCTTCAGGGTACTTGTTAAAAATACATTTTGTTTTAGTGGTGGTAAAAAATAACAGTAAGTACAGTGCATGAGATGTTATGCAAAGAGAACTTTAGTAAATTGTAATATATGGAAGAGTATAATTTATTATTATATTATTAAATAATGGGGGAGGCACCTATATATCTTTTTTTTTCAGGTAAAAAGTGTATTCAAAAAAATAAATATCAAACAAATAAACATTTTTGGTAAAATAAAATGTATAAAAATAAAGCAAATCAAAATAAACAATTTTATTATGAGCACTAAGTAGACATATGTGTTGGAGATGATGATCTCGACCAAATGATGAATGCTGGTTCTGCATGAAATATATGTATTGAGAATCATTTATTTTTTTCACATGTGTGTGGTCATGTGTATCAGTTGTATGAGATATAATGGATGGATTGATAGAGCTTGAAAGTCCATGTTCAAATACTCTATATTACATCTAGATTCCAGGTACATAAAGTATAATCGTGAGATTCGAACTCAGACTTTCACACAACCCATTATTCTCAGTGCCATCTCATATTGCTGACCCACCTGATTACACACATGTTGAAAAGATAAATAATCAACAATATACATTTTTCATGCTAAACCAGCAATCATCAGTTGGTCTAGATTACTATCCTCACACATATATATAATCAGTGCTCAGCTTTATATTAAGATAGCCAATCTTCATACTTTAATGGACAGCCTTCAAACTATTTCAATTCACAACTCTTCAGCCTTCCATTTCATTGAAAATCTGATGATGTAATGTTCAAAGCTCTTGTTTGTACCAAGGTTGTCATCCTACCCATGTTGACATATTAGTCATTCTGACCCCTCATGTACAGGAGAATAAACCATTTATACATACATATGCAAGGGATGGGCAGACCTTTTACACACTTTATATAAATTAATACATTGTACAGGCTTAAACCTGCATTTATAAATGTAATATATGCAGAATTCAAACTCAGACTTTCACATGACCCACTACTCTCAGTGCCATCTCATATTGCTGATCTACCTTATCACACACATATTGAAAAGATAAATAATCTCATGCTAAACCAGCAATCATCAGTTGGTCTAGATTACTATCCTCACACATATATATTATCAGTGCTCAGCTTTATATTAAGATAGCCAATCTTCATACTTTAATGGACAGGCTTCAAACTATTCCAACTCACAACTCTTCAGCCTTCCATTTTATTGAAAATCTGATGATGGAATGTTCAAAGCCCTTGTTAGTACCAAGGTTGTCATGATACCCATGTTGACATATTAGTCATTCTGACCCCTCATGTACAGGAGAATAATCCATTTATACATACATATGTGAGGGATGGGCAGACCTTTTACACACTATTTATATAAATTAATACATTGTACAGGCTAAAACCTGCATTTATATATGTAATATATGTGGGATTCGAACTCAGACTTTCACATGACTCACTACTCTCAGTGCCATCTCATACTGCTGACCCACCTTATCACACACATGTTGAAAAGATGATCAGGTGGGCCAGCAATATGAGATGGCACTGAGAGTAGTGGGTCATGTGAAAGTCTTAGTTCGAATCCCACATAAATGCAGGTTTAAGCCTGTACAATGTATTAATAAAATATAATTGTAAATGTACATACTGTAAAACATGATGAATTCCAGACCTTGAAGTAAAGTCCAAACTGTCTCACCTAAAATGAAAAATCAAAAGATTATTACAAAATTACAACAAATGAATACAATGTTACTATAATTATGCAATAAATGAACAATCATGTAAATAAAATCATGATATATCTTACCTATTGCAGATCCAAGTACAAGTAGAAATATGTTTCTGAGTCTGGATGCACATCATGGAGTGATATAGCTATGTGGAGTAGAAGCATTTGAGCTGCACCACTACAAAATTGCAACAAATGAATATAGTGTTACTATAATCATGCAATAAATGAATGATCATATAAATAAAAATCATGATATATCTTAGTGTACTTCCATACAAGAATCTTCTACTACTTCATCAGTAAGAGAACTTGCTGGGACATAAGCCTGAATTATCTGCATTTGGTATACTTTTAAGTTGAATAACTAATCGTGCTACTCTATCCAATACATGATCAATCTCCACAATGTTATTTTTCCACTTTTTATTTATAATAAATCCTATCCCACTTGTTCTTCCAATATTTGTGCCTTTGTAGTAAAATACATGTTCACTTTTAAATCAATTGTATCTTCACCATTTCTTCTAACTTCACAAAGTCCAATAATGTCTCATTTAATATGAGATAGTTTTTTTTTTCAATTCATGCAATATTCCTTCACTTCAAAGTGATCTGCAGTTGTAAGTACCTAAATAAAAGGTCATCATTAAATGGCAGTCTGTGTTCACAATCAAAGAATTCTTAGTACTCTCTGCCTTTGGACACCAACCACTGCCTTAGCTGGTGACTTCACAGGCTCCTGGGAATAAAGACCATGATTTATTTTTGTCTGTCATGATTGTATATATCTATTAGAAAAAAAATTTTCATTCTCACACATTCATTCTGTCTTAACAAGCAACTGAGAAGAAAGACCATGATCTATCTTGATCTTAAGCACAGAGGTAGAAAGCCAATAAACTCATTACACTGACTAATGCATGTTGGTGAATAACTCATCCATTTTCATATATTATATGAATAATCACATAGTAATAACAACTGCAAATATAAGAAGGTATGGAGTGGTTAATTGGAATTTGTTCTGTTCAGTTTTTTTAAGGCCTTCAGATGGAATCAAAAGTCTTCTTTCAGTTAATAGAAAACTTCTTTCTGCAGCCAAAGTTGGTATAATCCTGCTTGTTTTTAAATATATTTCATAATTTTTCTATTTTTTAGATAATGTGTCTGATTTTTTTTTAATTTTATATAATTATTCTCTTTAAAAAAAAATTTTGTTATAATTGTCATCTTTCTATTTTTCATTCAATATCTAGATATAACTTTAACATACAATACACAACCAACTAATATTATGCTTTTTAAAATAAATACCAATGCTTATTTTATAACTTCTTTCATCACTTTGACTATCTGACAATTTTCTGTAGAACTATATATAACAATACATTATTTTAATATTTTCATATGGTGCAATTTTGTATTAAAATTTTTTAAGTAATTATATTTATTCAGTTTTACAAATTATTAACTTATATACTCATTTACGCTTATGTAGATATATACATACATAAATATATACATATATTTATTTTGAAATATAAACTAATATATTTATTTCAGAGGGCGTTGCTGGATTTTTTATCCATGTGGAGTGATTTAATGTTTGAATTTTTAGTTCAGTTTTGCGTTAGCACTATATCTACATATATAGTAATAAATATTAATATTAACATTATTAATCTTTATGGAAAATAATACTATCATAAATATATACATATATACATAAAAATAAACATGTATGCCCACTTTTAAAATAATATATTGTCATTAAATAATCTTAAGGAAAACAATTGTTTGGTAGGTAAAAGAATATAAATAAGATTTTTTTAAAAATAAAGTATAAAATTGTTTTGTAATAAAAATCATATTATTGTTATTGATTTTTTCTCACTTTTTTTATATACATAAACTAGACAACGAACAACTTCAGATTAATTTATTTTTTAATTGCTCTTGTCTTTGTTTTAGAAACTACACTTCACTCCTTTTTTTTTTTATAAATCTAATCTTATTACATGGCTTTTGCTTCTTTGATAAAAGCTGTTGGGTAATTGGAAACATGATTTTTTATTTGTTCTTTTTTCTGTCTCATTTATTCAAATTAAAATTTTAAATGTTTAAAACTATTACTTTGACTCACCATTACATTTTTCAGATTTTCTTTATTCTTTTTATTTATCATTTTTTATTTATATCTCATTTAATCTTTTCCCCAGACTATTAAAGACATTTTTTTTCACAATTCTTTATCTATCAGCAATCCCAGAGACAAAATTGATCTTTTTTTTTTCATTATTAACACTTTCCTTTTCAAATACCACAAACGCTTATATAATAACATTTAAAGAATACATTTTTAAAAATAAAAATTATGCAAACCTGTCTTTAATTTTTTGATTAATTCATCTATCTTTTAAAGAATTTTACTTGCAAAAATATGGTAGTAGTTCATAAAAGAATTAAAGCCAATTTAGTCAAGGATATATGTGTGTGTGTGTGTGTTTGCAAATGAATCATGATATTGTTTGTTATGTATCTATCCATTTGTCATGTGTATGGTATAAAGTATGAAGACAGGTATGAAATAGACATTTTTTTCTGATTATTAAATTTTTTACAATCTCATTTTTTCAGGACCTTGATTATACGTTAATAGACAGTTAATTAATTAACAGGATAATTAACCTTGAAAACCCATCAATTGTCAATTATTTAGCCTAATGAATAATGACATTTTCTTCAGTGAAAGACGTGGGAAAAACCGTTGCTTTATAATAGGTTTTTATATGTAAATGTTTTTTTTTATCTATATTATATATTGTAACGGGACATTAATTGATCTGCTACTCCATTACCTCTCTCTTAGTTTGGTCAGCATTTGTAATGTAGCAAAAGAAATTGCCCTACAGGTTTTAGACAATCATTTGTTACTGACACAAAAATAAAATAAAAGTTAATGAAGAAATGTCCTTGTGGTTTAAAATTATTAATAACAGAACAAATCATGTACCAATAAATAGTATAAAATAATAAAATTATCTAGCTCATTCCTTAGTTACACAATGCAATAACAATGTTTCCTATAAATAATTATTTAGATTGTCTACTACACTAAATTAAAATACTGATGATAATCTTTATTAAAACTTAACTTATTCAGATAACATTTTTAAAAAACAAGATCAACACTTTAGATATCACCAAATCTATTCATTATCCCAAAACAAATCAGTAGTGAAATCGTATATAATTGTCCTAAACAATGATATATGTCTAAGATATCCATTTAATTTGTAATTGAATAAAACCAAAATCAATTATTTTGCATATAGTAATGTAAATTTAAAATTTAATGATATTCCCTAACTAAATAAATTAGTTTATAAATAGTTATGATAAGATTTAGAGAATGTTTTATAAACCTTCAATATCTATAATGTTTAAATGAAATAAATCTTTAATCGGTTTTATATCTAATTAAATAAAATGTTAAAA